>JAANYP010008120.1:0-47500 GCA_020465985.1 Centrapalus pauciflorus
TGGTGTTGGAGCTGCTAGGACTGGTTCGGGAACTTCCTGATTCTCCCCCTTTTTGGAAGCATTGGTTTGGTCAGAAGGACCTACAACCTTTGCCACATGGGTTTGAATCAACTGCTCTAGTTTGATGAGCTTATTCCCACAAAGAGTAAATCCTTTGTGTAGATAAGCCATTCTCTGATTGTGAGCAGCTTCTGCCTGTTTGAGTGCATGAATTTGTGCCCCCTGTGCAGCAATGATGGACATTTGGTATTCCAACATTGTTACAACAGGTTTCAGCTTTGGATCCGTTAAGAGCATCAGTTGCAGGCTAGTCTCAAGATCAGCAAACACCAGGGGTGTTTGTGGTCTATCACTGACATTAACACCAGAAGTAGAAACCTCTGGGCCCCTCTTTTCTTGGTACTGGGGACTTCCAGCTCGTGTTTGCACACTTGCTGTTGCCATGGGTGTGGTCTTAGAGATGTTGGCCCTGTCCTGTGCCTCTTGTGCAGAGACATCAGTAGTGCCAGCCACAAAACCCATATGAACAGTCTCAGAAGAGATGTTCACCTCCTGAGTGAGGTTGGGAGTGTCCTCAATTGGTTCCCTTTGGATATTCTGTGCAGAAGTATCCTCCTGCACAGGGATATATGGCTCTTGTCTAAGGGAGGAGGAGGAAGGAGCTCCTCGTCCCCTTTTCCTTTTATATAAGTATTTTAGTGGGCGTTTGGGCTGTTCAAAAGGATCAGAGGGAATATCTGTATCATGAGGAGTGGGTAGGGGTCCTGGGGTTGAAGCAGTAATGTTGGGCTGTGTCTGCTCAGGCCCCTCTCCTCTGTTTCTTGTGATGATGTTCATCATTGCAGAGGGCAATGGAGCATCAATGCTGACAAAATTGGCACTTGGCTTTATCAGCCTTTTGATTGAAGATAGTGAGTGCCTATGGGAAACATATATCCTCTTATGTAAATTGGAAGTAGTGCAGGTGTGTGCAATTATTTTTGCCAAAAATCGAGGATACATCAAAAATTTCCCATGCTTCAGGGAATGATGCCTTAACATTCCTTGAAAGATCATATTTGAAAAATTGAACTGTTGGCCAGTAGAAAAGCACACTAAGGCAGTGGCAATATTTGAAGAAAATTCGGACCAACCAGTTCTTTTGGGGCTTAAACACTGCTGAATAATATGCACAAGGTATTTCCATTTAGGAGAAAAGTGTGCTTTCAAGAAAGTAAAAGAATCAGCAGGGCCCCTATATCCGATATTTTGAAGACCAAAGTGTAAAGCAGTAAGAGATAGGTCTTTTATACCTGTGGCATCTTGAAGATGCAGATGATGTCTGATGGACTCCTCGGTGATATTGATGGTAGTACCATCGATTTTGGAAGTCAGGGTAGGCACTCCATTGATGGTTTGAACGTAGGCATGATTCCAGAATTGCTCAATATGAGATATGTATATGGTGGGGTTAATATTGAGGGCATAGTGGATATGGGAGTGCCTGAGGAAGTCCATCATACCATGGAACGGTTGAAGGTCAGTGTGTTTCAGGGTGTATGGGAGGCAGTTGTGTTTTTTACGAACTCCATTGATCAAGAAACGATGGTTTGGGGTTTAGGGTTTGAAAAGAGTGTGTGTATCGTTCAGAGAGAAAACAGAAGGCCGTGGAAGAAGAATATGTAACTGGTAGTTACAACTGAACGAAACTGGGACCTTTAAAGGTTTCGAAAAGGTTAGGTCCCGCGCACACATTTGGGAAATTACCTAAATACCCTGCACACTTTGACAGATCAAGTGAAAATAACTAGCAGTCCGAGAAAATGAACTAGCAGCATGAGAAAAGACTCATGCTGTTAGTGTAAAATTGTGCAACTTTTCAATGGAACAGTGTCTCCCCCTTAAATTAGCATATTGAGTTGATAATAATAGAAATCAATTAATCCATGTTTACCATACCAATGTTTGATATTAGGAAAGTGAACCTTCCTACATCAAAAGGTTTTGTAAATAGATCAGCTAGCTGATCATCTGTATGTATCTTGGTAACTTGGATTAACTTCTTTTCATTACTATCTCTGATAAAGTGAAATCTGATTTCTATATGCTTGGTTTTTGGGAATTTCACTGGGTTTTGCACAATGCTAATGGCACTTGAATTGTCAATATAAATAGGAGTGGATAAGAAGTTCATACCATAGTCTCTTAGCTGATTTTGAATCCACATTACCTGGGAGCAGCAGCTTGCAGCTGCTACGTATTCTGCTTCAGTTGATGATGTGGATACAGTTGTTTGTTTCTTGCATTGCCAAGAGACCAGTCTTGCTCCTAAGTATTGACATCCACCAGTTGTGGATTTTCTGTCAATGTTGCAACCACCATAGTCACTGTCAGAATATGCAGTTAGTTCAAAAGGAGAGTCTTTGGGATACCATAGGCCTAAATGTGGTTGTCCTTTAAGGTATCTGAAGATTCTCTTAACAGCAACCAAGTGAGAATCCTTTGGTGAACATTGAAACCTGGCACACACACAGACAGCAAACATTATATCAGGTCTAGAAGATGTTAGATACATGAGAGATCCTATAAGGGATCTGTATAGATGAATGTCCACATCTATGCCATCTTTGTCTGTATGGAGCTGTTTATGAGGATCCATTGGAGTGCTTGCAACCTTTGTGTCTTGATAGCCAAACTTTTCCAGTATGTCTTTGACATACTTTGATTGACTTATGAATAGACCAGTAGGCTTCTGTTTGACCTGCAGCCCTAGAAAGAATGTGAGTTCCCCCATTGAACTCATTTGAAACTTTTTGTGCATTAGGGCCTCAAAGTCTTTGCACAACTTATCATTAGTTGAGCCAAAGATGATGTCATCAACATAGATCTGGACAAGAAGAATATCAGTTTTGATGGATTTAGTGAAGAGTGTTTTGTCCTGAGTCCCTCTCTTGAAGTCATTCTGTAGAAGATATGAGGACAGTGTGTCATACCATGCTCTGGGGGCTTGGTGAAGACCATAAAGAGCTTTGTCTAGCTTGTACACCTTGTCTGGATACTTGTAGTCTTCAAAACCAGGAGGTTGACACACATATACTTCTTCTTCAATTTTCCCATACAAGAAAGCAGACTTAACATCCATTTGATACACTTTAAAGCCTTTGAAACTTGCATATGCTAGAAATAGTCTGATGGCTTCAATTCTTGCCACTGGAGCAAAAACATCATCATAATCTATTCCTTCTTCTTGAGTGTACCCTTGTGCTACTAATCTTGCTTTATTTTTTATGACTATCCCTCTCTCATCTTTCTTGTTTCTGAACACCCATCTTTTACCTATTGCTCTCTTACCTTTAGGAAGATCCACCAGAGTCCATACATTCTGAATTTTGAACTGTAAAAGCTCTTCTTGCATAGCTTCAATCCAGGATGAATCTTTTAGTGCTTCTGATGCCTTTTTAGGTTCTAGTTGAGACATGAAGCAGGCATGTTCAAAAGCAGCTAGGCTGAATTCTGGAACTGCTTGTTCAGCAGCAGCAGTCTCATTGTGGACCATCTTCCTTGTTTGAACAGGAGTGCTTGGATCACCCAGTATTTGATTGAGAGGGTGATACTTATGAACTCTTAGTGTGGGCTCTCTCTCTGTTTGGAAGGACGTTCCAAGGTTTGTGTCATCTCCATCAGAACCAGTGAATGGTTCAGTTTCTGGAACAGCTTGAGTTTCTAGGCTAACAGCTTGAGAAGCTGTTGGGACTGCTAGCCTAGAAACTGGAGCTGTTTCCTTTTGTGTTTCAGCTGTGCTGTCAGGACTTGGGAATGGCACTTCAGTGTCTGAATTTGCATCATGTTGAGTGCTCAGGACCCCTGGAGGATCACATGACAGAAGTGGTAGAGTGGTGAAGTCATCCCAACTTGTTGAATCTGCAGCAGTCTGAAACTTTGTGCCAACAGCATGAGAAATTGTATTGGCAGCATGAGAATTTGTGTTAGCAGCTTCAACCCTGTATGCATCAGCTTCTGCAGTAAACTCAGCAAAGCTCAGAGAATTTGTTAGTGAATCTAAATCAAATAACCAATCAGGACCAGTGCCTTTGATGTTAGCAGTATTTTCATTAAATTCAACATTGGCACTTTCTTCAATTGTTTTAGACACACTGTTGTATACTCTATAGGCTTTGCTTTGATTTGAGTATCCTACAAAAAATCCTTCTTCAGCCTTACTCTCAAACTTCCCTAAGTGAGTCTTAGTGTGAAGAATAGTACATGGGCATCCAAAAGGCTTGAAGAAAGCTATTAGGGGACTTCTGTTGTGGAATAACTCATAGGGAGTTTTCCCTTGTGATTGAACTACTTGAACCCTATTTAGAACATAACAGGCTGTGTTAACAGCTTCTGCCCAGAAAGTCATAGGCAGATTGGAATCAGCTAACATTGTTCTAGCAGCCTCAATTAATGTTCTATTCTTTCTTTCAGCTACACCATTTTGCTGTGGTGTTCTTGGTGCACTATATTGTCTAGCAATACCTTTGGACTCACAGAAACTGTTTAGAATTTGATTTTTAAATTCAGTTCCATTGTCTGATCTTATCACCTTAACTTTGGAATTGGATTGGTTTTCTATCTTAAAGATAAAAGACTTAACAAGCTCAGCAGTTTCATCTTTGGACCTAAGAAAGTAAACCCAAGTAAATCTGGTGAAATCATCAACAAATGAACTCCTTTTGTGGTAATCCTCTTACCAGATTCTTTTTAACTAAATCATTCATGGACCTGAAGTTCATGTGACACATCCTTCTATGCCAAAGAGAAGACTCATTTGATGATGCTTTGGATATTAAACAGCTTAAAGTATTTGATTTAGTCAAAAGAGCTGTGTCTAGGCAGTAAACATTGTCCTTTCTTGGTGTTCTAAGTAAAACAAGATTTTCAGGAATTTTGAAATCCTTTGAAAGAACAATGCACTCAGAATCTGTGAACAGAACAATGTTTTGTTTGTCACAGATTTGAGAGACACTCAATAAATTGTACTTAAGCTGTTCAACATACAAAACATCATGGAATGTCATGTTGCCTGCATTTACAGTACCTTTACCTGTAACCTTACCTCCTTTTGAGTTGCCTCCAAATGCAACAAACCTCCATCAAATCCTTTGAAATTTGACAAGCATTCAGAATTGCCTGTCATGTGCCTAGAGCATCCACTGTCCAGATGCCATCTTGTCCTATGAGGAGACCTGTGGTTGCCCTGCACAAATAACAGCTTAGTTAGTAGTGGAGTAAACCCAAACCAAATTGGTTTTGGGTTGGCCTTGTACATTGACATAACTAAAAATTGTTTTTGACTTTTTGTATTTGGTGAGATCTACTGATGGAGTCTTTGGAGAGTATTTAGTGATAATATGAGGTATCCAATTATTTTGATCATCTTGTCTTTTGACAGTCTCAGATGATTCACTAGCAGCTCCAGTTTGATGCCCAGCAGCTTGAGCTGTGTTTGTAGTGCTAACAGTTTCAGTTTTTGCACTAACAGCATCAGATTTTGACTTAGCAGTCTGATCTTTTGCATTAGCAGTTTGAGCAACAGATTTGTCCTTGACACACCATATTTGTTTAAAACTTGATTTAGGCTTTGCCAAAACTTGTTTTTGATGTGTGGACTGTTTTTTATTAACTTTTGAGAATCTGTGATCAACTGTTTTCTTTGGAGCTGCTGTGGAAGGTTTCACTTTTGAGTGCTTTGCCTGATTAGGATTTGATTTTGTGTGATGCACAGTCTGTTTTGCAACAGCTGGTTTGTAAAAACAATCCTTGGCTAAGTGATTCTTCCTTCCACAGTGAAAGCATCTTTTGACAGTTTGAATTGGAACACCAGACTTTTCTGTCAATTTCTGGTTCTTGTTTCTCTGGTTTCCTCTTACCTGCTGTTGTTTAGGAAACTTTTGAACACCATGCTTTTGGCATGTGCAGATAGAAACAGTTTTACCTCTTTTAGTTCCTTTTGATGAAGATGCAGTGTTACAGTTAGAATGTACAGAAACTTGTGGAGTAGCATTGCATACACTCATCTTCTCTTTTCCTTTCTTACTAGGAACTTGGACTTCTATGGGTTCACTCTTTGTGTCACAGTCTCTATTTTGACTCTTATCTTCCTTTGGTTCAGGACTGCTATCAAGGATAGGATCTACAATAGTCATAGACTCATCTAGTGGTTCATTAACAAGTCTATCAGCAACTTCACTCATTGGATGAATGTACTTGTTATTATATGGAGGTGGAGTAGCTCTGTATCCTATTCCTTCTTTGGGATTGACCTGAGATTTGACTCTATCTTTGAATTGAACTTCCATTAGGTGTTCTAGCTTTTGATTTGCTAACTTGAAGTTACCTAGATCTATGTTAACAGATTCCAGTTTCTCATTAGCCTCTAACACCTTCTGTTCAGTTTCTTCTACCTTTTTATTCAGAGATTCTATTTTCTTATTGAGTTCCTTTTTCTCCCATTCATGATAGTTTCTATCATACCCCATTTGAATCTCATTATCCTTATAATCATTGATCTGTTTTTCCAGATCTTCTATGGCTTGCATATATTCATATCTCCTTTCTTCCATCTTAGCTAGAGTTTTGCACATGCTCTCATTATGATCTCTGTACTTTTTAACCATATTTTTGCATGATTGAGAGCAGAGTTTGGAATTTACCTCAGATGGTAGTTCAGTGGAGGAGACATTTGATGTTTCTGCCATAAGTGCTTGATTTTGGAATTCTTCCTCTGTCTGATCACTCCAGTCAAACACATTGTCTTCTTGAGAGACAAGTGCTGTTGATGAGGAAGCTTGGATGGGCTGTGAAGTCCTTGATGGCTGTTGACCTTGGGATCTACATTCTCTGGCAAAGTGACCAAGCTTATGGCATTTATAGCATTCCACTTTTGATTTATCAAAAGATGGTTTGCCTTCTGTTTTGGCTTGAAAGTTGGTCCTACCAGTTCTTTTTAGAAATCTTTTGGCTCTCATGGTCAGCATTGCATGTTGCCACTTTAAATCCATCTCTTCAAGATCATCTGGATGAATTTGTTCCAAGTCTTCAACATTTAGAGCAAATAATCCATCATTGGCAACAAAAGCTTCATAATGAATTTCAGCAGAATTGCCATCACCACCTGAAAAAGAATCACAGTTATTAGATTTTTCAGAGGACAGAAGAGCAGTGTTGTGATTATAAGAAAAGGATTTCTTTTTAGCATCAATTTCAGTCTCAAACACTCTTAGACTGTTGTATAGATCATCCAATTCTATCTCATCAAGTGTGTCTTTTGTTCTCCACTGTGCAGCATAGACTGTCCATTCTTCTCCAAGAGATCTGAGAAACTTTCTGTTGACTTCATCTTGATCCAGATTGACCTTTGCACTTTCCAGTTCACTTATCAGTTTGTTGAACCTGTCAAAGATTTGAGTGAGGTTTTCATTCTTGCCACCAGAAAAGTTTTCATACTGCTGTTTCAAGAGGTCCTTTTGATTTCTCTTGGTACTTGCATTACCAGCAAACCTCTTCTCTAAGGCATTCCAAAGAGAGTGAGCAGTATAAAACTTTTTGAACTAATGTTGATAAGCATTAGGAATGGCTATTTGTAATAATGTCAGTGCTTTCACTTCATTCATTCTAGCCTTCCTTTCAAGTTCAGTTTTTGGAGGAGTTTTGACTGGTTTTCCCTCAGCATCAAGTTCTGGATCAACTGCAGGAGGAAATTCAACAGCTTCCCATATGGCATAATCAATGAATTGAATATGCTGTTGAATCCTGAGTTTCCACATCTCAAACTCAGTGGGCTTGAGCATAGGCACTTTGAGTCCTTGCCCAGATCCACTGCTGCTATTTTCAAATTCCATTGAAAAAGATTAAAAATTTGAAAGAAAGTTTTCGACTTTGAAAAACAAAGAACGACCTGTGGCTCTGATACCACTTGTCAGGATCTAAAAATTATGAAAATTATGAATAACCAAGATTAACTGATTTGAATTTATCAGAGTATAAATCAATAATCTTGCTTTGAATCAAAGTTTAATTAAGAAGTTTGCGGAATAACACTTAATTATTTTAACAAAAACTTTCAGAATCAACTAAGCATAAAACATAAGAAGTAATTAAGACTGTTTGTATTGCTGAATTCAATGATTACAATCACCTCTAATCTGTTTGATTAGACGAAGAACACAGACTGTTCTTAGGGTTTTACAACCTTAGAGGCTTATGAAAACTCTATCAATAAAGCAATTACAGACTCAAAATATGCAGAAAACTCTTATACAATAGGACGACCTATTCTCTGTATTTATATTGCTTCTTGATATGTTTCCTTGACGAACCATGACTTCTCTGATGGTAGATATGCTGGAATCTTCTTGTAAATATCTTCCCTGAAAATCAGCACATTCTGTTTATAAAACTGTTGAGCAGCTTGAATGACTTGACAGCATAAACTGAGCAGCTTGAGTTGTTTTGCTCTGGCAGCTTGAACTTTTACACTGGCAGCTTGAGCTTCTTCAACTAACAGCATGAACTTTGTACTTACACGAAGAATCTACTAACAGTCTGAGAAGTCTAAACTAACAGCTTGAGTATACTTAAACTATTTCCCAACAGTTAGTTTGATATTTGAATTTGAAATTTCAACTATAAAGTTGAATTTCAAAATTGAAACTTACTTTTTCAACATTCCTTACTATTCACCGACCCTTTCTTCATCACAAAGTAACCTCAACAATCTCATAGAAATAAGATTTTCAACAGTTGATTTTAAAATTGTAAGTCCATTTCATAATTTCATGTAATTTTTTTTAGTTTATATGTTCTGTGTTTAGTTTCTGTAATCGAATATTCAGATATATGTGTGTGTTCGTATGAACATTAGTGTGTGTTAATGGGTTTATTCATTTGTTGGAGTTTATATAAAATTGAATGTGTGTTTGCCTGCGGATTACTATCTTGAACTTGAATCTCAAATTTCAAGTATCAATTTCAAACACACAAACATAAATTTGAAATTTTTGGTTTAAAATCTTTCAAGTTCATAAACACTGAAAATTGAAATTTTTGCAAAGAAATTGTTGTTTCCGAACAAAGTTCAGTAAACAAATGTTATTTGAAATAAATTTTCGAGTAGGACTCAAGTTTTTAATAAGTGAAAAAGTCCCTGGATTGAAATTTTTAAAAAATATCAGTGTGTGGAGTTGGAAATAATTTGATAACATTTTCTCGATTAAAGCAGGAATCGAAAATGAGTTAAGTTTCATGCGAGTTGAGTGAAGCACCACTCGAGAAACAGTTAGTTTCATTCAAGTTGGTTGCTTTTTGCTTCGAGAAAATGTGATGTTATTCGAGTTGATTCATATTCAAGACTTAGAAAATTCTTAAAATTACACTCGATAACATAACAGATTCGAGTCCCTTCAAGCTTAATTCGAGTTTGACTCATACATCATCCGAGTTGACTCATGTTTCAATCGAGTTGGACTTACGGTTAGATCGAGAAACTCTTATTGATGATCGAGTTGAGTAGTGAAACGAACTTAGAATTTTTCAATAAAAGTCTCGATAATTCCTTCATTCGAGAAAATAATCAAGCTCATTCTAGTTTAGTTGTATGTACTTCGAGAAAACATCAGTTTTAATCGAGTTTGTCATAAGTATCATTCGAGTTGGTTCTTAGGTGCATTCGAGAAAGTTCTTCATCATTCGAGTTTTATTCATGTGTCTATCGAGTTGAGTCATAAATTATCCGAGAAACTTTACCATTCACCCGAGTTTCATAATCAAATTTGTCCAAAAGTTTCTAAGTGTTGGGAATTTAAGTTTTTAAAAAAAATTTCACATTTTTCGAGAAATTTTTTAAATCTATGTTTTTTTTAACATTGGACTCTTAACGATTGAGTTTGGAATCGTAAAATAATATATGAATATTATTGTCTGGAATCCCAATGCTTTAAACAGATTAACACATAGTTTTCTAATTTTGAGCAAAATGTTTAATTTTTCTATTTGCTGGATTTCATTTGATTATCTGTTGAGTCTAACATGTTTATTACTTTTCACAGGTTTCAAATGGCATCACCAGCTCAATCCCAATCCTCAAACTCCTCGGATTCACATTCATCGTCAAATCATACCCTTGTTTCTAAACCAGTAAAATCCGTATCAGTTACCCGACCTTCACCTTCCACTCTCATTCCAGAGAATCAACTTGTTAAACCGAATTTTTGCCTACCATTTAATGATAACAACCATCGCCTTGATACTAAAGTCATAAAATTCAGCCACCCGATTATTGTAGACATTCTAAAAGGTCACCCTATAGGATATCTTCTCCAATACAAACCTTCGATTCCCCAGGTCTATCTACAGCAGTTTTGGCACACTGTCAAATTTGTCGCAGCTGATGATGGCCATCACTTTAAGGTTTACCATCGATAAATTCAAGATTAAGATTACCTTACCAAGATTGAGGCATAATCTGTTTCTACCTTGTCGAATCGATATAGTGAATTTCCCAGAGTTAGCTGATTTTGAAGATTTTGTGTCAGATGACGAATTAGTACATGATCTGATCTGTCTGGGATATTCAAAACTGTTAGGCACAAAAAGACTTCAGTCAAACCTGCTCTACATCTTATGGGGAGATTCTTAATCAAACCTGTTTGATGCACTTGAAGGTATAATTTAAGGCTTGTTAATGCCTTATTGAAACCTGAAAAGTGATTTGCAATATAAGTCAAAGCTGTTTACCCTATTTCATTCGTTGCAACTAAGGCAGATTGCCCAAGCTGTTCATTCTGTTGAACAGGCTAGACATAAACCGTCTATGCTGCTCTACTCTGTTGAGTAGCTTGGACAAATTCTAAGTGTTTTATTCTTTGTGAACAGAACATGTTCTTTGTGAACAGGCTAAACACTTTATGGAATATGTTTCCAAGTCCTCATGCATTGTTTTGGACTACAAAGACCAGTTTAAAAAGTCGAAGACAAAGTAGAAAACAGATGACGCAAAAGCTGCCTACGCTGTTCTGTTACATGAACACAAAGTGGATATTTGAAATGGGTGACAGAGCATTTCTTATATCAAAATGGCCCAAACAAAAGAAGAAAGATTCAATGTTGACATTCCTCTTTTGGTTAAAGCCTTCTGCAACATAGAGAAAAAGAAAAAAGACAAAGATTCTACACATGAAGACAAGTCTGCTTTATCAGAATGTGTTGAAAAGTTGTTTTGTCTTTTTGGAAAGACATCCCACTATCTCGTTGTCCAATGAAGAAGCTTCAATGAGATTCTGAGTGAGAGTGTAAAATGAAGCTTCTAAGGATTATGAGAAAACCAAGAGTGAGATATTCAGATCGTGCATAGAAGTGTCTTTTTCCATGCATGCAAGTCTGCTTGAATAAAACAGTAACGTGTGTCCAAGCTGTTCTTATTCAAGTTGTCCATCTGTGTCTTGTAAACAGTGAGTTCATCTTAGTGAGTGTCTTCATTGTAAATCTGTATGGATCCTTACTAAATGATGTGCTACCTTAGTGGCCAGCGTGAGACAACCTGCTAATCAGGTGTTTGATGTGTTCACTCAACCTGATCAATAGGCTGATGATGAAAGGGAAGAAATGTTTGAGGAGGAAGAATGTGAAGATCTTGCTGAATTAGATGATGAGCAAATGATTGTAATGCTTGACAGAATATTCAACAAGAAGAGGTTTGGTGGAAGAATGCTTCCGAAGAAATCAGGTGCCATAAAAAAGAAGACATTTGATAAAACTAAGACTGAGTGCTTTAAATGTGGCAAAACAGGTCATATAGATGCTGACTGTGTGTCTAAAGCTGTTGGCTCATCATCCAAACCATTCAAGAAAAACAGGGACGATGGCTACAGGGTTAAGTACCTAATGGCCATGGCTAAGCTGAAGAAGTTGGAAGCCACTGGAAGACCCAGTGGCTTCCAACAAACAAAAGCGACTTATGGCTGAGACATGTGACTGGGAGGAATCTGACTCATCATCAGATGAAGAAGATAACAACTGTCTGATGGCCAACACTAATGTCCCATCAACAAGCAACTTCAAACAAGACCTGGCTGAAGCTGAGCTCGCAGCATCTTGGAGAACTGGAACCCAACAATGATGTATAAGGTACAAAATTTTATGGCTTACACTTCTGATGAAAAAGTAAGAATGTTTGAAAATCTGCTTGTTGATCTAATAGCTGTTATAGAGAAGCATAATGTTTTGTTGTCCGAAATCTCCAAACTAAAAACTGACCTTGAAATAAAAACTAGTAAACTGGACAGCTACCATAAGTTGGAAACTGAACTTGATGAATTAAAACACATCAATTCCATTTTAGTAGAAGAAAAGAGAGAAACAGACATAAAACATGCCAAGCTTCATAAGATTGTTGACTCTTGGTTCCAATCTACACAAAACGTCAGTCATTGTATCAGTCAACAGATCCCTGTTCAAATCCAAGCCTATCTTGGAGGGGATCTTGACAAAGCAGCTTCAATTGTTGAGATAAATAATCTGAAAAATGACTTATCCACTCTTGGTGAGCTTCCAAGTACTTTCATCCAGAAAGTAAATGGTAAGCTAGTCTCAATAAATAGGTTTGTCAGGCCTCAAAATACTGACAGCTTGTGTGAAAAAGCTCCAAAAGCTGATGATGGAATGTGTTCTCCATCAAATCAGTATGCTAAGTGCTCAGCTGGTTCACACAAGCAAAAGAAGGGAAAACAAGCTCAAGCTGCAGCTGTGGACACTAAACCTGTTAACAAGACAGGTTCTGCGTCTAAAGCTGACGGTAAGAGACCTGTTAATCCCTTTGATGCTGATCATCTTGAGAAAAAGTTTTGAAAAGGTAAGCAGCCTGCTTTCAATAGGGGTAAATCTTATGTTGAAAGTAAATCTGCTGTGATTTTAAATATGTTTTTAAATCATAGTGTAAAATTGGTTATAAATGAAGGTACGTCTTTCAAAACCAAAAGAAGTGATTTTGTTGATCGGCAACATCCATCACATCTCAGTAAGGGCAAAGGCAAAGCCATTGCTCAACCTGAGAAATTTGGGAATAAGTTTCCCAAACCTGTGGAAGGTCAATGGCCAATTAAACTTCCTGTATTTTGATATCTGTCGTCCCAAAAAGAGGAAAGAAGATATAGGCAAAGCTGTTGCCATTGTGCCTTCAACCCAAACTGTTGATTCATCCAAAAATAGTAATAAGTTTGCTAAACCTGCTGACTGGATCAACTAAAATAATTCAAAATATGTTTCTGGAAGTTCTTCTTCCAAAAAGGCTAAAAAGAGAAAATGCTATAAGAGTGGGAAGAAGACACATATGGCCAAGGACTATCCTGAAACTAAGGACATGAGGCCTGTTGACTCTGCTAGTTCCATCATTGAAAAAACAAGCAGTATTTGAAGTAACATAGTCAATGAGGATAGTATCCAAGCTGATACTATCCAAATAGGAAATATTAGTGTGGATATCACTGGTCCATCAACAAATGTTGATGAAGTAGGAGAACTCATCCCTATGATGAGTTCCCCTAAAAATAACTAATATTTTCCCATCACACTCTGCTAGACAAACAACCATCCCAGGTTTGGTACTTGGACAGTGGATGCTCAGGACACATGACAGGTTGCAAGGATCTGCTGAGTGATCTCAAGCCTAAAAAAGGGCCAAAAGTCACCTTTGGTGACAAGGTCGAGGGATCTACAGAAGGATATGGAACTCTTCAAGCTGGTGCTGCTGTATTCAAAAGAGTAGCCTATGTGTCTGGGCTAAAACATAATCTTGTAAGCATAAGTCAACTGTGTGATGCTGGCTACAAGGTTTACTTTGATGAGCACCTTGGTTACATATTGGATCCCTAAGGCAAAGTTGTGTTGTGTGCACAAAGGAAGAAAGGTGTATATGTTGTGGACATGAAATCTGCTGATCCCACAACTAAAACCTACTTTATCTCCAGAAGTAATGCAAACCTGAACTGGTTATGGAACAAAAGGCAATCACACCTGAACTTCAAGAATATCAACAAACTCTCTAAGAAAGAGTTGGTAACAACTTTTCCTTCTATAACCTTTGTTAAGGATAAACTCTGCACAGCTTGTGAGAAAGGCAAGCAGAGAAAAACATCCTTTAAATCTAAGCATAATTTCTCTATTGATACTCCACTCTTCTTAATCCACATGGACTTGTTTGGACCAGTCAGTGTCCCAAGTCTAGGAGGTAGAAGATACACTCTAGTAATGGTTGATGAGTTCTCCAGGTTTACATGGGTGATCTTTCTGAAGAGCAAAGGAGAGGCTGCTAGAGAAATCATTGGGTTTTTAAAAAAAGATGGAGATGCTGAACTCTGCTCAAGTTAAGCAACTTAGAAGTGATCATGGTATTGTATTCGCAAACAGTACTCTTGAAAACTTCTGTGAAGAAAGAGGGATTTCACAAAACTTTTCAGCTGTATGAACTCCACAACAAAATGGGGTTGCTGAAAGGAGAAACAGAACTCTCATTGAAGCTACTAGAACCATGTTGTGTGCATCAGGTTTACCTTCATCATTCTGGGCTGAAGCTGTCAACACTGCCTGCTTCACCCAAAACAGATCCTTGGTGGTGAAAAGGTTCAACAAGACTCCCTATGAGTTAATCAAATGGAGAAGGCCAAATATTAGCTATTTCCATGTGTTTGGATGTCCCTGCTTCATTTTGAATCAGATGGACCAACTGGTAAAATTTGAACCCAAAGCTGATGAAGGTGTGTTTGTTGGATATTCTGCTATCTCCAAAGCCTAGAAAGTATACAACTACAAAAGAAAGTTGATAGATGAATCTATCAATGTCACCATTGAGGAGTCTAGGAGTGCTTCCGCCAAAGCTGTTCCTGAATCAGTTTCAGAAGAGTTCAGATTTGATGATCTCATGCATTTTATTGATAAAGAAAAAGGACTCAAAAGCTTCCACTACACCTAGAGTGGAACCTATTAACCACAATGGACATGATGATGACTATGTCGATACACCCTGTGTGAATAAGTGTACTAACATAATTACAACACCATGTCCTGAACCAATCAATGTTGATTTTCCTGAATCCTCTACTGATATGTTCAACAATGGAGAGTCATGTTCAACAAGTGATCGGGCTCAAGATAACAGTGTGTCTAGATATCCTGAAAGCTGTTCAACAGTACCTGTTGAAGAGGCAAATGACACAGGAGAATCTTCATTGAGGCATGATCCTAAGTGGATCAGGTGTCACCCCAATGATCAAATAATTGGTGACATCAACAAAGGGGTGCAAACAAGATGGGACAGCTTACGAAACTTTTGTATGTTTTCTAGCTTTATGTCCAGATGGAGCCAAAGAAAGTGGATGAAGCACTAAAAGATGCCAATTGGATCACTGCCATGCAAGAAGAGCTCAATTAGTTTGAGAGAAACAAAGTATGGAAGCTGGTCCCTGCTCCTAAAGGTAAAACAATAATTGGCACTAACTGGGTTTTCAGGAACAAAATGGATGAGCAAGGTCATGTTATTAGAAATAAGGCAAGATTGGTTGCTCAAGGCATGAAGGTATTTCAGATGGATGTGTAGAGTACAAATTTGAATGGAAAGCTGCAAGAAATAGTATATGTCAAGCAGCCTCCATGTTTTGAAAATGAACATCACCCAGGTTTTGTCTATAAGTTGGACAAAGCCCTCTATGGTCTAAAACAAGCCCCTAGAGCCTAGTATGACACTCTGACTGATTTTCTTATTAGCAATGGTTATTCCAGAGGTAAAGTGGATACCACATTGTTCATAAAGAAGGTGAAGTCTGATATTACATTTGTTCAAATATATGTGGATGACATAATATTTGGTTCCACTAATGAGCAACTATGCAAGAATTTTCCACTACTCATGAAATCTAAATATGAAATGAGTATGATGGGAGAACTTACTTTCTTTCTAGGATTATAGGTTAAACAAACCTCTAATGGAATTTTTATAATTCAAAGAAAGTACACTTTAGATCTTTTGAAAAAGTTTAAATTTGATCAAAGTTCTCCTATCAAAACACCAATGGCAACGAATGTAAAATTGGATGCTGATGCCAGTGGCAAAGCTGTTTCTATCACAGCTTACAGAGGCATGATTGGGAGCTTGCTGTACTTAACTGCTAGTAGACCAGATATTATGTTTGCTACCTGTTTATGTGCTCGGTTTCAAGCTGATCCTAAGGAATCACATCTAGCTACTGTAAAAAGAATTTTTCAGATACCTTAAGGGTACACCAGGTTAGGGTCTTTGGTATCCCAAAGGCTCACATCTTGAGTTAACAGGTTATTCAGATTCTGATTTTGCAGGCTGCAGGCTAGACAGAAAAAGCACAACAGGTGGATGTCAACTCTTTGGTGTTAGGTTGATCAGTTGGTGTAGCAAGAAGCAGAACTCAGTTTCTACTTTTACTGCTGAAGCTGAGTATATTGCTGCTGGAAGCTGCTGTGGGCACATTCTATGGATGCAACATCAGCTTGAAGACTATGGACTTGTATATAGGAAGAATCCTATTCTGTGTGATAATACAAGTGCCTTAGTTATCTCCAACAATCCAGTATTTCATTCCAGAACAAAGCATATAGAAATCAGACATCACTTTATCAGAGATCACATCCAGGAAGGTAATGTGGAGGTAAGTTTTATTTCCACAGATGAACAGCTTGCAGACATTTTCACCAAGCCTCTTGATGAAAACAGATTTAATTACGTCGTAAGCAAGCTGGGCATTTTAAATAAAAGTGACTAAGTCTCATTGACGATCTAAGATATAGTATGTCTCAAACTGCTCAAGTTTCTCAGGACAGCTTAGACAGAACAGGCTTTGCATGCTTCTACACTTAGCCAATTTCTGAAAACTTGGACAGCTTGGACAAATAACAGGTTTAACAAAGTAAGTTTTTCACTCCAAAACCTGTTCTGTTGAACAAACATCCAACCTGCTCACTCTCTCACTCTGTCATACAAGACATTGTCTTGTAACCTAATCAGCTATTGAACATAACCTGTTCTTATATAGCTGCACAGGTTTAATGAACAGCTTGAGGTATGAACAGCTTGTGATGAAACCTGCTCCTCACAGGTTTAAACAACAGCTTAGCTCATCAGTTTTAATTACCTTTCTTCGTAATTAAGTTACTTAATTTCTGTTTTAATTTAACTTAATTACCTATGGATAATGTGTGTTAACGTGTGTTAGTGACTAAAAAGGTTCAAGTGGTCTGACAACCGTTTTGACATGGACAACCGTTCCGTTTTTCGTTAAAGAACATTTCAAATCAATCGCCCAAACCTTTCTCTCTCCTACCCACTCACATTCGAATTCTATAAATACCTCCTCTACTGTTTCATCTTCTTCTTCCTCTACTTCTATCATAATTACCCAAAGAACCCAAAATCGACTAAGTGTCCAGTACTCGCTTTTCTACTACTTTAAAAATCGCTCACCAAAATAACCCTTTTGCTTTTAGTATTCGTTGGTAAGGAAGTTTTTGAAACACCCCTCTATTACCACGATGCTGACCCTGAAACGCACAAACTATATTGTAAATCTAACCATTCCCGAAAACTACGCGGGGAAGGGTTATAAAAACATGGTGGAGTTTCTGAAGGTTCACCCCCTACACTATGCTATGACTGCATCTCATGGTGTCCTGTACCAGGAGATGGTGTATGAGTTTTGGTACACTTGTGCTTATGATCTAGCGACCAAAATCATCAGGGGAACCATTCTCAATGGGACTCAGACCATTGAGATAAGTACTTATCTCATCAGGGATGTTCTTCATCTTCCTGTGGCTGAAACATATGACCAGCCACATCCTGAGAATGATCAGATGGGAAATCTGCCATGCTTCTATGGTGTAGCAGAAAAATATAGCCACGCTGTTCAGAAAGAATCTCTCACCAACCTACAGCTTTTTATTTGCCTCTGTGGTAATGTGTTTTAGCAGCAAAGTTGGTTCTTTTGACCAGCTTAGCCGTGATGAAATCCCAATAGTCCTACAGCTTGTGGATGCGACTACACTGAACATGGCTCGTTGGATTTTTGTGAATTTGAGGAACGTGGTACAGCAGGAAACACGTCCAGCTGTTGTCAGATATCCAAGGTTTCTGAGCATCATATTCAAGCATGTTTGTGGTGAGCATCTTTACCACTCTCAGCCCCTTTTACTTACTGCTGCATACCGAGTAATTGGGAATAGAGTTTTGTACATTCCTGTTCTCCCCAATGAACCTCCCCTCTCTTCACCTATGAGGAGGTTGCTTGGCATGGTGGAAGGACCCTCTGCTGTGAGGGTGGATCCAGTGATTGCTCCCAAAGGAAAATCCAAATCCACGCCCAAATTTGTCAAAAGGGTCCTGGAATCATCTCAAGCTAAGCCTGTCCGCAAGAAGGCTAAAACAGCTAAGTCAAGGTCTGCCCCCATCAGCCTCTGTGGCTGAGGGAGAGCAGACTTCTCACCATGGTTCATCTGTTGAACCTAAAGCCTTTGTGGCTGGTGCCTTTGTGGCACCTGAGACTATGGAACAGGTTACCCATCCCCCTCTAGAAAAATGGTCAAGGCTCTAAGCTCCGCTCCTTCGACTGATTGTTCGCATCGGATCTCAGGTTCTCTATTGCACTCCCTAAATAGGGTTCCACCCTTCCCCCTCTGCTTTGAGAACCGTGTGAACCCCCGGTTTCTGACCAAGTCTCACCACCAGTCCAAACACAACTTCCTGCTACTTCTCCTCAATCCCCCCACAATGTCACAATACTCAAGGAGAAAATCATTAGCTAGAAAGAAACCACCTACCCAAACTAGCCCTTCTGACTCCTCTCAACAGGAGTCAGTTGAGAAAGAAGAAACCCATGCTGCCTCTCCTATTTTGGGAGAAGGTCCATCATCATTGGAGCAGGCTTCACTCCAACTTGAGTCCACCCAGAGTCAGCCTAGACCCTCTGGTTCCTCCCAACAGGAACCAGTTGTATATAAGGAGACTACCACATCATCTATCCCAGCCTCCCAACAGGCTGAGGATATTGAAAGACAGGAGTCCACTCCACTCCACACTGAGTCCACACAGTCTCCACCTCATACTTCTCTAACACAACCTGAGTCTGCACGGGGTGCCAAACCTGCTGGATTAGACCATCCTGCAGATCAGCCTCAAACTTCTGCTCCTAGTGATGCAGCTGATGTACACCCAACAGTTGTTGAAGGACCATCAACCTAAGTTGATCAACTGCAGGGAACAAACCATCTCACTGGTGAAGCTGCCCCTCAACTGCAAACTCCATCAGCAGGTTTCACCACTGCTTATGTTGAAATGCACATCCCATCTCCCCATGAAGAGGTACCTGTAAACCAAGGAACTGCTGAGGGAACCACCCAAGGTCTTGATGCAGGTGTTGCAACACAAGCAGCATCTGAAAGGCCACCATCTCCTACCCCTTCTCCTGCTGAAACAGATATAGCCACTGCTGAAGGATCCATTGACCCTTCCAAGCTGGGCCATCTTACTTATGCCCAAGCTTTGAAACTTCTCTCCAAAGTATCCTTGCCTTCCCCAACACATCCTCAAACACCTGCCTCATCATCATCCCATTCTCATTCTTCACTATCCACACAATCCGAACAATCCACCCATACTCCTCCATCCCCCAAAGATCTTCCTTTGAAGGATCAGCTATCATTCTTGACCAACAAAGTTAGTTCTTTGGAAACTCCATGACCTCCCTACTATCCATCATCTCAGACTTTGTGTCTGCACAGCTAAAAGGATTCTTTGATTTGTTCAAGAATTCCTTTCCAACCCCTCCTCAAGCTGATCAATCCTCACAGCTGCTTTCACTCACTACACAGCTGCAAACTATCTCCACTACCCTTTCCTCTATTCTTTCCACTCAACAGGACTTTGTGTCCTCCATGGCAGCTGTCCCCCAACAGCTGTCCACTCTCCTAAACACTTGCACAACTACCCTTCCTTCTACATTGGCTAGCTTATACACTCTAATAGTCTCTCTGTCCAACTCTGTGTCATCAAACCTTTATAATGTGCAAGACTCTCTTGAACTACATCTTGCACAGTTTCAACGTTTGTTGTTCACAGCTTCTGACAGGGAAACCCTCTCTAAGCTGTCCTCTATTGTTGCTTCTCAATCCACCTCTCTTCAGACCTGCCTTACCCAACTTGCAGAGGTGAAGGACAACTTGGCTTTCTTGGTGCATAGCCTGGTTGGCCCCAAACCTGCTGCCAAAACTGCTACTATGCCTACTGAATTTGTTTCTCTAGGCAGACCACATGTTGAAGGCTATGTGCCATCTCCTTCAAAGGGGGAGAAGTTATCTGCCTCAAAGACCAAGTCTAAGGTGGAGAAAATTTCTTCTCCTTCTAAGGAGAAATCAGCATCTGTTGGTCAAGCAGCAGGTGCATCACAAACAGGTCATACAGGTCACACTGAGGATGTCTCCCATCGAACTAAAGCTGCTCAGCCTACTCAAGGTGGATCTCCAAACCCTGCACAATCTAAGGGGGAGGAATCCATGGGGACAGGCCAAGCAGAAGGAGACATCTGATTCTGGAACAAGAAGAAGAAGAAGAGGAAGAGGATCCTGAAGCTGTTCCAACTACAACAGCTAAAGGGAAGAAGAAAGCATCAGCTCTGATGGATATTGAAGAAGAAGAAGTAATTTTTGACTTTGAGGATGAGATGGAAGATCTGGAAGAAGGGGAATTTGTGCCAGAAGATATAGCAGAGTGGAAATTTGATGAGGAGGCTGTTGAAGACGAAGACGATGACGTAGATGAAGTAATCATCTCGTCACAGCCTATCACAGAACAATATGTGCACAACGATCACAATGTAATTGACATAGATGAGATTAAGTTGGCCTCTGTGGACGATTCAGAACTTGAGGAAGCTGACAAAGAGCCAAGCAGAGCTGAATTGTTAAATCTTTGGTTCTGTAAGGAAAAAAAGAAAGTAGAGCCAAAGATGAAAAAGAAGATGAGAGTGCCAAACTCTGAAAATCTCTCATGTGGAATTCTTAGCTGGTTCTTCGACAGAGAATTGCAGTTATTTATACTAAAAAGAAGAGATGGACTTCAAGACTTGAGGCGTACACTAAAAGTATTCAACACACTGCCCAAGGTTGAAGTGAAAGAGTTAGCTTGGAAGGAGTTGATAAACATTGGAGATGACCCCTAAGCTGAAGTGATCGCTAAAATTATCAGAAGAGAGGGTGGATCTGGAAAGTTTGAAAGGCTCAAGCCGAGGTCAGGCAAGAGAGTCGAGGACGAGTCGAGAATAGATCCTCATACGGGAAAACCGTGGGCTAGGAACGTGTACAAGCCAGTCTGTTGCTTGAAGAAAGTTTCGTTGAAGTCTATGCCACAGGATGTACTTGCAAACATGAAGTGATGGTACATAGACAACGAAACAGCCGAAGCCGTAATGGAGGATCAAGAAGAGAAGATGATTTTCAGAGTATATGATCCGCTACACCTGATCAACATATCTAAGGATGACCTGCGAAAGCTACATGATCAGCCAATTTTCTTTCATGAAGGCTGGAGATCTGATGCCAGGAAATTCCAAAAGATAGTTAGAGTTTGTATTGATATAGGATTGTATGCAGGTAGTAGCTTATATAGTTCTAGTACTTAAACAAAATGTAAATAGTTAGAAGCTATCGTCAAGGGGGAGTCTGTTAGTGCGTCCTCTGTGACGATAGCAGTCTAAGTATAGATAGTATTTTGTATAAGTCAATTTACATGCGATTGAATATTAACAAGTGTTTGATATATGTTTGATTGTATGTGTTTAATATTGATTGTTAGTATGTTTGAACTTAGGGTAATGTGTTACAATAAGTTCAAACATAAGTTCAAAGATAAGTTCAAACATAAGTTTGAAGGCTAATATTCGAATTTGTTAGAGGACAAGTTCGAAAGGCCTTGGGCCAATTCGAACTTGTCCTAGACAAATTCGAACTGGGCATTATAATTAAGGGTTAATTCGATTAATTATCAGACTTTTGCAGAATTTCAGAGCGATTATTGCAAAGGGAGATCTCGAACTTGACAAGTATTCAGAGAGTTTTGGTTGGAGAGAATCACGTGTAGGGACGTTCCATTGTTCGTCTATCACTGTGTGTGTCTCCTTGTTTCAGTGTGCGTGGTCTATCTGTCAAGCTGCTAACGAGGATTCTGCACTCGTTGGCAGGTGTCGCATCAAGATAGGATCCGTAGTCAGGCGACCTTACATCTAAGCTTCGGATGCTCTGTTTGATCTCAAGCTTGAAGGAACTTCTGAACCTTCAAAGATTACTAAATTCACAATGATAAGTTCATTTTATAGCCCTTAGGTTTGTGTAGACGCTCCTCCACGAACGTATTCTCATAAGTTCTTAAGCCTATGCCTTAAGAACTTATTCTCATGAACTTTGGTCACCTAAGTTCATGTTGACGCTCCTCCATGAACTTAGCCTCCTTAAGGTCGTCACCTACTTAAGAACGTATTCTCATAAGTTCTTGAGCCTATGCCTTAAGGACTTATTCTCATTAGTTCTTGAGCCTATGCCTGAAGAACTTATTCTCATAAGTTCTTGAATCTCATGAACTTATTCCCATAAGTTCATAGCTTCATGAACTTATCACCATAAGTTCTTATCATGTAATCTTGAACTTATCAAGCCATTGCATTAACAAGACCCTATCTACTGCAATACGCTATCAATAACAAAACTAGACTGATGTAGTCACACCGGATGTACCAACAGACTCCCCCTTGACGGTAGCTTCTAGTTGTTGTTCATCGATCACAACATACCATCAATAACGATATTAGATTACTGTCGTCACACCGGGTGTACCAATAGACTCCCCCTTGACGGTAGCTTCTAGCTGTTATTCATTGATCTTCAATTTTAGGCCTGTTCTGTAAATAGAACCAGATTAACGCAACCTCTAACCATTCTCTGGTGTTTTATGCCTTCCGAACTCCAACCTTCATGAAAGGAAATCGGCTGCTCGTGAAGCTTCTGTAGATCACCCTGAGAAAGTTTCACAAGATTCAAAGGGTTATAACCTTATCATCTTCATCCTCCATTATAGCTTCAGCAGTTTCATTGATAACAATCCCCCACATCACGTTTCTCAGAACATCCTATGGCATTGGCCTCAATGAAATCTTCTTCAAGCATCTAACAAGTTTGTAGACTAACTTAGTCCATGTCCTACCAGTCAGAGGATTTATTATTGTTTCGTCCACTGCTCTTCTACCAACTCTTTGATTAACTTTTCAAATCTTCAAGATCGACCCTCTCTTCTGATAGTTTTTGCAAACACCTTAGCATAAGAATCATCTTCTAGATTTATTAGGTCCTTCCAAGCTATATCAATCATTTCACACTTCAGAATCTGATTCATCATTTAGTGCAGATTTCAGCACCTTTAGATCTATCACATTCTGATCTTCATTTACAATTCCTTCATCGAGTGACTTCCAATCAGGTATATCTTTTGGAGTAAACGCTCATTCCTAAAGATCCACCTGTTCTAAGTCATCTTCGAAGTCAAACCTCAGTTCTTCTTCATCCAACCCTGACAATGTTCCTGATCATATCTTCTTCAGTTGCTTCTGACACCTCTGAAGCGTTGTTTTTTCCCTTGTCAGCGGCTGATGATCCAGACTCCCCCTGAGGATCAGCAAGCTAAGCAGATTGTTGTCTTGAAAGATCTGCCAGCTCGCTGTTCACTATCTTTTTGTGCACTCGGGTCATCTCCTTCGTCATCTGTACAATTCTCCAGCTGAGGTGGACGATCTTTCAACAATTTTCCAGTATAGCCTCTAGATTTGCAATCTGCTACTGCTGATCAGCCACTGTCTGATCCAACTGGGCATTATGATGATGAAGTTCAAGAAACACCATTGTCAGCTGAAGAATGTGTACATCCTATTCGTGGTCTGCAAGTATAAGCTGAAACTCCAAATCTAACACTGTTTAGACTTAATCAATCACATGAAACAAGTCCCAATATGTTAGCCGAACATCAAAATCGCCTATTCAACGATAAAAATTGCAATGAAACTCTCCTTACTTACATTCTTTGATGGTTTAGAAGGTAAACCAAATACTAAAATTAAGTTCGAGAGAAACAATCGTTATCTTCGCTAAACAGTCACACTTCCGTAAAACTTGAAAACACTTTAAAGAGTTTTAAACTTTTTCAACTTATCGCGGAACCCTTCACTTTTGAGCAACTGATTATCATGCAAAATCGTTTTTCCTAGTAACCGACCTCGATCCTATTTATTTAAAAATAAATTAAGATAAAATAAAATAAAATTGCAAAAATTTAAATATAAAAACACACTAACTAAATCTTTTTGTGAGAGTGTCAAAGAAGGTTCAATCAGATAGCTTTGTTAACGCACTTTCAGTGGTGCACTTTCACACTTTAGAATTTTTTATTCCTTTGGTTGTTTGTCGTAACATACACACCAAGTCGATTGTCGGTATGTTTGTCCACTTAAGCACTCAACATTTAGGATTTTACTTTGGCCTTTTTATTTATCAAGAAACTACCTTACGTGTCCTACACTTAGACATACTTCTATGATCAAGACTGACGTACAATGATTATGACTTTTCGGTATTTGCAAACTATCTTAAAAAGGCAAACGTTGGACACAGTTTTGTATTTACATACAACAAAGTGTCTTAGTTTGCCTTAGGGTAGAGCATCCTTCTTTTATTTTAGCAATACAGCGGTGACAGGTCTGTACTCACGTACAACAACGCGACATATCTTGCTAGTTTAAGTCAAAACAGCAGTGACATGTCTGTACTTAACAAAGCGACATGTTTTGACTTTCTTTACGTTTCAAAAGATGCTCTTTGATTAAGATGTAGTTTGATGAAACCATACATCCCTAGATTAATTCGCATACCTCATTCATAAGTACTGTCTGTGAGCCTCTAACATAAAAATTAAGACTTTTTGGTCATACATCTAAGTTAGTTACACATAAGACATTTCCTTGATTGTTTTATTAGCTTTTAGGAAAATCTTCATGTTTTATGCCTACCAACATATCAGAACATGAACATGTATATCACTTAGAATTTTTAGTGCATTACGTGTGAAAGCGAAGGTCCCAAAAGGTTTCCCTAGTGTATTGTTCTAAGCTGTAGAGGGGGGGGGGGGGGGGGTGAATACAACAATTTAAAACTCAACACTCTTTTCTCAATGTTTGTGTATATTATTAACAAGTGTTAATTACAAACAAGTTTGACTGCGGAAAGGTTCAAGTTGAGATGACAGATACAACAGATGTTCAACTAATCTAAGACACACTCAGACTAGATACAATGACTACACTCACTTAGATGAACTCATTGATTCTATAAGACACAAATGGATAGCTTGAACAAGAACAGCTTAGACACACTCTACTGTTTTATTCGAAGCAGACTTGCATGCATGGAATAACACACCTCAATGCACAATCTGATTTCTCACTATTGGTCATGTCTCATAATCCTTAGAAGCTTTCTTTTATACTCTCACTGAGAATCTTAGTGAAGCTTCTTCATCGGACGATGTGATAGTGGGATGTCTTTCCAAAACGACAAAACAACTTTTCTGCACATTCTGATAAAGCAGACTTGTCTTCATGTGGCAAAATCTTTATCTTTTCCTTTTTGTCTCTGTTGCATAAGCCTTTAACCAAAAGAGGAATGTCAACTTTGCATCTTTCTTCTTTTATAAAGGCCTTTTTGATATAAGAAATGGTTTGTCACCCATTTCAGATATCCCTTTGTCTTCATGTAACAGAACAGCGTTGGCAGGCTTTTGGAGTGTCTGTTTTCCACTTTGTCTTCGACTAGTAAACTGATCTTGTAGTCAAAAACAATACATGAGGACTTGGAAACATATTCCATAAAGTGTTTAGCCTGTTCACAAAGAACATAACACTTAGAATCTGTCCAAGCTGCTTAGCAGAACAGAGCAGCGTAGACAGTTTATGTCTAGCCTGTTCAACAGAGTGAGAAGCTTGGGCAATCTGCCTTAGTTGCAACGAATGCAATAGGGTAAACAACTATGGCTGATATTGCAAATCACTTTTCAGGTTTCAATAAGGCATTAACATGCCTTAAATTATACCTTCAAGTGCATCAAACAGGTTTGATTAAAAATCTCCCCCTAATATGTAGAGCAGGTTTGACTGAGGTCTTTTTGTGCCTAACAATCTCCCCCTATTTGCAATAATCAGTCTAAGCTGGTTTAATCAATAATCACTACATATTTTTACAATACAATTTACTAAAATGAAATTACAACATTTGAGTAAAGTAAAGGATCAGTTTATATATACTGATTTTGATTACATAACAACACATGTTTTTACAAAAGTACAACTGATGTACTAAAGCATATTACAACTGATGTAAAATAAGAAGTTACAACTAATGTAACAAAGTACAACAAATGTACAAGATCAACAAGTTGGACTGTCGATGATGGGAGCAAGTAATGGCAAGCCTGTCCAACTGATGGACAGCACCCATTCTTCATCTACTCAGATAGTAGATGAACTCTAAGACAGTGGTGGTGGCACTCCTTCTTCAAACATTTTTTCAAGCTCCTCCCTGGTTTCCTCCAAATCCTCTATTTCAACTCTGAGGAACATGAAACTGGGATGTTGAAGCTCCCCTCTATCATAAAAGCCTCTGAGCTGATCCCAAATGGCTGCTCTCCACTTTATGGATTGCCTGAAGGAGTTTGCAAATCTGAATGCTACAAGCTGTTTGAGACCAACTTTGTGCAGGTCAGATGCTCTTTGGAAGCACTTCTTCTGTGTAATGGGATCTACAAAAAATACTCCCAGCTCAGGTGCTTCAATCAGCTTGCCTTCTTCAAATTCCACTCCTTTGGGCAGGCTGTGATCTACTCCTTTGATCTCTACTGCAACATCAGCTTGTTCAATCATGATCAGGAGTTCTTCCAACTCTATATCCTTTTTGTTTCTCTTGGCCTTTATTTTGGGGGTAGTCACTGTGACACCCTTACTCTGTTCTTCTGAGAATAGGCCAAGGTCTCTCACCCTTTCCATCAACTTTTTGACATATGCCCTGATAGTCTTAGCCATTTCAGACTTAGACTGGCTCAGGGCAACTACCAACTCCACCCATTCTCTGTATCCCATCTGAGCAACGTTAGTGTAATCATATGCTTCCAGTTCTGGGCCTGTTGCACCCATTCTGGTTATCTATAGCTTCCACTATTTGCCTTTTCTTGAGATGGGAACAGCTTTGACAATTGATTCCTTGGCAAGTCTTCTGTCAGCAACATCAAAGAACGTTTTCCTTGCCAAGTTGTCAAAGTGAACCTGGGCTCTTGTAGAGGATGCTTGCTTGGATTTGGTCACAGAGACCGGAGCACCCTTTTCCTTATCACCTTCCTTTTCGACCGCTGACTCCTTAGCAGCTTCAAGCAATTTTCTCTGCACATCCAAAGAAGGCATTTTAATTTTTCTTGCCTCTTTGAATGCAAAGGTTCTAGCAGCTTTGGCTGAGACTTCTTCTTTCTTAGTCTTTCCAGGGCTTGGAGTTGTTCATCTCTGTATTCATAATATTTCTCCATAGGAAGTCCCATTTCCTTAGCCCTTGCCTTGTCAAACTTTAGCTGCGCTGCTCTTTGCTGGTCAGGGTCAACAACTGCTTTCTTCTTTCCTTTGGCTGTTATAGTTTGAACAGCTTCAGGAACCTCTTCTTCTTCTTCTTCCAAAATCAGATGCCTCCTAATGCCTGGCCTGTCCCCAGGAATGGGTTCCTTCCCCTTAGTTTGTGCAGGGTTTGGAGATCCAGCCCGAGTAGGCTGAGCAGCTTCAATGTGATGGGATACATCTGCAGCTGGACCTGTTTGTGATGCACCTGCTGCTTGACCAACGGATGCCGATTTCTCCTTAGAAGGAGAAGAAAGTTTTCTCCCCCTTTGACTTAGTCTTCGAGGCAGACAACTTCTCCCCTTTGAACGAGATGGACCAGAACCTTCAACAACTCGTCTGCCTGGAGAAACAAATTCAACAGGCTTAGCAGCAGTTTTGGCAGCAGGCTTGGGGCCAATCAGGCTATGCACTAAGAAAGCCAGATTGTCCTTAACGTCTGCAAGCTGGGTAAGGTAGGTATGAAGAGATAAGGTTTGTGAATCAGCAATTGAGGACATCTTATAGAGATTTTCTCTGTCAGAAGCTGTGAACAGCAAACTTTGAAGTTGTGCAAGATGTAACTCAAGAGAGTCTTGCACATCAACAAGGTTTGCTGACACAGAATTGGACAGAGATACACTTAGAGTGTTTAAGCTGGCCACTGTAGGAAGGGTAGTATTGCAAGCTGTGAGGAGAGTGGACAGCTATTGGGATATGGCTATCATGGAGGACACAGAGTCCTGTTGATGTGAAAGGATAGAGGAGAGAGTAGTGGAGATGTTTTGCAGCTGTGCAGTGAGTGCAAGCAGCTATGAGGACTGGTCAGTTTGAGGAGTAGTTGGAAAGGAATCCTTGAACAAATCAAAGAATCCCTAGAGCTGTGCAGACACAGAGTCTGAGATTATTGAGGGTAGGGAAGTCATGGAATTTTCCAAAGAGCCAACTTTGTTGGTCAGCAAAGAAAGTTGATCCTTCAAAGGAAGATCTTTGGGGGATGGAGGAGTGTGGGTGGCCTGTTTGGATTAAGTAGATGGTGAGGAATGAGATGAGGATGAGGCAGGTGATTGAGGATGGGATGGAGAGGGAAGGGTTACTTTGGATAGAAGTTCCATAGCCTGGGCAAAAGTAATGTGGCCCAGCTTATAAGGGTCAATTTGTCCCTCAGCAGTGGCTGTAGCTGCTTCATCAGGAGAGGGGGTAGAAGATTGTGGCCTTTCAGATGCTGCTTGTGTTGAAAAAAAAATCAAAATAGAAGACAGGATACGAACCAGATGACCGGCGGCAAGACGAGAACAGCGTAGGTGTCGGCGAGGGAAGAACGGCGCTGGTGCCGGCGAGGGAGAACGGCGGCGCCGACCACGGAGGCTAGGGTTTCACGTAGAAAAGGGCAACGCAAGAAGTGGGAGGCCATGGAGAGGCAGCGTTCATTTTTTGTTGTTAGCCTCTTACTATTTTTTTATCTAAAAATTACTGATATGTGCGAACGTTAGAAACGAAAAGTGAAATAGTTTGAGGCTGAAATTACTGGTAGTAGTTTACTTTTCATATTTTTTAAAAATTTAAAAAAAATTTCAAAGTTTTTAAATTGTTGAGGATGAATCTATAAAATGCAATAGGTTACTGAGTTACATTTATAATTTTTTTTGAATAACACTTATATATAAATAAAATAATTATAATATTTTAATGATGAAATTATTTATATTAATATTTAGATTAAATAGATTAGCAATAAATAACATTAATCTAAGGAAAAGGTTGACAATGTAAAATAGTTATATATTTTTATTTATAGAAAACATAAAAAAATTACAATATCATGTTAGATGTAACTTTTCTAAAAAAAAAGTTGCATTTACTTTACATATGTGCAATCTTTTAAAAAAAAAATATTACTTTAACCTATTAAAAATACAACCTTTCTTATAAATGTTGTAATTTTCAATCAAGTTTGTAACTTTTTTAAATTAAAGGTTGCATTATATCTTCTTTTGCAAC
The DNA here is from genome assembly GCA_020465985.1 of Centrapalus pauciflorus. Taxonomy (NCBI): domain Eukaryota; kingdom Viridiplantae; phylum Streptophyta; class Magnoliopsida; order Asterales; family Asteraceae; genus Centrapalus; species Centrapalus pauciflorus. The sequence continues at coordinate 29,760 of JAANYP010008120.1, forward strand.
CTTTATTTTTTTTAACTTGCTTTAGAATCAAAAGCAACTAATTATATAAAAGTTGCTTCTAAAAGGTTGCAATAGGTTTATTTTGTAGTAGTGTTAGTGTGTCAAAAATATTATTACAAAAATATTAAATATTATTAATTATTAGTTAATTACAAAAATATACAAAACAAGGATAGTTAGTTGTCAAAAATATTATGTATATAATCAATATTAATTTAGACTTAATTTTATATATATTTAATTTAGATTAAAAATAACAAAATCATAAAAATAAAATTATGATTTATTCAAAAGAGTGTCACATCTATTTTTTTTATATATGAATATTCATCAGATAATTTATATTTTTAATTGACATATATGATACATATTACTTAATATATTTTACTACAATAAATAAAACATGTTATGACATATGTTTTTATTAATATTGTTTTTTTCCTTTCAAATATAATATTATATGTTTTAATATTTTATTATATATTTTATAATATTTATATATTTTATTGGTATAGTTTAAGAAATACTATTTAACGTTTATGAGTAGACTATATAATTTAAGATTTTCTTTTTAAGTTTATAGTTAGATTAACTAAAAATTAACAAATGTTAAATAGATAATTATGACAAATATCATTATTGGATAATTCCCAAAAAGTGAATTTAGTTATTTATTTATTATTTATTTTAAAAATAATAATGTGTATTTATGTTTTCTTTGTAATAAAATTATATTTTTCATTTTAAATATAATCTTATTTATTTTAAAATTTTTACTTAGAAGTTTATAGATAAATATATGATTTAAGATTTTCTTTAAAAGTTTAGATTTAGATTAGCTAAAAATTAACAAATGTCAAATAGCTAATGATGGTAAACAACATTTATTAGATAATGTTAAATAGTAGATAGAATTAATTATTTATTAATGTTTATGGATATTATAAATAATAATAAATTGTATTTATCTTTTCTTTTATTTTATTTTAAAAATAATTAAATGTATTTATCCTTTTGGGTGGAATGTGGTGACGTCACGTGGCGTTATGTGTTTTTCTTTATTATATATACAGATTTATAACAATTAACAACTTTGTAATATATTTTTGGAAAAATGGCATCAAATAGCTCTGAACTTTCGACTTTGTACACATTTATGCAGTGAACTTTTTTCTGTGCACATTTGGTAGTCAAAGTTTCAAAATTGTTCCAATTTGGTAGTTGGCGTACCTTTTAACCGGTTGCTTCCGGTTTCGATGCCTACGTGGACAATTTTTTAATGACGTGGCTACCCATTTTTATATTATACCCGGTTTTATCTACGTGGCAATCCGTTTTTTAAAACCACCCGGGTTTATAACCGGGTTTTTAAAAAACGACGTTATAAACCCGGGTGACTTCTTAATTTCATACGGCGTTATAAACCGGGTGATTTTAAAAAACAGGTTGCCACGTAGATAAAACCAGGTTTAATATAAAAACGGGTAGCCACGTAATTAAAAAATTGTCCATGTAGGCATCAAAACCGGAAGCAACCGGTTAAAAGGTACGTCAACTACCAAATTGAAACAATTTTGAAACTTTGACTACCAAATGTGCACAAAAAAAAGTTCACTACATACATGTGTACAAACTCAAAAGTTCAGAGCTATTTAATGTCATTTTAATTAAAAAATTAATACATCTCTCCTCTTGATGACATCTTCTTTAAAATTTAATTAAAAAAATTAATGCATCGATTTCCATTCCTTTAATTCCAACACCTAGAGAAGTTGATAAAAATATAAGTATTTACTCCCTTTAAAAGTATGAAAAAAGAAAAAAAAAATCATTTCCCTTTGATTCAACATTTTTGTTAAATCACATAATAATATATTGAACATATTTGTTTTTTATTTAATATTTTCACACAATTCTAACGAATATTTGATTTCTAATACGATCTCATTTATATACATAAACATACACACATGTGTATAAATATATACATAGAGATGAGTTCTTTTGAAAACCTTAAATTTGGTGAGAACTTGAGAACCATAAGGTCACTTTTGGAAAAATAAAAATTTATCTCTCCTATTTATAAACCTAACCAACCAACCAACAAAAAAAGTGTTTCCTCTCTCTCTTCTCTTCTTCATCCTTGACACCGCCGTCCTCCATCTCCGACAAAGGTTTTGTCCATTTTCTTCGGCTTTGCTCTCCTCGTCGCCATCCTCCATCTTCATCGTGTTGCCGGTACCGTCCTCCATCTTCGACGGCTAAGGTATATATTTCTTGTAATTTATATACTTTCCATAACAATGCTCGTCGAGACCATCTACATCTCCACCTTTCTCGTCATGTTTGACGACTTCATTTTCCATAGATTGTGAAGTTTAAAATCATTTCCAAAAATGTTTTTCGATAAATTGGTTTTTGTATATGATTCACAAGATTTGAATGTTTTTTTTGCTTAAAAATGTGGTTTTGGTATATTATATCAGTTGAATACCAAGTGTTTGATATAATGTCTAAATTAAATATTCTTTTTTGCGTCAGTTCTTTTGCTATACTCTACATAGAATATATAATACTTGACATTCTACGCGATACTCTATATAGAATACTTGACATTCCATATAGATTATGTTCATCGGTTCGTCGGAGGTTCTGGTTCATAATGGTTGTGTCTTTGATGGATCAACGACTTTATGTATTCTATCTAGATTTGGTTTGTACTTTTATAGATATGATACTTTATATAGAATAAATGATATTCTATACAGAATTGATTGTAGCTAATTTGTATCTATGTAGAATACTGTTATGGTTGTCCTAGTAATTTGTTATTTTGTATCTATATAGAATACATGATATGCTATACAAAATTGATTGTAGCTAGTTTGTATCTATATAGAATATTGTTATTGTCGTACTAGTAAATTGTTATCGTTGTTTTTATATAGAATACATGATATTTTACATAAAATACATGATAATCTACATAGAATATGTTCGCCAGTTAATTTGTTAAAACCGTGTTTTTAATGTATTTCTACATAAAATATGCAATGCTCTACATAGAATACAAGATAATATACATAGAATACGTTCACCAGTTTATTTGTTATTGTTGTGTCTATTTATCATACATATATTTCTATGTAAAATATTGTTATTGTTGAACCAGTTAATTTATTTGTATATAAAACATATGAAATGTATAGGACACACGACATTTTACATAGATTATGAATAATAATGTTAATCTACATAAAAATATATAGAATTATATAACATTCTACGTGTATTACAAAATATTTCTGTATAGAATATGTTAAATGTTTAGTAGTTAAATAATTTTCTATATAGAAAAAATATTTTTTACCATAAAAATCATTTCTCATGAAAGAAACTGATAATGAAAATGAAAAAAAAAAAGAGAGAGAAAGAGAAAAAAACCATATTTTTTTCTTTCAAAAATACACTTTGCACACATTTTTTTTGTGAGAAAGGAAAGATGAAATGATCATCTCACAAACCAAAGCCGGAACCATCAACAAAAAGAGTATTGGAGTTACTTCACATGGATTTATGCGGACCCAAAGCATAAACGGGAAGTGATATGTGTTGGTTATCATTGATGACTATTCACGATATACCTGGGTCAGGTTCTTGCGATCCAAGGACGAGACAGCTCAAGAAAGAGTGTCGAGACCCAACAGCAACTGTCAATTCAATCAATCAGATCCGATGACGGCACGGAGTTCAAGAACTCGGTAGTTGATGGCTTCCTTCGATCCAAAGGTATTCAGCATCAATATTCTGCTGCTATAACGCCACAACAAAATGGGGTCGTGGAAAGGCGTAACAGTACGCTTGTGGAAGTCGCTCGTACAATGCTAACATACTCGAAGCTACCTCCATTCTTGTGGGCCGAAGCCGTATCAACAGCCTGCTACACACAAAATCGCCCCATTATCCATAAGCGCATTAAAACTCCTTACCAACTCTTTTTGAATAAAGTGCCTTTTATCAAGTACTTAAGTGTATTTGGTTGCAGGTGCTATGTGCTGAACGATAAAGACAACCTCGGGAAGTTTAACGAAAAAATGGATGAAGCGATCTTCATTGGATACTCATCCAACTCGAAGGCATATCGCGCATTCAATACCCGAACCAGAACAGTCAATGAAAGTGTGCATGTCACATTTGATGAGTTGGCTGAACTGGCTCCCGAAGTTGATCATACAGGACCTCGCATTACTCAAATGCCTGGAGACTCTTCTACTAACCCTACTTCTTTTTCTTCTTCTGATTTGGTTAATTTGTTTGATCCTTTTTACGTAGAATTTTTCGGTCCTAATGTTGTCAATAATGTAGGTAATCCTTCAAATTCAACTGCACCACAAAGTTTCTCCGCTCCATCTTCATCTACATCATACCCTCATCCATCTACATCATCCACCGATATATCCGCAGTTGAATCTACTCCTGTAATACCCTCACATATAATGCCAAATATCCTTCCCTCACCTGAACACTCGGATTTCGAACCTGAACCAGTGGTACCACCACTTGAAACCATCGACCATGAATCTTCATCCATCCCCAATTTAAACACTGAGATTCCATCCCGAGCACCACTCCCACACGAGATTAAATGGACCCAAAGTCACCCAACCGATCAGATCATTGGTGATGTTTCCACTGGAGTCCAAACTCGTAGGGCATCTGCTAATGAATGTCTCTTCGCATCATTCCTTAGTATGATAGAGCCCGATCCTGTGGATGAAGCCCTAAAAGACCCAGATTGGATAGTTGCAATGCAAGAGGAACTCAACCAGTTTGAACAGCTCAGAGTATGGCGGTTAGTTCCCAAACCAAAAGACCGTACAGTGATCGGAACAAAATGGATCTTTAAGAACAAACGAGATGAGAATGACATTGTGATAAGGAATAAAGCAAGACTTGTTGCCAAAGGCTACCGACAACAAGAAAGGATAGATTATGACGAGACCTTCGCTCTAGTTGCACGAATCGAAGCGATCAGAATCTTCTTGGCGTACACTGCACACAAGGACTTCAAAGTGTACCAGATGGACGTCAAGACTGCCTTTCTTATCGGTGAACTCAATGAAGAGGTGTATGTTGAACAACCACAAGGCTTTGTTGATGCACATAAACCTGACCATGTTTATGTGCTAGATAAAGCCCTCTATGGTTTAAAACAAGCACCTCGCACATGGTATGATAGTCTTTCTAATTTCCTTATTTCTGCCGGTTTCTGTAAAGGTGTGGTGGACACAACTCTGTTCACTAAAAAGGAAGGCCCACACATAATGCTAGTACAGATATATGTCTACGACATTATATTTGGATCTACTGACAGTAATTTCTGTAAGGATTATTCAGCCCTAATGGAGTCCAAGTTCGAGATGAGTATGATGGGGGAAATGAATTTTTTCCTCATATTACAAGTCAAACAACTTGAGGATGGGATTTTTGTGAACCAGTCGAAATATACTCTTGACATTCTCAAGAAGTATAAGTTAGACTCTTTCACGAGTATCGCAACCCCATGGCCTCCAACTGTAAGTTAGACACCGATCATTCTGGGAAAAGTGTCGATAATACAACTTACAGAGGGATGATAGGATCCTTACTGTATCTGACTGCTAGTAGGCCAGATATAATGTTTTCAACCTGTCTTTGTGCTCGCTTTCAGGCTGACCCGAAAGAATCACACCTAACTGCGGTAAAACGCATTTTTCGTTATCTTAAGGGTACACCCGATCTTGGTCTATGGTATCCAAAGGGAACCAATTTCGATCTTACCGCTTTTTTCAGATGTTGATTTTGTAGGTTGTAGAGTTGACAGAAAAAGCACGTCGGGAGGAATACAGTTCTTGGGAGATAGACCGGTGAGTTGGTCCTCCAAAAAGCAGAATTCTGTTTCAACATCCACAGCTGAGGCTGAGTATGTAGCAGCTGCAAGCTGTTGCTCTCAAGTGCTGTGGATGAGAACACAATTACGCGATTATGGATTCTCACTCACCAATATCCCAATTTACTGCGATTCTCGGAGTGCAATTGCCATCTCTTGCAATCCCGTGCAGCACTCTCGAACAAAACACATAGATATCAGGTATCATTTTATTAAAGATCACGTAGAAAAGGGATCCATTGAGTTGTATTTTGTTGGCACGGAATATCAACTTGCGGATATATTTACTAAAGCTTTAAACGAACCTCGTTTTCAGTTTTTAGTATCCCATATCGGCATGTTGAATCCGCCTTCCAATTAAATATCAGATATTATCTTAAATAATTCTATTTCAAACTATCATGTTTGAAATTCCTTTATTTTAGAAAATATCTGTTATTTAAATTTAAGGATTGTGTCACAAAATTAAAACTCAATATTTCCTTATCTATGTACATTTTTAATAATGAATGATCCTGACAAATTGCTATGTGAATTGTTCATCACTGAGTGGAACGCAAACATAATCCAGGTTTGTCTGTATCTTTAAGGCTAAAAAGGTTCACTTAATCTGCAAAAGAAAAGGAAACGATGAGGTATTTATTTGAGGGGGAGTATAGTTAGGATGTTAATTTTTGTAATTCTTTGTTTCTTTTTAATTTAGTAGTTAAATTTTTACATTTTAGGTTGCTTATATTTTAGTTTATCTTTAAGTCTAACTTAATAGGTCAAAAAATCCCAAAAAAATTTTAATTGTTCAAATTTATCAAAAAGCCAAAAATATTTCATTTTATTTTATTTATTTTTGTCTTAACTTAAATGCTAAAAGAAAATACCAAAAATATTTTATTTTGTTGTTGCTTATTTTTTTTGTTTTAAAGAAAAATACAAAAAGATGTAATAAATTGGGCCAAAATTTTTTATTAAAAAACTTGTTTCAATTATTTTTTTTTAGCCCAATATTTTTTTGTTTTGTGTGTGTGTGTGTGTGGTGTTTTCAAATTCCGCCGGCCATCTTAAGGGAAAAGGGGTGCGGATCCTTGCCCCGACCCGACCCGATAGCCTTTAAAAGGGGTCGGTCAACAGGTCAACCACATTTCTTCCATTTCAAGCTACTTCCTTCTTCTCCCTTTCTCTCTTCCGACAACCCCTCCCCACCGCCAATCCACCATTTCCGACTTCCAAGCTTTGTGCACCATCAAGTTTCTCCATTTTCCTTGCTTTTTTCGACTTCTGCACTATCAGGTAACATATTTCTAACTTTATTTCAGTGCTTAACGTCTTAAATTGTGTGTTTGATTTTCAAATTTTTCTTAGTTTTTTACTTCCGTTTTTGCTATTTCAGGTAGTTTAATGTGTTATATTTACTTAGTTGTAGTTAGATAAAATGTTCCTTATATGTTTTTAGTCTAGGATCTTTAATTTCATGCATTTTTTTCAAAATTTTAACTGTTCACGTAGCATGTTGCATGAACACATTAACTGCACCTATACACTTCGGACGTCCGAATTCGGACCAAGAACCGAATTCGGATGTCCCACTTAGACAACTTTTCAGGTTTTTCAAATACAAAGACCAAATTCGGTCACTGTGAATCCGAATTCGGACCACTGTTGATCCGAATTCGGTCCTTCAAAGTAATGCCAAAATTTTCAAAATTCGTTAAGTCTAAGTGTGTTCAGACACTGTTCATCCGAACTCGGATGGGATCCAAATTCGGTCCCCATCCGAATTTTGTGTTCCATCCGAATTAGGTCCATTTGCTTCCATTTGCATGCATTCCATCCGAATTTGGTCCACTATCACCCTCTGCATCCGAATTCGGTCCACTCCTCATCATCACTTACAACCATTTCGGTCCCCATCCGAATTCGGGCCATCATCACATATCATACATCCGAATTCGGACAGTCATACATCATATAGCATGCATCATCCGGGGGGCCGGATCCGAATTTGGTGACACTGTTCATCCAAATTCGGACCATCCGAAATCCGACACTTTCCATTTTTTTATAAATTAAAAATCTAAAAATATTTTCATTTCGGTGCACCATTGATTAGAGTTATAGGATTAGTGTTTGAGTGAAAAAACCTGTTCTAACATCGGTCTCTTAACGATTGACTTTGGACTTTATTCAGTAAATTTTATTCTACTAATAAAGACCCGATGCTTTAAACAGATCAGGCAGTTTCTATTTCACACTTATCTAGACTTCATATCGATGTCTTATCATTTAAAGTCTTTTGTTAACTTTCATGCACCTTTGCAGAATGATGGAACCAGATGTTGTTCTCACCCTACCCCATCCCCCCATTCCTAATAACAACGCCCAACTACACGAACAATCCATCCTCCCACAGGCCGAGTTTGTCGAGTTCATACCCCATAACTGGCAGCTCGATGTCTCCATCCTCACCTAAGAACCACAAAGTCTCGCCTTCGACATCCTCCTTCACCACTCCATATATTACTCCATGCTACCGCAATCGCCGTTCCCCAGATATACTTGCAACAATTTTGGAACCGATTGCACTTTGTTCCCGACGCCGAACCCCACTTCACCACCACCATTGACTGTGTTCCAGTCAAAATAACCACAGCCGCCATACGCCATATACTTCACCTACCCGCCGAAACCTATTTGCCAACCCGCCTTCAGTTTGATCCCATTCCTTCCATCCAAGAAACCCTCACAGAAATACAAAGCTTGGGTTACGACGGCCCTCTTACCAAACCCTCCGATTTCAAAACCAAGAATCTCCAATCTCATTGGCGAATTCTATTAGACGTCATCAACATATGCTTCACAGCAAAGCATTCCGGGCACGACTCAGCCTCCGCACAGGTCCTAGCCATGTTCACCGGCTTTGCTTTTGACCGCCACGTCGACTATGCAGCATTCCTCTTCGAGGAATTGAAAAGAGTCCATATAGAGAGGGGAACCAAAAGAGGACGCAAATACATTCCTCTCCAACGCTTCTTACAACTTATCATACAATATGCGATGGATAACGATGAAGACATCCATAAGCGCCCTGAGGCTGATGTCTACCCTACTGTGGCGATCCAAAAACTTAATTTGCTAAAAGGGGCTCCTTCAGTGCCTATAATGACTATCCCGTTGTCTCTCATGCTAAAGGTAAGGGACTTGGAAAGGGTTCGGGCCTATATTCGAGAGTTTTATCCGGATGAGGCTCAGTCAGAACCGAATGAGTCCAGCCAATCCGAAGGTGAGGATAGGTTGAGTGAGGACGAGGGAGACATGGCGGAGGCACAACAATCATTGGGTATAGGTTAGCGGGAGACTGTGTTTGTGAGTGAGGGAGAAGGAGGTGAGGCGGCAGAGGCGGCGGATTCCGAACGAACCGTCTCTGTCGTACGAGGGATAGATATCAATTCTGAGGGTGACCGCAGCGCTATTAGCCGGACCACCCACTATAAGACCATAAGTCCGATGGTCGAACTAACCCCCTCCACCCACTTAGCATCCTCTCTACAGGGTGCTATTTCATTCCACGGGGACACAGCACATACGCCATCGCCCTCTCATTCGAAGAGTGGCGGTGTTGAACGAAGTCACACTCCTCCCCACGTGACCGAACCTCTTTCATTCACCATTCCATCCCCACAAATACACACCATGCACGATGCCTCTGTGGCATCCCCAAGAGCTGCCTCTGTGGCATCCCCATAAGTCACACTCCTCCCCACGTGCCTGAAGTGGCTCCATCAATGCCATCCACTTCAGGCCATCTCCCAATTAACTTGGAGATGTTAACGGCAGCTCTTCGTGCTGCCGGTGTTATTACCCGAGCTGACCTGGACGCCCAAAAGGAAGCTGCTGAGGAACGACACACCACCCTTCTCTCACTTATAAAGGGTAAGGGTGTCGCTTCTGAAGCTGTGCCTCCACCAGGATCCCATTCAGTCCAGCCACAAATTGCCGACCTTTCAGACAAGATAGACGCGCTCTCTCGCCTAATTCTTCAAGTCCAGGAGCAACTGAACTCCAGAATGGACCGTCTTGAGTCTGCCGTCATTGAGCTACAATGTCGTCCTCAGGCTGAGTCCCAGAAAAGGAAACATGACGATCAGGACGACCGTGATCGCCATGAGGGGGAGAAAAGACAGAAAACTCAGTCTGGGGACCTCATGTTGGTTGTAGGGGGAGCAGAGACAGAATCGACAGAGATTCAGGGGTCTGGGGATCAGGGTTATGACGCTCGGGAGACACTTATGATAGAAGACGAGCCTCTCATTGAATGTCCAGCTCCTTTAGATCCTATGTCAGCAATGGTGGGATAGGAACCTCAATATGAAAAAGTCGAAATCAAATTAGTGTCTGACTCAGACTCTGATACTGATTGTAAGGTCTACCTAACACAGATCTATCAAGACGCGGAACCGTCAACGAGTGCGGAATCCTCGTTAACGGGTAGACGGTAACAACACTCACCAGAAACACGGAGACTATCAACGAGCTGCACGGACTACACAAGAACGCACCTACTAGAAGATTCTCTCCGAAACGACACTAACACTGATGATAAACTCGAAATCGCTTAATGCTTAATCACTCTCGAATTCTGCAAAAAGTCTGATAATATTTCGAGTCTATCCCTAATTATAGAGGCTAAATCGAGTCTGACATGGGCCAAACTCGAATCTGGCCCAAGGCCCATTCGAGTTTGTCCCATCTGACACTCTCGAATCTGCCTAAGTGGGCACATTCGAATCTGCCTAAGTGATTCATTCGAATCTAACTAGATTCGAATCCTAGTCCTTAGAGATTTCGAATTTACCTTTTCACATAATTAACTAAGTATTGAAACTTATGTTTTTACATTATGATCGATTTTATCTTTGATCTTCATGTTTGAACTTCTTGTAAAACGTTACATTAAGTTCAAACATACAAACAATAATAATTATCAAACATATATAAACATATATATCAAACACTTGCTAAAACCACAATGTTTATTCACTTAGACTGCTATCGTCACACAGGGTGTACCAACAGACTCCCCCTTGACGATAGCTTCTAATAATTCACACATTTGATTAGGTACTTTGTTTATTATTTATTCAAACTGCTGCCAGCATACAAACCCTTTTCAACACACACTTTAACTACATTCTCATACTTTCTAGCCTCACCATCCATATGAGTGTCACTTGAAATCTTATGAGCATGTAGAATTTGAAGGTCATCTCTAGAAAGGTTTACCAAGTGAAGAGGATCATAGACTCTAAGAATCACCTTTTCTTCAAAATCTTCCATCACGGCTTCTCCCGTATCACTCTCCACATACCACCAGTTTAAGTTTTTCATGACGTTCTGTGGCATTGGCTTGAGCGGCACCTTTCTCAGACATCTTACGGGTCTGTATTGAATCTTCATCCATGGACGCCCAGTTAGAGGATCAATTCTAGAATGATCCATTACTCGTTTTCCTATCCTCGGATTAAGGCGTTCAAATTTCCTCGACCTTCCCTCTTTTCTTATGATTTTGGCAATTATATCTGCATAAGGGTCGTTGCCGATATTGATTAGTTCTTTCCACGCTAACGCTTTTATCTCAATCTTCGGCAGTGAGTTGAATACTTTTAGAGATCTTCTGAGGTACTGGAGCCCATCTTTTCTTTTGATTATGAATAGCTGTAGTTCCCGATCAAAGAACCAGCTTAATATGCTTGCTGACAGCTTTCCAGTACCCGGCACCCTCATCTTCTTCTTCAGCTCTAACTCCTTCTGTTCTGTCCAGAACCATAGCTTTCGTTTTTCTTCATTGGTCAGCTCTCTGGCAGGTTCTTCTATTGATGAATCAACATTTAAAGCAGCATTGACTACTTCTATGTTAACAACATCATTTCCTTCTATCACACACGTATCAGTGATTGGATTTTGCTGAACGGTGATCTCATTAGCTTCATCATCTTCGTCAGCAAAAACCTCATCATCGGACTTCCAATCTGTTATGTCTTACGGAACAAATTCTCCCTCTTCTAGTTCCTCCATATCATCCTCAAAGTCAAAGCACAAGTCCATCGGGTCGTCGTCGAGATCCATAAGTGCATCAATCATCTCATTTATCTCAGACTCTGTAGGTTTGGACGAACTGGCCTCTCCTTCTTTAGCTCCTGATAGACTCGGCTCCCCCTGAGACTGAGCATCTTGAGCAGCAGAAAAATCTACTGGCTCATTCTGTCTTTCCGTGCTGGGATCATTGCCGTGGTCATCTTCATCATTATCATCATCCCTCGGCCGCTCCACTTGATCACGGCAGGATGTCTCCCCCTGAGCCTTTATATTTTTCATTAATTTCTCAACCAGGGAGCGCATCTGCCTGAGTTCAGCTGCTTGATCAGCGACAAAAGTTTTTAGCTCTAAATTCTCTTCCTGTACTTTGTCCACTATCTTTTTCAGATCAGCATTCTCGTTATCCAGATTTGCATTGTGCTTCTGAATCTCACTGATTGCCGTCGTTAGGCCTAAGATCTGGATCTGTTGGAAGTCGACTCTATCTTTAAGCTGCAAAAACCTTTGATTGTCTGTGTAGGTGGATGAGGTGGATGGAATGGATTGAATTGGAGTTGGAATGATGGGTGATGGGATGTACGGTTCAGCATGTGGTGGTGATGGTGGGATGGTAGTTGGAGTGGCTGGAGATTGAGATACTTCAGGCTGTGTGGCTGAAGCTGAGGAAGTTCCTTGCATAAACTGATGATGCTTAGCCCTTTGCCTCGTCACTAATGGAGCGACCTCTTCTTCTTCAAAATCAGAGTCATCAGACTCTCTTGATGCTCGCCGCCTTGAAGCTTCTTCATTCACTACCAACCTTGATCCATAAGTTCCCATTTGAACAGGAGGTTCTGTAGATACGGACTCTGGAGCTTCAACCTCTATCTCCTCCATATCTTCTGACTCAGTTGCTGACGATGACAAGTCATTACCTGTTTGCTCCGGTTCATATTCATCAATTTCCCTCAAGACATCATCTTCTCCCTCTGGAGGCTCTAGCAATTCTCCAATTAATGCTGCAGATATTTCTTCATTGGCATGAGGACCAGCTTCCCAAACTTCATGCAGTGTTTGACACAACTGATCAGATTCAATTGGTACATTTGAAGGGCCTGCCTCTTGTGCCTCTTGCTGTTGACTTGTAGAGGGCTGACTTGCCTGAGTTTGACTCGCGGATGTTCGTTGTCGTCTCCTTTGTTGCTGGGCACGCGGTTGTTGTCGTTGTTGTTGTGGCTGTCTAAGTTGAACCTCTACTTCACCTGCCCAGTTGGCATTATCCGGTGCTTCAAAGTTCCTGTCTATAACTGCCCCAAACAATGGTCGTTCGACTGGAACTGCCAACCTTCCTCTATGCGAGGAGCAATCAGCAAAAATCCTTTTGTCCATGACCGCTACGCTTTGGATCTCATTTAGCTGCGGCAAATTTGGCAAAAAGTGCCGGATGAGCATCATTATAAAACGAGGATATAGGAGAAATTGTTGCTGCTCCGGAGCCGTGATTTGATGAACGAATTCCGAGAAAAACATTTGAGAAAAGCTGAAGGGCCGATTATAAACCAAAGCGATCATCCCGGATTGGATCTTCGAGATAATATAATCAAAACCAGCTTTCTTGGCCGCAAAACAGACCATAAACACATGTGCCAAAAATCTCCATTGACCAATAAGCCCACTCTTCATGTAAGATGTCTTCGTAACATCTAAACTATATCCCATTCTCAGAAAAGCAGCTTGCCTAATACTTAAGGGAAAGTCAATAGGCCCATTTTCTTCTTCTTGAGAACCCAGCTGCAGAACCTGACGCAGCATATCAGCAGAAAAGACTAGCGGCTGTCCAGCTATTCTAGTCCTTAGAACTGTCGGGGTGACAGTGCAATCAACTTGTAGATGATCGTAAAACTTCCGGACATATGGAATAACAATTTGAATGTTATGAGACAAAGCAAATGCAATCCTAGACTCTACTAGGAAATCCAACATCTGTCTGAATCCCTGCACCTCAGGGATATGATGGTCGGGGGGGATGACCATATTGTGCTTAGGCACGAATACTCTATCAGCCATATCTGCACAATAGATAAATTATCAGAAGTATTAAAAATCAATAAACTTGCTTAAATTCAAATTTGTTGTATTCTGAACTTGTTTAAGTACAAAATCTAACACAAATGAATTTCTACAAGTTTAATTAAATTTAAATTGAATAATTCAAATAAAATGATAGATTCGAATAGACAGATTCGAAGAAACCCCTTTTCGAGTTTGATGACACACTCGAATCTAATGACCTTCTCGAGTTTACTGACAAACTCGAGAGTGGTCTTTGAACAGATTCGAAATTGTCGACCCAACTCATCACCAAAACCCATGATTTTAACCTTTTAGGACTCAGAAAATTACATTCATTAGCCCTACTAGGTACTAATCACAGATATATGCATTTAATTTGACTATTTACCGGTCCAAACTTTGTAATTTTGAAACACACGATTTCGACCTATAAACTTTCAAATATCGGTGATTTTTGGCTTAAATGGTGTATAAAACTACATGAATCTTGTACAACCCAGTTGATTATACCTAGATGTATCAGTAGAATCGAACACTTAAGCAAGAAACTCGACAAATTGTCGTTTTTGTGGAAAACGGTAGACTCGAGAGAAATAGATTCGAGATCGCCAGATAGATTCGAGGAACAGATTTGAAAACAGATAAGAGTAATGACAATTACTGTTACCCTATTTATAACACCTACCTTCGAATCTATGGCCAATGTCGAATCTACTGACAGATTCGAGACCACCCAAATTCGAGTTTAAACTAAACTCGAATTACCCAAAACACTTAGAAAATTTTGAAATAAATTCAACTTTTTCAACTTTTTCAATTTTATTGTGTAACATGATAAACTATGCCAAATCTTTTACCCTAAGCACAAGATTTTTCACGCAGTGTTTATTTTATCCAACTATGAATGCACCCTCAGTAATTTTTGACCCTTTTCCTAAGTAGAAAATAAATAAAATAAAATAAAAAATAAAAAATAAAAATAAAAATAAAAATAAGTAAAAGTAAAAATAAAATTTTAAAATGTTGACCAAAAATTTAACTTAGACTTAAACTGCTTTTATTCCAACTTACAGCCTATGCTAAACGCTAAACAAAATATTTTTGATGAGTATAGTCAAAGAAAGGTTCAATCAGATAGCGGTGTCAGATACTCACTTTCAGTACTTAAACTTTCACACTTAGGAATTTTTGATTCCTTTGATTGTTTGTCGTGAAATACCCATTTAGCCGATTGTTGGTATTTACCCCTTTAAACATGCTACATTTCGGAATATCCCTTGGCATTTTTATTTATCATGAAATTATCTTACGTGACTCAGACATAGACATACTTTTATGATCAAGGCATACAGACTAAGATTCTAACTTGTTGGTATTTGCAAACTTTCTTTAAAAGGAGGAAACATCACGGGTACCGGAGTGGTCACTAATGGGACGATCAAGTTGGACCAAGTTTATCACGTTGATAAACTGGTTCACAATCTCATTAGTGTATCTCAAATCTGTGACAAGAAGAATTTAGTGTTGTTCACTGACACTGAAGCGTTAGTGCTAAAACCGGGATTCAAGATTCCTGAAGAATGGGTATTGATGCGGGCACCAAGGAATTGTAAGGTTTACCTAACACAGATCTATCTAGACGCGGAACCGTCAACGAGTGCGGAATCCTCGTTAACGGGTAGACGGTAACAACACTCACCAGAAACACGGAGACTATCAACGAGCTTCACGAACTACACAAGAACGCACCTACTAGAAGATTCTCTCCGAAACGACACTAACACTGATGATAAACTCGAAATCGCTTAATGCTTAATCACTCTCGAATTCTGCAAAAAGTCTGATAATATTTCGAGTCTATCCCTAATTATAGAGGCTAAATCGAGTCTGACATGGGCCAAACTCGAATCTAGCCCAAGGCCCATTCGAGTTTGTCCCATCTGACACTCTCGAATCTGCCTAAGTGGGCACATTCGAATCTGCCTAAGTGACTCATTCGAATCTAACTAGATTCGAATCCTAGTCCTTAGAGATTTCGAATTTACCTTTTCACATAATTAACTAAGTATTGAAACTTATGTTTTACCTTATGATTGATTTTATCTTTGATCTTCATGTTTGAACTTCTTGTAAAACTTTACATTAAGTTCAAACATACAAACAATAATAATTATCAAACATATATAAACACATATATCAAACACTTGCTAAAACCACAATGTTGGATCACTTAGACTGCTATCGTCACACAGGGTGTACCAACACTGATAACGACTATCTCTTTCTCACACCAAAGCCTGAACCTGAATCACCGCCAAAATCATCCTCCCCGGTTGAAGTTTTGGATTCCCTAACCCATGCTCCTCAAGAAAAATTAATTTCCACCATCCAAACAACTTCACCTTCTCCCATAGAAACTCCATCAATCCAAATCACTCCCACACCGACAGAAATCCCATCAGTCAAACCTTCCCCAACAGTCCAAATAACCTTTCCAAATCAATCAACTCCGCCAGCCCACATCGCAGAATCATCAGGGTCCCGAACTGTCGATTGCTTTGATACAAGAGACGTCACCCCATTATACGACATGATAGATGTAGAATAGATCTGATGGTACTGAAGGGGTAAAGTTCATTCTCTAGATGAAAAAATGAAAGAAGAATTGAGTCAGGACCGGAGGGCTCGAGTCTTGAAACTTCTTGAAGCTCCTCCCACCGAATTAGAAGAGCCTCCGGTCCAAGACTTAAAAGAATTCTTGAGAAAGGGGCTGAACAGTTTCAGAATCCTTTCTTAGAAGAAAGATTCAAGATGGTATTTCAAAAGAAGCTGGGGTCTTACAGTAGACGTATTCTGACGGTGATGACCGATGCATCTCGAGCTGAATATAATCAGATGATGCTAAGGGAAACGAGAGATAAGAGCAAATATTGGTCTAAATCGAAAACTGTTAAGATCAATAACATCCACATGTACAAAAGAGCCAGAGTATTCACTCCGGCATTTGAGGTACTCAGAGAAGACGGAACAGTTCAAGAACTACATGAAAGCGACCTTGATTTTGCAAATATAGACGACATCGAGCTTCTGCACAACAAGCTGAAAAACAAAATCAAGGGTCGTCTGACTCACATGACTGCAGTTGCAGCCCTGGTCCGAAGCATGAATCGCCGCTCAATTGTAATGTGCCTCAGAGATTTTCAGATGGCAATTGAGAGTGCCTTAGTTAAAGTGGGTCTGAAAGCTCCTGATCAAGATATATTTTTGGTAGACCACTATCCGGCCTATAAAGTTCGACTTTGAGGACAGCCAGGTGTTATATTTTTGAACCAGAAAGGTTACAAAAGGTTCATGCGCTTTGAGGATCTTTCCTGTTACTCCGACGGTACTATCAGATTGGTTCAAGCCGCGCTTACTCAGAAAGTTCAAGATTTTGACGTTCAACCAAATCCGGAACTCAGATGCTCACCAAAGGAGATTCAGGATATCCTCAGCGGCATAGAATTCCTGAACGAAAGGCTACATATGAGACAAGTGATCAGACGTTTCGACGTCATCCTTGGACTCCGAGAATCTACCGATCATGCCAAAGTTCCAGGACCTCCACGTTGATCGAAAAGGGGGAGATTGTTAGACAATTAATTTCGATCATGTGGACTTATCTTGTAATAAT
>JAANYP010008120.1:50000-101798 GCA_020465985.1 Centrapalus pauciflorus
ATTTTTTTTTATGGTTGAATAGTATAGGTGACGCACTTAAACAATTATCGGTTGCACAAAAATAAATTTTAGCAAATTTTAAATTACAAAACGAGGTTATTGAGGAGAGGACCGGTGGCACGTGCTAACCTCGGTTGACATGGGTCCGGCCCTAATTATTTCCACGTGATGCATCAAATTCTCGCGTGATGCATCAACTTCCACGTGATGCATTACGATTCTCTATCAATGCATTGTGATTCTCCAAGGTTTTTCGATAAATATATGTTCTGCATTGAACCCACCTATATATATATATATATATATATATATATATATATATATATATATATATATATATATATATATATATATATATAGGTTCGAGAGAGTACCACCTCTTATGCAGCGCACCAGAAGGTACCACTCTTAAAAAGTATTTTTTTTTTTTTTTGAAATTTTTTTTCATGAACACATTCTAATTAACATTACACAGATCATATACAAATTTCACGCAAATTCGAACACTCTAAGTTCTTGAAATCACGCATCACATAAATGCACGTTCACATATGTTCAAAATTATGTAAGTGTGCGTTCGCATATCTTTTTAGGAGCTAGGAGATGTGAATATATGTGAAATTTACATATGATCTTCATAATGTTAATTAAAACATTATATGAAAAAAAATTAAAAAAGTTTTTTTAAAGGTGGTACCTTCTGGTGCGCTGCATATGGGTGGTACTCTCTTGAACCATATATATATATATATATATATATATAGACACACACACAGAGAGACACACACATAACAACGTATTCGTTTGTGGCTCAATTCGATGAGTCATTGATGGATCATTTTTGCACAATATTAGAGGTCGAAAAGAAGCAGAGTCAAAAAGAAATTAGTTGCATTTTGTTAAATACAAAATTTTTAATGTTGTTCATTTTTATGAATACATTAACGATAGTATTATTTGAAAACTTCTTGCCGCTGAAGCAAGTTGCACAGCTGAAGCAGGCAGGTAAGCAGCTGACTTATTTTATTACTTTATATATATTATATGACATTTCTATATTTCTGTGATAACTTTTGATATATTGTATTTTATTAAAATTTGAATATATCATTACGATCGCATTATTTTTTTCTACATTCTGATATAAAATTTATCTTCGTCGGAACTAGTAAAACAAGCTGCCAGGAAGCTCAAGCAGACAGGTAAGCAGCGGACTTATTTTATTACTTTATATATATTATCAAACATATCTATTTTTCAATGATAACTTTTCATATATTGTATTCTATTAAACTTTGAGTATATCATTATGATCGCATTATTTTTATCTACATTCTAATATAAAACTTATTGTCATCGGAATGTTTTAGGCAGACAGACATTCAACTACCTAAATATTTTATTTTGTTTGTAATATATAATTGTTTTGTTGTTCTATTGAAACGTTTGATGTATTGTATATTATAAAAATTCAAATATATATCATTATTGTTGGAATATTATATTGTTGATGAAAAACAAAGTCTAGGGTCTAAAATGTAATTTGTATAAAGTTGTAAATAATATAAATATGTTGTTGACTTTTGTAATAGAATAGAACTGACAATTTTGCAATTTTGTACGCACGGAATTTCAGAAGGATCTAGGACTAAAGTACAAGTTCGTCTCATTTTCATTCTGTAATTGAATCTGTGATTAATACAATCATTTTGTTAGTGTTCTTGATCTTGTTCTTTATTGATTGAATTAATTGTTGATTGATAAATAGGATTCTCAATTTACAATTGGTATCAGAGCACTAGGGTGATTTTTGATTGAAATTGAATTTTCTTCGAACACTGTTCTTGAGCATTTTTTTACGAAAAACAAAAAAATCAACAGGGGTTTTAATCCTGTTGAATGTGAAAATTGGGTTGAAGGAAGAGGTTTGGAAAATGATTGAATTGATCATACATTTGTTTTGATTTACCAAACACAGAAAAATATCTATTGATTTTTCAAAAATATGAAAAAACAGAAAGTTATTCACTGTTTCATTGAAAAAGTCACATTTAGATCTGTTTTTGGACGAAATACTTTCACAAAAAGTGTTTGAAATCAAAATCCCTACCTTCGATATCAATTTGGTTGAAAATAGCTCAGTTTACAAATTAATTTGAATTTCAGACTTGAAAGTTTTGAAAAATTAAGAAACTCGGATAAGACTGTGTTCTTGGGCAATTCGAGTTGACAGCACTTACCTATCGAGTTGATTTCAAGTTCAAATCGAGTTGACTTCAGTGTTAATCGAGTTCAACTTGCATTTCAATCGAGTTGACTTATCTTATATTTGAGTTGGAAGTGTCTTTAAATCGAGTTGAACTTACATTCTATTCGAGTTAAACTCAGTTCATTTCGAGTTATCCAAGTTCAAAGGAAAGAACATTCGAGTTGTCTTAATTGCAACAAGGAATTAATCGACTTTGACATAGTCTCATTCGAGTTACACATAGTTTAATTCGAGTTACACATAGAATCAATCGAGTTGCACATAGAATCAATCGAGTTGCACCTAGATTCAGTCGAGTTTCATCCCAAATTGATTCGAGTTGTGTCATAGCTAATTCGAGTTGTGTCATAGCTAATTCGAGTTTTGTCATAACTGATTCGAGTTTCTTACTTCTTCTAACAAGTTGATTTGTTATAGATTCGAGTTTCACATATTCATTAATGGAGTTGATCAACTCTTCATTCGAGTTGATTATCTTAATCATTCGAGTTTCATTCAACATTCTTTCAAGTTTGATCAATTTTCAATAGTTGATCAACTGATTCAATTTCAATCAAATATCATTCGATCTTGGAATGTTTCCTATCTATCAGATATCATGTCAAAAGACGCGCTTGCCATGGGATCAGAGACGAAACCTCCAATTCTCTATCGGGGAGAACACGTACAGTGGAGAGAAAGATTTTTGGAATTTATCAGTTTTCACGATCTCTCCGAAGAAATGCTAAAGTCCTTGACTGACGGCCCAGCTGTGTTCTTAGAGACAATCCCTGGTGTACCGACTAGAAACCCTCCGATTCCATAAAGAACTGTTGAAGTTACAAACCTAACAGAGGCACAGAAAAGAAGAAAATTAGGGGACAAAACAGCAAGGAAGTTGTTACTGATTTTAATCCCTAATGACATTTATACCTGCCTAACAAACACAAAGACTGCCAAATCCATCTGGGATGAGGTGTGCAAGCTAATGAGGGGATCCGACAGGGCAGCAACCAATAGAGCAAGGAACAGTCTGATGACTTTTGAGAATTTTAGAGCACGAGAAGGTAAAATTACTAGAAAATACTTACTTGCGGTTTGTCAGTCTTGTAAGTGAGATGAAAAGAAACGGGGTTACAAAGTCCAATCTAGATATCAACATCAAGTTCTTAAACGTACTTAACCCAGAATGGGAAAAGTATGTGATGATCATCCAATAGACGAAAGACATTGAAGAGATGAACTTCCACATGATCTTTGAAAACCTCAACAACTATCAAGAGGTTGTTTTGAGGAAAATATCTGGTAAAAAGAAAGTTGAGAAAGAGACCGTTGACCCTTTAGCTTTATTGGCTGGAAAGAAATATAAGTATAAGATGAAGAAGGAGAAACAGGCAGTCATAAGCAGTAGCTATTCTGAATCAGACTCATCAGATTCATCCGGCAATTCCGAGATAGAAGAGATGAAAAAGCAGATGGCCTTACTCACAAAGGCATTCCAAAAGAAATTCTATCGAAAGCCAACCAACAAGAAAATGCGATACAAGACTGGCTCAAGGAAGTTTGAAAAGAAAGAGAAGTATGAAAAGTCTGGTGAAAGCAGTGGCAGGAAAGCTGAAAAATATGACAAATCTGATAAATCAGCCAAGAAAGAAACAGAGCAAAAATGCTACAATTGTGGCAAGCCAGGACACTTTTCTCGTGAGTGCAATGCCAGTAGTCAAAAACTCTGATTACTACACAAGAAAAGCTCTCCTAGCCAAAGAAAAGGAAGCTGGAAAAGCCCTTATGGCTGAGGATGATCATTGGCTACAGCTGTCAGAGGATGAAGACATATTGGATGAGGATGCTCATATCTGCTTGAAATCAGAAGTATTCAAGGAATCATAAATGAGTGAGTCAGTAATGCTAGCTAAAGATGAGGTCTGGGTTGGGTTAACGGATGAAGAAAATGAGGACAACGAAGAGTCTGATGAGGAAGTGGCTGAAGAATTCGCCTTGATGGCAACAGGAAAAGCTGGCTGCAGCAAAGACAAGGAAACTGATGAATCAGAGTCAGAAAAATCAGACAGTTCAGAAACACCAGAGGTAAATTCTAATTGTGACTCTGAAAACGATGATTCTTGTTTGCTTAAAGAAAAATTAACACAAATGGCCTTTATGCTATAAAATTTGAAAAATCATTAAAGGCTGAAAAGAAACATGCTCACTCCTTGGAAAACAAGTTACATAATGAACAAGCATTAGTATTAGATTTTTCCAAGGATAAAGCACTAGCATTACGAGCAGTTTCAGATTTGCAAGACAAAGCAAATGAACTTCAAAGCAAAATCCAAGAACTAAGTAACAATATATCTGACCTACAAGAAAAACTGAGTTTGGCAAAATTAGAGGCTTTAAAATTTTCTGTAAAATATCATGCCATTTTTGAAGAAAGAACAAAGCTTTATGAGAAAATAATGACAATGGAAGATGAATTTATTAAAAGAGATCAAACAGATCAAACTATCTATTTAAATCAACCAAAAGACATCGAGTTTTACAATTCTAAATCTGGTATTGGTTGGGAAAATCCTAATATCTGACAAAGGCTATCTCAAATTCACCAACTTTATATGATGTCAGATATATGAATCTAGAATTAAAAATGACTTTTATGAAAGCATCAGATGAGGTAGAATCCAGTGAAGATTCAAAAAGATCAAGATCAGATAAAATACAAAATTCTATTGACTATAAAAGAATAAATGAATCAAATAATAATATTGACATTAAAGAGGAGTATATTCAAACATATTCTGAAAAGGATTTATCTGAATCTACTACTCAATCTCAAAAGTTATATTTACCATTTTCAATTATTGAAAAGATAAACTCTGATCTCGAATTGAAAATCAAAAACTTTGAGACAGAAAATCAAACTCTTAAGGTTGAACTTAAAATTCTGGAACAAAAGTTACAAAAACAGCCTAAGAACAAAACATTATCTGATCCATTATCTTCAATTTCACCTGATTTTATCAACTCTGAAACAGAATTTGATCTGTATATGAACTCTGATTTTAATTCATTAGAATATATGTTCGTTAAAATAGATGAATTTGTAAAACCTTTACACAACAAACAATCTGATGATCTTAAAGAATCTGTTAAAATTCTGCAAAGAATATCTACAGATTCAAAGAAATCATCTGAAAATTCACCAAGTTTAACAAAAGAAGGAGAAAACAAAAGTTACTTTTGATACTCCTAAATATGAAAAAGGTGAATCATCTTATACAAAGGACTCAATTGCACTCAAAGTCCAAACTTCAAAAGGTAAGAAACCTTTACAGAAGAAACAAGTTTCTAGAATCACTAATTCTCATGTTTCTTCTATGTCAGATTATATTGTGAACGGTTCTCGGAAGCAAGTATGGCGATAGACGCAGAGAGAAAAGAAAAACCAGAATATAAAACAAGAGTGGCGAGTGAAGGAAAATGTTGTTACAGATAGAAATAGCAAATTTGAAAAATCTGTCTGTAATAATGGATTTACTGATAAATCTTGTATTAAATTCTCTCGAACTGATTTAATTGCTTTGAATTCTGTTTCATGTAAATCACTTCTTGTAAAATCAGATAAGCTTGTATGGCAACCAAAGAAAAAGGACCCGTCTTTCAAACAGAAAAAGGTTCCACAACATAATCTTTCAAAAATAGTTCCGCCGCGAATTGTACAAAAGTGGATACCAAAAAGAACTGTTAAAAAGTGGATACCTAAAATAAAAGACATATCTGATGAGAAAAAGCATCATCGGCTGCATGATTTACCAAAATCAAAAGTACCCAACTATAAGTGGGTACCTCATGTGTTATTTCGTCTTATAGGTAAATCGTGTATGGTACCTTGATTCCGGATGCTCGAAGCACATGACCGGACAAAGAGAGACACTCACTAACTTTGTAGAAAATTTCTGTGGGACGGTTAGATTCAGAAACGATCAATTTTGTCCGATCAAAGGTTATGGGAGTCTTGCGTACGATAAGATTACCATTCAGAATGTCTTCTACGTGGACGGTCTTAGTCACAACTTGTTCAGCATTGGATAGCTCTGCGATAAGGGATTAGAAGTCAACTTCAAAGCTAATCGGTGCAGCATCCGATCTGGAGAAGGAAAAGAAATACTTGCAGGAAACAGGAAAACCAACTTGTACTCGATTGACCTAGCCTCTATTAATCTGAAAAAGGATGTCTGCTTAATGTCAAAAGCAACATCTAAAATAGCTTGGCTATGGCATCATCGTCTTTCACATGTGAACTTTAATGAATTAACCAACCTAGCAAAAGATGGGCTAGTTAAAGGGCTACCAACTCTCAAATTTCAAAAGGAGCAGTTTTTGCGCCGCTTGTGAAAAAGGAAAGATGACTAGAGCTTCACACAAGTCCAAATCAGAACACTCTTCAACGAGAACACTGGAACTGCTACATATGGATCTGTGTGGACCAATGAGAGTAAAAAGTATAAACAAGAAAAGATATGTATTGGTAATAGTCGACGACTACTCAAGATACACATGGGTTTTCTTCCTGCGGTCCAAATCTGATGCTACCGAAATCATAATAGACTTTATCCGAAGAATTCAAGTAAAGTTGCAGCTTTCAGTTCAGACCATCAGATCAGATAATGGCACAGAATTCAAGAACAAATCTCTCGAATCATTTCTGAATTCTGTGGGAATAACTCATCAATTTTCAGCCGCTCGTACTCCACAACAGAATGGTGTCGTTGAACGAAGAAATCAGACACTGGTGGAATATGCAAGAACGATGCTGGCATATTCCAATCTTCCGTTATCTTTATGGGCTGAAGCTGTTACAACAGCTTGTTTCATGCAGAATCTATCAATTATCAATAAACGATTCGGAAAGACTCCGTATGAGCTAATAAACAAACGGATACCTAATATTAAATGTTTCCATGTCTTTGGATGCAGGTGCTTCATATTAAATGACAAAGACAACCTGGGAAAATTAATCAAAAAGCTGATGAAGGTATCTACATTGGATATTCGAAGGAATCGGTAGCTTTCCGGGTCTACAACAAGTGGACCAAGACAGTCAATGAAAGCGTCAACGTTAAATTTGATGAAGGCGTGGTAATGGCTTCTGAACATACCAGTTCAGGACCCGAACATAACAAGCCGACTTCTATGGAGTCAACTGAACATAATGCAGAAAATTTAGATTTAAATAAACTATTCGAGAATTTCTATGAAGACTACTTCGAAAAGCCCAAAACTAATGTTTTAAATTTGGTGCCTGACAGGATTACTAAAGATCCCGTCGTAGTCTCATATCATTCTCATCAACTATTCTCAGAAGAAACTGGAGAAGCTTGAACAACAGATGTGCACTTGCCTACTGAAAGTGTACAACCTATTCAACCTCCAGAATCTTCTGAAACTCCCTTAACATCTGAACACTCAGATACTCCTATCTTAGATACTAAACCGTCTACATCTGACGCTAACCCCCGACTTCCCTATTTAGACCTAAATCCCAATCAAGACCACATTCAATGGTATCCACATACTTTCAAGTGGACTAGAAATCCCAATCAAGACCACATTCAATGGTATCCACATACTTTCAAGTGGACTAAATCCCAATCAAGACCACATTAGTTCGAACGGTTGAAAGTCTGGAGACTGTTAGAGACCTAAAGATAAATCATTCATTGGCACGAAGTGGATCTTTAAGAATAAGAAGGATGAACATGGAGTCATCATTCGTAAGAAAGCACGACTCGTTGCCAAAGGATACAGTCAACAAGAACGGATCGACTATGATGAGACGTTTGCTCTTGTTGCAAGAATAGAAGCAATTAGGATGTTTCTAGCATTTGCTCCTCATAAAAACTTCACAGTTTACCAAATGGATGTTAAAACTGCGTTTTTAAATGGGGAATTGACTGATGAAGTATATACATACCAGCCCAAAGGGTTTACTGATCCTTCGAAGCCTGATCATGTATATATTTTAGACAAATCACTGTACGGCCTTAAACAAGCACCGCATGCTTGGTATGATGCACTTTCAACATACTTGTTGAAATGTAGATTTAACAAAGGTGCAGTTGATACTACCCTGTTTATAAAACGTTAGGGGCCAGATATTATAGTAATACAAATATATGTAGACGATATAATATTTGGGTCTACAAATCCTGAATTTTGTAAGAAATTCGCTTTCTTAATGTCCTAGAAATTTGAAATGAGTATGACGGGAGAAATAAATTTTTTCTTAGGTTTACAAGTTAAACAATTGACTGATGGTATTTTTATAAATCAGTCCAAATATATTCAAGACATGTTAAAGAAATTTAACATGGTCAACAGTACTCCTATGAAAACTCCCATGGCTCCGGATTCAAAACCCAAACTTGATGAGGACATTTCAGGGAAACCTGTAGATGTAACTCATTATCGAGGAATAATTGGGTCATTAATGTATTTAACCGCTAGTAGACCTGATATTATGCTTGCTACATGTGTTTGTGCTAGATATCAGGCAAATCCAAAAAAAATCACATTTAACTGCTGCTAAAAGAATTTTAAGATATCTGAAGGGAACACCAAACCTTGGTTTGTGGTATCCCCGAGAATCTTCATTCAATTTAACTGCTTTTTCTAATGCTGATCACGCAAGTGATAAGATGGACACAAAAAGTACATCAGGTGCAGTTCAATTCTTAGGTGACAAACCCGTATGCTGGTCATCCAAGAAACAACATTATGTTTCATTGTCTACAGCTGAAGCAGAATATGTTATTGTTTCATCATGCTGTTCTCAGGTGTTGTGGATGAAGAGCCAACTACGAGACTACGGGTTAACACAACAGAAAATTCTGATATATTGTGATTCTCAGAGCGCAATTGCTATAGCATCAAATCCTTTTCAACACTCAAAAACAAAACACATCGACATCCGGTATCACTTTATTAAGGATCACGTTGAAAATGGTAATATAGAATTATACTTTGTTCCTACTGAATATCAACTAGCCGATTTGTTTACCAAAGCATTAGATGAAAAAAGGTTTAATTTTTTGGTATACAAGTTAGGTATGTTAAATCATTAGATTTAATAATTCAGTAGTTACAAATTATAACTTTAAACTTACATTTTTTATTTTTGATCCTCATTTGATGTTAAATTCACGGATTTTTAAAGTTTAAATCTTTCGGAATTTAACAGATCTGGATTATCATGTGCAGGGGGAACAGAAAATGATTATATCTGATTTTGAGAAAATCTGATAGATTTTATCCGTTGTTTTGTAGGGGGGGCAGTCATGAAAAATAATATATACATCTGAGGGGGAGCTGCATTCCAAACTTCAATGGGGAGCATTTTATGTTTTACAATTTTTTTTATGTTGTTAAAAATTTTGGTTTGTTTTTTTTTTAATTAAATTTTTTATTGTTTGTTTTGTTGTGTTTGTTTTTATTTTATTTCTTATTTTCATTTTCTGATGAAAGTAGTTATTTTTTTTGTGTTATCAATTTTTTTTTGTTTTCTATTAGATTTGTTTTGTTTTGGTTTGTTTTAATTTTTTTTTAGTTTTATATTTTTGGAAGAAAATATGGGTTTGTGATAAATGGGCTTAATTTGAATTGAAAATATGGGCCGGGTATCTTAATTTGAATTTTTTGAAAAATTTTCAACTATAAAGTTGAAATTTCAAAATTCATTCCAAAATTTTCGAAATCCCCACTATTCACCGTCTCCTACACAACCCTTTCTTCATCACTAAGAAACTACAAATCGCTCAAATCTTCAGTTATTTCAAAGTAAAAAGCAACAAATTGTGAGTATATTGTATCTGTTTTACATTCATGTTTTTGTTTTATATATAGGTTTTATTTTTTTTTTATTTGTGTATGTGCTTATGAATGTGTTCGTCTATCAGTTTTGGATTTTCATGGGTTTTTGAATCCTGCTAATAAACTGATGAAATTAAAAGTGTAGATGTTTGTGGTTTGTCAATATGAACTTGAATCTTTAGTTTCAAAGTTCAATTTCATCTACACTAACAGCAAATTGAAGTTTTGTATTTGAATATTTTCGAGTTCATGAGTTTCTAAAATTAGGATTTTTCACAAACTTGTTGTTGTTTTTAAACAAAGTTCAGTAAACCAAACTTGTTTGAATTGATTTTCGAATGAGGGTCAATTTTTAAATCAGTGAAAAAGTCCTTGGAATTAAAATTTTGAAAATCAGTGTAAGGACTTGGAATATATTTTCAAAGAACACTTTCTCGAATGAAAGTATAATCGAGAAGAAACTCAGTTTCAATCGAGTTGGATGACACATCACTCGAGAAAAGTCATGTTATATTCGAGTTGTTCAATAAGTAAATTCGAGAATTATCATGTGTTCATCGAGTTAGATAAGAAGAGTTAATCGAGTTGGATTGTTCATATACAAGTCCATTCATGACTCATTCGAGTTGAACTGAGTCCAGTCCTTAAGTCATAGGTTTCACTCGAGTTGAGTCATATATCATTCGAGTTGGGTTAGTTCTTAGTTCGAGAATCTTCAACAGTTAATTGAGTTGAACTCATCTTGTATTTGAGTTTATTCCAGAAATACATCACTTTATTCGAGTTGGTACTTAGACTTACTCGAGAAATATTTCACTTTATTCGAGTTGGTTCATGAACATATTCGAGATTCATTAAACGTCATTCGAGTTTGAACAAAGTCTTATTCGAGATTCATTCAAGGACATTCGAGTTTGATCAAGTGTCATTCGAGATGTATTAAGAGTCATTCGAGTTTGTTCCAATTTTTTTTTCAAAGTGTTGGGATTTTAATGTTTTAAGAAAAATGTAACACTTTTTCAAAAAATTGTTTAAATATGTGATTTTCTAACATTGGTCTCTGAAAGATTGACTTTGGAATCCTGTCAATAATATTTTCATATTATTGTCTGGAATCCTGATGCTTTAAACAGATTAGCACAAATTTTTATAATTTCTGGAATAATGTTCTATTTTTCTATTTTGAAAGATTTCATTTGTTTATCTGTGACACCCTTGCCACATTAACCACCAATTACAAGACACCCAGGATTAATCACCACTATACGATAACATAATGATCTGATAACCTAATTAGAGCGCGGAAGCATTAAAATAACTAAATAAGTAATTCAACAGTGTCAAACATCCTACTGTACTACAAGATACCGAATCTAAGTCTACATACTCCATTCGAATATTAAAACATCCAAAATATACTACAACATTGTCCCAAAGCTCATTTACCGATTAAGTAGTATCAAATCTTCCAAGTCTTCACAAACGACCTAACTAGAAGGTCCAGCGGCAGATTTTCCCTTTTTCCTGTAAAAAGTAAACAACTGAGAGGGTAAGCGGATGCTTAGTGAATACCAATGATTTTACACATTCCACAAATCCTTATGATGCCCCCAGGAGTAACACCGGTAACGCATACCGTATACTCCACATGTACACATAGTACGCAGTCCCGAGCCGCAACTCCTTCGAGATGACGCTCGGCATAAGAAAAACCAACCATCTGAGGCAGACATAACATCGGGGATGACCTACTGCCTATCCTGACCACAGAGGTGTCAACTCTTGGTCATATAGCACAGTAACATCAGAGTACAGATGCGACCCGCCGGTCCATCAAATAAGATGCACAACAAAGAAACGGACATGCAACAAGTATGAATGTGCATCAATATATACGCAAGTTAGTAGAGTGCCAAACGAAAGTGAAACAACATGCCTCAGCAGGCAAAGCAAACATAAAGCAGATGCAGCAATGTTAAAATCAAAGGTACTCACAGTGGGTGCGTTTTTAATCTTCAGTTAATTTTATTTCTCCTCGGGATTTCAACTGGATCCACAAAGTACCCCACTGTGGGTTAAACAACACCACAAGGGACCTGTTAAGTCAGTTGCAATAATACCTCGTGTCAATAACTTGTTTAATTTTCTTATAACCAAATTTATAAGTTTTGCAATATTTGATCCCCGTTTCGGATCCAAGATAAATTTGAATCCCATTTCTGACCATAGCTAAATTCAAACCACAACTAAGTTTGAACCCATCTCAGGTTCGAACCTATTCCTTTGAATATGTTTTGTTATTTTGAGTGTTGTCTATGTGTTTCATTCAATATATTCGAGCTTAGAAAGTGGGTTTCAATTTTTAAACATCAAATTCGAATTTTAGAAGCTAAATTCGAACTCCATTCAAATTTATGGGCTAAATTCGAACCCTATTCGAATTTATGGGACTAAATTCGAACCAAATCTTGAATTTAGGGGCTAAATTCGAATCCCATGATGTTAAATTCGAATTAATCAGGCAACACGGTAAGAATATATTTAGAACATCTTTGTTCGATCTCATATGAGGTATTAAAATTTTTTTTATAATTATCCGTACAATGGATAATCAACAACTTACATAGCACAAATCCTCTGTAACGCTACTAACAATATCTGGAGATGCAATGAAAACTGCAGAAGCATACATTTGGTAATGGAAACATGATGTTCCGTCCATCCCAAAATAAATGTAACATTTAAAAGTTCAATAAAAGTGCTTGCCTAGCAGTCAAATACTCAAATTTCTAAAAACGACATACATACTCGAATTTAGTACAAAAATCGAGTTTGTTCTTGCATTTCGACTTTGTTCTTGCATTTCGACTTTGTTCTTGGCATTCTCGAATTTGTTCATCTTTTCAGCTTTAAAACATACATTTCTAAGCCTAAAATCGTGAATATGCTTAGTATCAAGCCTAGATTCGATTCCATTGCACATACTCTATCATATTCTAGTTAAAACTCAAGCCAAATTAGCTTTATTCACACAAAATTTGATAAACTCGAATTCATGTCTTCAAAACCGAAATATAAAAGCTTAAAAGGGTCGATTCTTACCTCAAATTCGTACGAAATCAAGAATGCAACCGTAGATTGTTGTAGTATTCCTCGAGATCTTTTCGATGACGTATAGAACTCGATAATCGGCCGGTCGGTTTGAGAGAGAATGTAGAAAGAGAATGTCGAGAGGGAGAGAGTGAGTTCTAGAGAGAGAGTGTAGTTGGTGATAATGAAAGGCTTTCTAGCATTTTATTCCCATTTTCATCATTTTGCACATTTCACCCCTCAACTTATCCGGTTTCATATAATACTGATTTATTCTTAATTTTATCATCACTAACTTTTATAATTCATAATCCTCCATATTGATAATTATTAATTCTCAAATTTCATATAGCAACCAACTTTGATAAAAATACAATTCAACTTAAATTACATTAATCTAAAAATTCATCTAATTAAAATTCAATTACAATAATTCAAATCTGAGGATGTTACAGCATGGGCTCCACCACGCTCAAACTTCGTCCTCGAAGTTTATTTGGATTCGAATACATACTTATACTTTTTCAACGTATCGACTTTTGTCTCCCAAATGTGATTTACTTCTTTGTGATGCTTCCAACATATCAATTCCATTTTAATGTCTTTGTTTCTTAACTTTATTAATTTCATATCCGTAATATATTCCGACTTCTCTACATATACTAACCTTTCATGAATTCCAATTCGGTATAATCATCCCAATCTTCATTACCAGTTGTGAAGATTACATAAAGCTTTCCACATAAAACACCAAGTGCTATTTCGTATTTCCTTATGTAATTCCAAATAAGATAACAGATTCCTAACTTTTCTGTTATTCTAAATGAGCCAAAACACCATAGTGCTAACTTGTTCCTTTTTCAAAATAAGTAACACCTTTGTGATAACACGGACATAACAATCAGAGTTCTTTCGATTTCTTTCCAACATGTAGGGCTTCTACATTTCTTCCCGTGCAAAACTTTAAACATGGTTTTCTTGATTTTAATTATGATAACTAATGCTATATGAAAATTCCATTAAAACAATTGATCTTTTCAGTTGATACTTAAATCCAAAATACATGATCTCATCATGTATTCAAATATGAAAATAGTTCATTCATTTTGACCATTTGTCGAGGTCGGTAAGCTGTACTCATAGCTATATGAGTGCATAATCCTACTTGTAAAGCAAACCAAGAGTTGAACATGAAACAACTCTTCTAATAAGACATAATCAATTTTTAAAATACCATAGAATAATAATAACCTTACTCACGCACATCTGTGCAAATCTTTCTAGCAATAACCTTTTTGAGTCCGTATATAAAATATACTGAATTAATCAAGTTGTCTACAATCTACCACTCGTAGAAAACTTCTTAATTCTTGTAATACTGCGAGACAAATTCCAAATTCTCAATCACTCCCCTTTTTAGCAGAATCCTCCGAGATCCACTTCCAGAAATCACATATCCCAAAATATAATCTATTGTAATCAAAACTCAAGATTTGACATATTCAACTTTAAACTTATACCAACATATCATCGATAATTACAATTACCGATTTTCCTCCCAACATTGATATACAAATCTTTATTCATAATGTCCATAAAACAGTTGGGGTGTTGGCTATCCCAAATGGCATAACAAAATACTCGTAATACTCATAACTATCCCTGAAATCCATTTTCAGTATTTTATCCTTACAAATATTTCAACTAGTGATATCCTAAACATAAATCAATCTTTGAATAATAACCAACCCCTTGCAACTGATCAATAATCATCAATTCCTGGCAGCGAATACTTACTTGTTATAGTCAATTTGTTCAAATCATGTTAATCTATACACATTCTCATTACGACATCCTTTGTTTCATAAACAATATCAGGCTCCCCATGGCAAAGAACTCAATCTAACGAAGCCCTTATCTGATAACTCCTAAAGTTGTTTCATCATCTCTTACCTTTCAGTAGATGCATACCGATACGAACAACAAGCTATTGGAGAAGCTCCAGGGATCAAGTCAACACAAAATTTCACTTGTCTTTCAAGTGGCACATCAGAAAAGTCTTCCAGAAACACATATGGAAACATTTGGGACAACAGGCGCATCGACCACAGTTTTCTCTTCAGTCTTGGTATCAATAGCATACACCAAACAAAACTCACAGCCCTAAGCAATCAGCTTTCGGGACCTAACAATCATCATTAGACATTGATCCCCACTTCTCCAATACTCATATATACAAATCTCTCGCCTCCTTCCGGCGTGGTTATCTTTATTATCCCTTCATTGCAAACTACATGCGTCTTATCACATATATTGTGACACCCTTGCCACAACAACCACCAATTACAATACACCCAGGATTAATCATCAACATACATTAACATAATGATCTGATAACCTAAATTAAGTGCGGAAGCATTAAAAACATAATTAAAGTAGTGCAACAAGTGTTAAACACCCTACGGTGCTATAAGGTACCAAGTCTAAGTCTACACACCCATACATTTATTACAATCATCCAGAATATATTACAACATTGTCCAAATCACAATTACCGATTATATAGTGCCGAGTCTCCCAAATCTTCCAAACGACCTAACTAGAAGGTCCAGCAGTAGATTTTCCTTTGCCTGTAAAAATTACAACAACTAAAACGTAAGCGAATGCTTAGTGAATACATAGATTGCGCATTTTATAAATTTTTATGAAGCCCAAGGATAACACAGATGACCAACATCGGATATCCTCTTCGTACACAAAGTACGGACCAGAGCCGCAGCCCCTTCGAGCTCACAGCTCGGCATTTAAACATACCATCTGAGACAAACGTACGATCGGGGATGACATACTGCCTACCGGGCCTAGGAGGGATCAGCTCCAGGTCATATAGCACAGTAACATCAGAGTAATCGATGCGACCCACCGGTCCATCACTAGATGCACAACAACCGAAAGGACATGCAACAAGTAAGAATGTGCATCTAAATCTACGCAAGTTAGTAGAATTCCAAACAATCAATGAAACAACAGGTCTCAGCAGGCAAAGCTTACATAAAACAAATATAAACATGCGAAATCTACTGTACTCACAGTGGGTGCGTAATTTATCTTTTAACCGATATTATTTCTCTTCGGGCTTTCAACCGGATCCACCAAGTACCCCACTGTGGGTTAAACAACACCACAAGGGACCTGTTATATCAATTACAACAATTCCTCATACCATTAACCGTTTAAATCCATAAAATCAAGTTTCGTAAATTTGGCAATATTTTCCCCCGTTTCGGGTACATGTCTAATTTCGAACTATAACTAAAGTTGAAACCCATTTCAAGTCTATATCTTGTCCTTTGCATATTTTATATCATTTTATGTGTTGTATATGAGTTTCATTCATAATACTCGAGTTTAGGGAGTAGCATTCTCAATTTTAGGCATTAAACTCGAATTTAATGGGTTAGATTCGAAACCATGCATCAGATTCGAATCATATGCATCAGATTCGAACCCTTATGGTCAGATTCGAACTCACCTTAGAATCTAGGGTTAGATTCGAACCCACACCCTTCGAATCTAAGGGTACACTCTCGAATCTAGTACCAAACTCGAGTTTGTTCTTGTATTTCGACTCTGTTCTTGACATATTCGAGTCTGTTCATCATTTCAACTTAAATCCTTCATTTCTAAGGCTAAAATCACTAATATATCATGTATAATACCTAGTTTCGATTCTACTATGCATATATTATCATATTCCAGCAACATTTCAAGCAAAACAAGCTCAAATTCGCACAAAACAACAGATTCGAATTCTAGTTAACTTCAAAACCGAAACTATAAACTTAAAAGATTCGATTCTTACCTCAATTCGTATGAAATCAGAAATCTGTTTGTAGATTGTTGTTGTATTCCTCGATACCTTTCCGTTGACGTATAATTCTCGATAATCTGACGGTCGGTTTGCGAGATAACTTAGAGAGATGTAGAGAGAACTTCTAGAGAGATAAAGTAGTGAGATAGTGTAAAATAGAAAAATGAAGCCTATTGCCCTTTTTATACAACTTTCGTCATTTTTGCACATTTCACCACTCGACCTAACCGGTTCCATAAAATACTGTTTTAATCTTAGAATTATCATAAATAACTTTTAAATTCATAATACTCCACAAAATTGATTCTGAGTTCAATTTTCTTAAAAGTAGCAACAAACTTGCTAAATATCCAAAATACATAATAATCGCCCAAATTCAACTTAATTATATAACTTTTCCACTTAATTAACCAAAATACATCAAAATAAATCCGAGGATGTTACATATATGTAATAAGTTCTTTCTAATTATCGTATCAAATCACCAATCTCTATTGAAATCAAGTCAGGATTGAGTACTACATCTTCAATCACTAAAGTACAATCATGATATACATGATCTACGCTAACTAATGTGTTACTTAGCAATTTCAACATCAATCACAATAGACAACTTAGATCAAGGTATTTACACTTGTTGAGCAAAAGCAGTAGATACAAATAATTGATCGACACCAAAATCAAACAGAACTCATGATCACCTCCGAATCTTCCTTAGATTCCGAATCGTAGTACTAGACTTTTCTTTGCTGTATAAGCAATTTCCTTAGTGTCCAAAGTCTCTTTAAACTTTTTATGTTGATCAAATCTCCATTTCATTAAGTATTATATCCCTCTTCCGATCAATTATACTTCGCATGTATCTCTTACTTTACACTTCGCATTGCATATTCCAAATCCCATTCAATATTAACACAAGTCATGTATTCTCATACCTTCGTTCGCTTTCTCAGAAATGCTTGAATTACTTTCCTTTCTGTTATAAATTTACATATTTCAAATATTGAAATAGCCTCTTTGACTCCAACTACATCAAATTCTCATGAACAGTTCGTGTCATGTGTTCTCAGCCACAACCTTTGTAAGCTTAAAATATTCAATACAATGTACCTTACCGTTTCCTTTTAATACAAGTTGATGCTATTTTGTTTTATGATAAACACTACAAGTTGTTATCAATCCTTCAAACATATCACATATGATACTAATACTATTAGTTCCAATTCTTTTAACCCATCATGGTCAAACTTAAACTTTATTACAACTTCTAAACTCAATCATAAATTTCCAAGAAGTCTATAACATCTTTTCCAATTCAAAGCTTCCAAGTCCATCTTGGCTATTCATCTACTGCCTATTTATATACTCGAATATTCTCATTCACAAACAGGATTATACTTATATTAGTAATAAAACTTTATATCACTCGATTTCATGTTAACTTCAGCATCATAGAACTTCGATGAATTATTACATATGGAATCTTTAAAGTACACTTCTAACTCTATGGATTAACGTCCAAAAGTTATAACCACAATCTCAGAGATCTCATATTTTTGTTGAACCTTTCATTCATAGTTTCATCATGTAATATCATTACATGCTAATTCTTTGGTCGAAATTTGCAATTTCTGCTAAAATGGCCCACTTTTCCACAATTATAACAAGCATCGGCCTTCTTTGGACATTTGTTAGCCTTATGTCCAAATTGATTACAATGGCAACATCACTTACTTCTATCACGTTTATTTGTTCTTGACCTCAAGTATAGTCCATTTAGTTCATCTTTTCCAGACTTTACAATCTTTCCAATAGCTCTTTCTTCATGATTAATATGTGGTACGAAATCAGGCTCACCATATTATCTACTAAACAACAACTTGAATTGTTCCCAACTAAAGGAAGCAATCAACTTGGATCCCAATTCTTTTTCCCAACAGTTCCACCATTCCTTCGCTTGTCCAATCAATTGATCCTTAGCCAAAAATACCTTGTACTCATCCTTACAATTCATCTCCTTAAAGATCTGTTCCATAATTATAATCCACATTTCTGCTTCCTCAATTCTCCGAGATCCAAACAATGTTGGTGGCTGCCAGTCCTTGAATGATCTAATTACATATTTCAAATAATTCTCATCTATTCGGGTTTCATAATCAATCTTTTCCTTGCCCTTGTCTTTACATTTCGCTTTATTCCTAAGGTTTATGTTATCCACAACATAATTCCTTTCATGTTCCCTCTTTTCTTTTCTCTTGTCTTCTTTTCTTTTAGCTTTGGCCTCATCTCGAGCCCGAAACTGATCTTGAATCATCCTGTTTTGTTCTGCCATCATTGATAGCATCCTTTCTCTCGTTTCTTCGGGTGTCATTCCTCCTCCAGAAATGTTCTGAAATATAAAACATCTAACTTGTTTAGTAACATGTCATTTATTTAAAGACACCACCCAATTGTCCCGTATGATAGTCAATTTCCTATGATTACTAGATCGTAACCTATCTTAGTTCAGATCATTACTTAAACCACTACATATCATCACTTAATGTTTGAAACCAAGACCTCACGGACACTTGAATCTCAAACTACTGCTCTGATACCATAAGTTGTGACACCCTTGCCACATTAACCACCAATTACAAGACACCCAGGATTAATCACCACTATACGATTACATAATGATCTGATAACCTAAATAGAGCGCGGAAGCATTAAAATAACTAAATAAGTAATTCAACAGTGTCAAACATCCTACTGTACTACAAGATACCACATCTAAGTCTACATACTCCATTCGAATATTAAAACATCCAAAATATACTACAACATTGTCCCAAAGCTCATTTACCGATTAAGTAGTATCAAATCTTCCAAGTCTTCACAAACGACCTAACTAGAAGGTCCAGCGGCAGATTTTCCTTTTTCCTGTAAAAAGTAAACAACTGAGAGGGTAAGCGGATGCTTAGTGAATACCAATGATTTTACACATTCCACAAATCCTTATGATGCCCCCAGGAGTAACACCGGTAACGCATACCGTATACTCCACACGTACACATAGTACGCAGACCCGAGCCGCAACTCCTTCGAGATGACGCTCGGCATAAGAAAAACCAACCATCTGAGGCAGACATAACATCGGGGATGACCTACTGCCTATCCTGACCACAGAGGTGTCAACTCTTGGTCATATAGCACAGTAACATCAGAGTACAGATGCGACCCGCCGGTCCATCAAATAAGATGCACAACAAAGAAACGGACATGCAACAAGTATGAATGTGCATCAACATATACGCAAGTTAGTAGAGTGCCAAACGAAAGTGAAACAACATGCCTCAGCAGGCAAAGCAAACATAAAGCAGATGCAGCAATGTTAAAATCAAAGGTACTCACAGTGGGTGCGTTTTTAATCTTCAGTTAATTTTATTTCTCCTCGGGATTTCAACCGGATCCACAAAGTACCCAACTGTGGGTTAAACAACACCACAAGGGACCTGTTAAGTCAGTTGCAATAATACCTCATGTCAATAACTTGTTTAATTTTCTTATAACCAAATTTATAAGTTTTGTAATATTTGATCCCCGTTTCGGATCCAAGATAAATTTGAATCCCATTTCTGACCATAGCTAAATTCAAACCACAACTAAGTTTGAACCCATCTCAGATTCGAACCTATACCTTTGAATCTGTTTTGTTATTTTGAGTGTTGTCTATGTGTTTCATTCAATATATTCGAGCTTAGAAAGTGGGTTTCAATTTTTAAACATCAAAATCGAATTTTAGAAGCTAAATGCGAACCCCATTCGAATTTATGGGCTAAATTCGAACCCCATTCGAATTTATGGGACTAAATTCGAACCAAATCTCGAATTTAGGGGCTAAATTCGAATACATACTCGAATTTAGTACAAAAATCGAGTTTGTTCTTGCATTTCGACTTTGTTCTTGGCATTCTCGAATTTGTTCATCTTTTCAGCTTTAAAACATACATTTCTAAGCCTAAAATCGTGAATATGCTAAGTATCAAGCCTAGATTCGATTCTATTGCACATACTCTATCATATTCTAGTTAAAACTCAAGCCAAATTAGCTTTATTCACACAAAATTTGATAAACTCGAATTCATGTCTTCAAAACCGAAATATAAAAGCTTAAAAGGGTCGATTCTTACCTCAAATTCGTACGAAATCAAGAATGCAACCGTAGATTGTTGTAGTATTCCTCGAGATCTTTCCGATGACGTATAGAACTCGATAATCGGCCGGTCGGTTTGAGAGAGAACGTAGGGAGAGAAAGTCGAGAGGGAGAGAGTGTAGTTGGTGATAATGAAAGGCTTTCTAGCATTTTATTCCCATTTTCATCATTTTGCACATTTCACCCCTCAACTTATCCGGTTCCATATAATACTGATTTATTCTTAATTTTATCATCACTAACTTTTATAATTCATAATCCTCCATATTGATAATTATTAATTCTCAAATTTCATAGTTTCTTAAAATAGCAACCAACTTTGATAAATATACAATTCAACTTAAATTACATTAATCTAAAAATTCATCTAACTAAACTTCACTTACAATAATTCAAATCTGAGGATGTTACATTATCTGCTATATCTAACATGTTTATTATGTTTCACAGGTTACAAATGGCTTCTCCAAGTCAATCCCATCATTCAAACTCTTCTGACTCTCACTCATCATCTAACCATACCCTTGTATCCAAACCCGTCCGTTCAGCATCAGTAACAAGGCCTTCACCATCTACCCTTATCCCTGACAATCAATTGGTCAAACCCAAGTATTGTTTACCATTCAAAGACAATAACCACCGCCTAGATACAAAAGTTATCAAAGTCAGTCACCCAATCATAGTTTTATATTCTCAATGGACATCCTTTGGGATATCTTCTCCAGTATAAACCTTTCATTACTCAAGTTTACCTTCAACAATTCTGGCACACAGTTAAATTTGTTCCAGCAGATGGTAACCATCACTTCAAGGTTACCATCGATCAATTCAAAACTAAGATCACACTGGCCAGACTTAGACACGTTCTATTTCTACCTCGAAGAATTGATACTGTTAACTTTCCAAAGTTAGCTGACTTTGAGGATTTCGTATCAGACGAGGAGTTGGTACATGACCTGATTTGCTTGGGATATTCAAAGTCTTTACCAAAAAGTTCAAAATTCCACTACAATGGGCTGAACGGTGAATGGTACACGTTGTTTGGAATCATCAATCGTTGCATGACATCTAAACAAACTGGCATAGACAGATGAAGTATTCATTGTCTCCGGATCTTTCACGGCATAGTATTCAACAAACATTATGATTTTGCACAATGCATATGGGAGGATCTCAAGGAATTTGTGCTGGCCAAGACTACTAATAGCTCAAGGAAATTTGTTCCTTTACAAAGGTTTATTCAAATTTTAATCCGAGGCATTCTCAGGGAAAACGAAAATATACCAAAAAGATCAAATGCTCAAAGATGCCCTGATTATGTAATGATGAGCCTACATGAAGTACTTGATTCTCCGAATGCCAACATCATGCCAATACCGGAAGCCTTGTTAAAGTACGTAGATCAGGAGAGTGAGAATGTGAGGCTGTACCGAATAGATCATGCTCCCATAGAGACCCAAGAACCGGGTTCTCTAAACCAAGGAGTTGTAGGACGAGAGGAACTTCAGCAAGGGGCTGAAGTTCAGGGAAGCCTTCAAGTGTCTGAGGGAGAAGCGGGTGATGTAAGGGGTGGTGAGGGAGATGTGAGTAGTTCTGACTCTGAACGCACATTATCAAATATTAATGAGGGAGTAGAGGAAGGAGATGATGATGATGATGATGATGGACCAACTCATGATGAGGGAGGAGCTGCACTAATGGATATTGAGAGTATAGCTCAGCAGAGTGTGAGGGATGCCCAAAGCCCAGAAAGCCGGGAAATAGCCACAATTGCTGTTAGCTCCCAACAGGGAGTTAGCATTGAAGAAGTCAGTATCCCACTGACGAGTGCACACCCCTCATCCACTCAGTCTCCTCTCAACAGGAGACTGTTTCAATTGAACACCGGGAACAAGCTCATATGCTATCCGATAATCCTTTGGATTTGATGGATTTTGAATTTAGTACACATATGCCCGAGTGTACGACTTCATTTCAATCACAAAGTCTAGAACCGATACACACTAGGACACTTGCGTCTGCTTCATTTGTTAAAGTAAGTGCAGTTGAACTCGGTGTCACTGCCGGAACAACCTTAGTCACGAAAGCATTCGTTGCTCCGTCACTTGAAGAGGTTGGAAGACCAATCAGAGCCACAACTTTGCCAACTCTGAGCACTGGCCACACAGAGGTTCTTTTTACAAGTTCCACTGTTGTGTCAACTGGAAGTCTTAGTGACCCAGTAGTTACTCTTTCCCCATTCGTCACTGAATCTACTTTAAGTCAAGCGTTAAATGTTGCTGTTGCGGTGTAAACAGTCATGTTTCTTCTCAACTATCTGAAGTGATGGCTCAAATGACGAATATTCATAAATTTTTAAAAGGAAAATCAGTAGCAGAGGAGTCGGTGAAGCAACCATATCCTAATCAAGCTATTGAAGAGCTAAGAGACTTGGTGTTTGAGCAGTTTGATGAGATGAGAGAGAGGATGATAGGGTTAGAGAGTATGGTGATCACTGCCTTGGGAAATTTATCAGAACGTGTGGCGGCAGTGGAACAGACATGCAAGGCTCAAGCTTCTGTGCCCAAACGAAAAC
Source organism: Centrapalus pauciflorus (assembly GCA_020465985.1). NCBI lineage: Eukaryota > Viridiplantae > Streptophyta > Magnoliopsida > Asterales > Asteraceae > Centrapalus > Centrapalus pauciflorus. The sequence continues at coordinate 73,849 of JAANYP010008120.1, forward strand.
ATGATGAGCATGACGATGACTCCGATGATGCTCCTCATGAGGGGGAGAAGAGGAGGAAGCTTGATGAGCCGACACCGGGTATATTAATGATCACTTATCCAGTGAAAGAATATGAAGGTCAAGAGAAAGGAGAGGCGGGAACCTCAAAGGAACCTACTGATGTTCAAAGTGAGCTGGGATTGATTCTTCATGAAGATGTTCCAGTTCCTTTAAACATTCAGTCAGACATTTACAATTTTGAGGAGTATAATGATTCAGAAGATGATGTTCGAGAAGTCCAAGAACAAATTTTGTTGCTTCAAGGAAAAGAAAGTGAAGGAGAGAAAGAGGTTGATGTTGAGTTATCTGATGATGATGATTTGATTGCCTTAAATGATATATCTATTAAAGCTGAAAGAATTGAAGAAGAGGAAGAATTGGTGCAAGAAATTTTGAAAAATTCTATACCAACACCGACGGTTGAAAAGCTTGAGTTATGGTTCAAATTAAAGAAGAGATTGAAGATTTTCCTATTGAGAATGTGATTCCACGAGAGAGTGTTGAGTTGAATGAAGTTGAAGTGATGGAAAGATTTTTCAATGAATACATTCTGGCATATGAATCACAAAAACAACACCGACTCAGATTTGAAGCTCAACAAGTTGTTCAAAGGGAAATTAGAGATATGCTTACTTTGCTCAACAAGGATGAAATTAGTAAGAACAAAGTTAAAGCATTGGATTTATCTGCAAGACAATCAGCTGAGTATATTAAGAAAAGGAATAAACAGCCATATCTCGAAGATTATCTGGAGAAAAGAATCTTCTGCAAGAAGCAAGCTCCTTGTACTTTTCTAAAACTGTTCAGAGTTCTGGAGCCAAATATGCCGAATCTTGTTAACTATGCTAGTTTCTTGCGGAATAAGACTCAACCTGTGGATAAAGTGAAAAGTGAATTTAGGATAGTTGATTTAATCAAAATTGAGAAAGATCGGTTCGTTCAGATCTTCTATCCTACTTTTACTGTTTCAAGAGCTGATGGAAATATCTATTCATTCACCGAAGCAGACATGTTCAATATGCATTTGGTTGATATCGAAGACTTATTTGATGAGCTGTGCCGCAATAAGAGGAATGAATACTGTAGGTTTGCACTAAAGACAATTTTTCACTTCATGCATACCAAATTAGTATTGATGTCTGTGCAAGATCTACCGATTGGAGTCGAGAGAGGTATGAGGAAAATAAACATTACAACTGCAAATCGAGAAATCAAATTTGCAGGATATCTGAAGGAGTATCAAGTCATTATGGTTAAGCATCGTGCAGTTATGTACAAAGACAAAAATAAAAAGCTAAGAGTGATGAGGAGTGTTGAACTTATCAAATTTTGTGATCGTACACTACAGAGGGTAATGAATGGGTTGAAGGGAAAGTTGGCATCTGACAAGAAGAAGAAAACAAAGAAGGGAGCTTTATCTGTTAATGACAGAAGATTGATGGTTGAGTTTATTTTCAAAATCGACTGGAGACTATCTGACAGGAAAAGTATAAGAAGCTTTGAGTTGAAGCTGGGGCTAACGAGTTGAAGACTTTGCTTGTTTCATCAAAGGGGGAGATTGTTGGAATATTATATTGTTGATGAAAAACAAAGTCTAGGGTCTAAAATGTAATTTGTATAAAGTTGTAAATAATATAAATATGTTGTTGACTTTTGTAATAGAATAGAACTGACAATTTTGCAAATTTGTACGCACGGAATTTCAGAAGGATCCAGGGCTACAGTACAAGTTCGTCTCATTTCATTCTGTAATTGAACTTGTGATTAATAGAATCATTTGGTGAGTGTTCTTGATCTTGTTCTTTATTGATTGGATTAATTGTTGATTGATAAATAAGATTCTCAATTCACAATTATGATCACTTTTCCTTTATCTAAATTTTAACATAAATTTGTATTTGTCTCAATCTAATTTAAAATGACAAAATTTTAATTATTTATCTACAATCTAACTAGCCGGCAGGTAAACGACTAATGTTATTTATTATTTTTAAGTAATATATTTATAAAAATATAATTTATGATCCCGTTGCAACACGCGGGTAAAACTACCTCATATATACTATGATTTGATAAAAAAAATTTTAAAAACAAATTTTATAATGGAAATACATATGAACGTTTCAAGTTTAGCAAAGCATGTTAGAATCATTTGCACTCACGAAATCTCTTTAAAAAAAACTATGTCATTGATAAAATAGATGATACACATAATTTTCATGATTTAGAAGTTTAGATTCGTAAGTAACTGAGTTAATCACAAATAATATATGATACAAAGATCCGTTCAGAAGACAAATTCATTGCAACTAGACTATCTTCAAATATTTTAATTTTTTCATGTTTACGACAACCAGTGCACAACTAGAATTATCCCATGACAGCTTCTTATTGTCCTACGAATCAGTCTTACGCATGGGCGGATAAAGGTGAAGGGAGGGTAGCCCGTGCAACGAGTCTTTCTCTCACTAATCTTATTTTATAGTGTAACTAGTTGATGAACCCACGTATTACGTGGATAGTTTTTTTAAAAATAATTGGTTATATAATATGTATGTAAACATAAAATTAGCCCATATAAATATTAATATTATAAAAAAAATACAAGAAAAATATAGTTATTTGTCAAAAATATTATATATCTATTTTTTAAATATATACGAATAGTAGCTATTTTTTTAACAATTTTAAAAAAATTATTCCTAAATTAGTGTGTGTAATCAATATTAATTTAGATTTAATTTTTTATATATTTAATTTAGATTAAAAAATAACAAAGTCATAAAAATAAAAATATGATTTGTTCAAAGAACGTCACGTGGCAATTTTTATTCTACTCTTTTTATATATGAAGATTTATCTTACAATTTATATTTTTAATTGACATATTTGATACATACTATTTATATATTTTATTAAAATAAACAAAACATGTTATTACATATGTTTTTTATTAATATTGTTTTTTATTTTCAAATATAATCTTATTTATTTTAATATCTATCTATGTATTATAATAAAGCAAAACACTTAGTGTCACATGGCGCTTCCACAATGCACAAAATTTTTAATTTTCCGCCTCTTTTTCTTAATATAACTCTCTCAATTAATTCATCTAATTTATTTTAGAAAATTTTAAATATTAAATGAAATCTTATATAATTATAGAATTTTAAATACTTCCTAATTTAACCTCTAATTTTACCTAAAATGTTTTATCTAAAATGATCTAAGTGATTTATAAGTTTTTTTTTAAATTTAAACTAAAGGTTACATGTTTAATTGTATATTAAATGTATCAATTTAAAATCCATTCTCATTCTTATAAATTTGTACATCAATATTTATTTTAAAATTATGTTAACAATCGTAATTGTTAAGTTTTTGTTCATAATCAATTGAATCAAAAAATTTCTTATATATTAAAGTATGATTTTAAGTTATTTATCATTAAAAATACATCTAAATATGAAAAATATAACACTATAATAATTTTCATAAAAGTAAAACTTTCTAATAATATTGTAATTATTGTTTTCAAAATTAAAGGCAAAAACATTACACAATTGATTTAGTTTATATTGTAACACAGTTAATATTTCAAATATTTCATATCTTCAATATATATTTATTATAATAAGAATAAAAAAATTTAAAAAATAAATTTAGTTAATTATCTATGTCAGTTAATATCACAATATTATTACTTTATTAATTTTATAATAATATTTAAGTTATGAACGTATGTTCACAGCTAAGCATGTTCACATGAATTTTTTCACGTTCAGATGACTTTTAAGAGGCTACGAAGTGTGAATGCGTGTATTTCTTTTACAAATATGCTTATATTATTTGTATCTAAATGAATATGAAAAAAAATTTTTAAAAAAAAACTTTTTTTCGGAGCATGTTCACATCTTAAACTCGTGTGTTCACAGGTACTCACGGTATTCTGCATTTTTTAGGTACTCACACGAACCATATTCTATATATATATATATATATATATATATATATATATATATATATATATATATATATATATATATATATATGCAAATCTATAATTCTTACATATTTCATGTAGTACATGGGCCACTAATCTAGTTTTATAATATTTTATAATATTTATATATTTTTAGTTGATATAATTTAAGATTTTTTTACTTTATAAATATTACTAGATTATTATCCATGTATTACATGGGTTAATTTAAAAACCAAATATTTATAATTATGTATAATATAATAAGTTTATAATTTTAAGAATAATAGAATTTATTTAATTTAAATTAATTAATTATTAAGATCAGTTTTGAATAGAATTGATTTGCTTTAAAATATAATTAAATTCAGTAAATGACATGACAAAAGAAGCGTGTGACACGTGACAAATCAAATGAGAGCATGACACGTGACATATTAATTACTCATTTATTGGTATTATGTTTGTTAACCCACGTATTACATAGATATTTTACAAAAAAAACATATATTAATTATAAAAAGAAATAAATTAAGAGTATATTAAAATAAGAGTTTATAAGAAAATTGGCAAGGAAGAAAGATTTTTGAATGATATATTGAAATATTTAATTAAGTATACATTAAAAATAAAATATTAAAATATAAGGATATGAATTATAAACAGTGTTAACGATTTAACATAATTTTGCTTATTTAAGTTTAAATTACTTTAAAACAAATTATTGAATTACCATAATTATGGTTACAAGGATTAAAATAGAAAAAAAGTCATTATTGTATTTTTATTTCAATTAATTAACTTGTATAAATGGAAAAACTAAATTAGAAAAATTAGGCGGGAAAATGAAATTTGTTTCATTGATGAGAGAATGACACGTGGCGAAAAACATTTTGCTTTATTTATATATATATAGGCTTTTTCAAAATTTTACATATCCAACCGATGAAGATTTAGTTGTGCACCTTATACGATTCAAAAAAATTAAAAAAATTTAGTGTGCAACTTTTTTAAAAAAAAAGTATAACTCAAATTAAACAAAAAAATAAAAATAAAAGTTGAATGCCTAAATAATTAAATAAGTAATAAAATTAAACCAACAAATAAAACCCAATAATTTTAAACCAAATTAAATGAAAACCCAAAGATATTCATTATTTCTAGCAATTCTTATCAATCTAAATACAATCATATGAAGAATCAACACAAACACATAATACCGAATGCTTAATGTTGAGAGAATCACACATGCATTCATCCATATTCAACTTCTTTAACCCGTACTTTGTATGTATGCGTACATACACTATCTATACTTAATAACAGCAATTGAGTATTTACATATTTAACCCGGAACTATTACAATATATTGTTTTCAGATCTATATATAATTGTACCCAACAGATATTTTTAGCCCAAATTAAAATCTAATATCTTCTAATAATTGGACCGGTTGTCAAAAAAATTTAAAACCGAAAGAAAGACTTGAAAGTCCCTAATGTCTTTACTTAATTAGTTTATTCTTTAATTGAATCATTGAAATTTCAGACTTGAAAATTTGTATTTAGTTAGTTAGTTTACTCTATAATTTTTAATTGTAAATTGTAGGTTTTATTATATTTATCGATGAATTAGATAATTCTAATAAAATTATCGGAAAGTGATAGTTACGTAAGACAATCTTCAAGAGTGAGAGTAAACAATTCTAACGAATCCGATAACATCACAGAACCACATATACAATCACAACCTTCGAATCCTTTTATTTCTTCAACCCCAATTACTATTGACAAGAACGATCTACTTTGAGATTTTTCAATAGATGTCGATAATAACTCATTAACTCATATTTCTTAATTACGTTTTTATTCATTATCTATTAGTTTGTTTGTTATTTTAATATTATATGTTCTATTTTAAATTATAAGCCCGACCCAACCAAGATAATCATTTGAATTTACGAACTATAAAAGCGACCATAATTTGTGCAACGGGTCCCTCGGTGGCTGAGTCCGCCATTAGTCTTACGACCAACATGAAATAGAAAAACCAGATAAATAGTTAAAAGACATTTATCAAAGTTTGATACATTATAAATTTAATGATGTCATCAACCACTAAACTACCATCAATACCACGTATTGTTTTTAGTGCTAGATTTTGTAACAATTTGCCATGAGGTGAATTTCGTCTGTATTATCTATGCCTCATGATGATTTTTTTTCTTCATTTTTTTTATAATTTCATATATAATTTATATTTCCTTTGAGTTTAGAATGAGAATAAATCAGAATGAAACTCGCGTCCTATTAGACAGCTTGAATCTTCAAAATAGTAATTAGAAATCTGAAAGATGATCATGGCAATATTAATCAGATGTAGGCATTTGAATGAGATTTAAAATTTAAATTCAAAAATTCTCAAAAAATATATATATGTCAGTAGTAGGTTAGGACAATTGGCAGTCTACATAAACGACATGTGGATATCTATGTATATCTTTATTAGAAGTTACTAGGTTAATACTCATGTATTACATTGATTAATATAAAAAATTAGTTATACATTTAAAATTTACACAGAGGTGTAATCCCTTAAGTCTCTTTAATATTTTTTAAATTAAATACAATAAAACCAATAAAAAGATGACACAGACAAAATCATTGAGTCAATGGTAAAATGATGACTTTAAGTCAATGTTTATTTCAAAAAAAGATGGTGAATATGTGATTTAAAATATTTGAATTATGATGTAAATATAGTATTTTATGGTTCTTACATATTTGAGTTAATTCAATTATTATGTTCTTATTATTAATTCAAAAATTTTGATTTTTCATTCGGTTTTATTTGTTGTTGTGTCATCATCAATCCCATAGAAATCAACAAAATAATTATTTATATTTTTTATTTTTATAAAATATTTTATTTTAAATTGTATAACTTTATTAGAGACCTTATATAAGACCATATATAAGTTTTCTTATTGAAGATGTTTTAATTAATAATAAATTTTAATTTCCAAAGTAATTAAAACTTGATACAACAATTCTAGCGTCAACTGAAAATATGAGTTAATTAAGATTGTTCAAATTAATTTATTTTATAATATAAATTTTGCAACATTTAGCATTGAAGTTCTAGAAAATATTAGTACAAATTTTTATTAAAGAAAATACATTTGAAATTTGAATGATTATTTTTTTAAATGTGTCAAAATTTCATACTTAACATATAAAGATTTAATAACAAAATGTTTTTCAAATTTATTGTATAATAAAGTATTTAATTGTTATTGCAATTATTTATTCTTTCATTCATTTAAATTTAAAATTTATTATTTTATTGATCTTTTTTAAAAGCAAATTTTAAAATTATTTATTTTTTGGAATATTTAAACTTGAGTTTATTATCTTATAGAATTTTAAAATGTTTTATTTTAGCTTGTTAATTTGAAAATTTTTATTTAAGTATTAATTATAGTTTCAATTAGTTTTGGAAACAAAAATAATAAGTTTCAAAAGTTCAAATAAATGAATTAAATGATATCCATGTTACTAAAATTAATGTAATTTTTATTTTTGGAAAAAGAGCGGAAAAATGAAAAAGTAGGGGGTATTAAGAAGATGACACGTGACAAAAATTGTTCTCATTTATTATAATATATATTATATACAAATTGCGGTCTATAATTTGATCATCATGCATATACATATTATTCAGGTCCCTCTTTTAAAGTGTACGAGAAGGTCCACTGCACAGGGCCTGCGCTTTTGTAAGGACTCACAATCGTAAAAATGATTCAAAGTATCAAATGAATTGCTTTGAATATTAATTTCTCATTAATCATTATTTCGTTTTAAGCATATTATACACCATTTTAGAAGTCTCATTGAATAATACAAACACATAAAATTTGTCATTCGTGAATTTACATATTAAAACTCTGTTGCAAGATGAGTAATCTACTATTTAAATTTTTCATAAATAAAGGGCCTATATCATATGCATGTGTACAAAGCCTCTGAAATTCATGAGACGCCCTGATATTATTTTTATAAGGGTGGTGTTTTGGTCCTTTTCTTATTATACTTTATATGTGTTTAAGGAATTAATTATTTTATGATTGACTAATTTGATAATTATGATGACCGTTTACTTGTAAACCAGAAAAACCAAACAGTTACATGCTAATGTCACTTTGATTGTAATTTTTATTAGTTTTTATCATGTATTGATTTGGGTTCGAATTATAAAAATTTAAAAAAAAACATGCGCACATGTTAAACATGAAGATTTCTCCTTCTCACTAACCACAACAGAATCATCGTTCCTCTGAATGTTTCTCTAAATCTCGATCTCTTTTATACTGATTTGCAAGGTTAGGCCTCAACTTAGGTTTTCATATATATATTGTTGTTCAGTTAAAGTTTATAATCATAAAATTTGAGATTTGTCTTGTATCAAGGTTTGTGAAAACAATAAGAAATCCAAGAAATAAGTTTTACTGGTTGATGACAAGGAGATGTTAAATCGAAATACAACACGTAAACAAAAAGAAATGATGTTGAAACACACTCCCATAAATAAATCCTTCTCCTACCCAAGAGTGTTCTACATTTTTGTTTTTGACATGGTTACAGATGTCACCGCCCTTGAAATTGTTGGAGGAATTATTATCGTCGAATAAGAAACCTTCCATGCACTCCGATGACTATAATTGATATGATGAGGATGATAATGCTAAATTGCTAACGATTTAGCCATCCAACTATGAGATTTTTTTCAAATTAGCCATTAAACTATTTTTTGTCTCGATTTAGCAACTAAACTATTTTTTGTATACATATTTAGTCACTAAATTTTCTTTTTATATATTTTGCCACTGAAAATTGTCTCCATTTGTCCACTGAACTATCATAAATTTGTATCGATTTAGCCATTAGTTTATTAATTTTTTTTTCCAAAATAGAACATTAAACAAAGTTTAGTTGTTAAATCAGGATAAAAAATAATTTAGTGGGTAAATGAGACAAATTTGAAAGTTCGATGGTCAAAATAGTACTTAACCCAAATATTAATATACATGTATACCAGCCCATGATCTAGCTCTCTCGAAACCATAATCCATCTGATAAATGAATATTACAGTCATATATAAAATACATTACAATGACACATTACATCCCTGATCATCATAAATCTGACTTGATCGTCAAAGGTGGCTCCTATGACCTACGTCCTGGGTCCATTTCAAACAACCTATTACATGTTTCAGTTATGAATTCAAAGCTCGGAAAGATATAGAACAGCTCAACCCGAAGTCAAACTCAACCCGACATATCTATGTACTAAAGATAACATTATTTTATTAATTGTTTATATATAATTATCCATTGATTTATTAATTGCACTTTTGTAGTACAAAATGGTTTCCATCTACAAGAACTATGACACATAGCCACATCATGGTCACAATTATTTATGTCACCACAACAACACCACTCATTGTACGAGTCTTTTAGACAATACGGCTTACAAGCTTGTAGAACCCCAAATGGTTTCACCTCACTCATTTCATTTGTGCTACCTACAAATCCAAATATACATATAAATGAACACACACACACATATATACACACACACAGACACACACACACATATAGGATTGAGTTCTGGTAAAAACTCTCTCTATTCTGTGAGAACCAGTTTAAAATTTGTGCATTTAATGTATAAAATTATGCATTTGATGCTAAAATTTAACTATTATGACAAATTTATGCATTTTATGTAAACATTTACACATCTCATTATAAATTTATCCACTTTATGTATGAATTTGTGCATTTAACTAAATTTGTGCATTTAGTGTATAATTTAATAAATTTAAGTTTTAACGATAATTTTAATGTTAGATGATGATATTTATTAATATTGAAGATCAATAAAGATTTTAATTTATAAATTTAATTACTGTATTTGTGCATTTTGAAGTGGTTCTTTATTATTACGGAATTGAAACATTTTCACCGGAAGCCCACCCCATATACACACATACATACAAATATGTATGTAATCGTAAAAATAACCAACTTCATATTATTTCTATTTAAAGTACTATGTTTCTTTAGAATAAAAAAAATCAAAATTTCATATTCTTATTGTTTAAGGTGATTAATTAATTATCTTAAATGATTAAAAAAATAAACATTTTATTTTTTAAATAAAAAAAATAGATGTGGTTATCATAAATAGTTTAAAAAAAATGGTTGGTTTCAAATGACCAACTAAAAGTTTGATTTTTCTATTGTAAATAAACTTTATGATCTTACATGATAAGACAAATATATATAATTTTTTTTTGGTTCTTTTCCTTTTCTTAGCAATTGATTAACCCTTGATCAAAACGTGATGTCAAAAGAACAAATGGGAATGATGAGCTTACACTCAAGACAAACGAGCAATACGAGAAAGTTAAGACACAAGACAGTCATATCTGATCCGACCAGCTTGTCCATTGTGCTTGGCGCTCTTTGAGATTAATTTTCTCTTCTTTAGAATAGAAAGAGGTTTCTAAGAGGATTCGATGAATAGTGATGGAGAAAATAGCACACGTATTAATATAATTATATGCACAAGTATGATAGTTACGTCATTGATTGTTTTCCTCATTTCAATATAGCAAATCATAAGATTTTATGAAAGTATTACAAATTTGTGGATATGTAGATATTATTATATACTAGTTTATATATATTCAATACATAGTTGTTTATATAAAATATATATAAACTAGACAATTGGAACACATAAATATTAATATTTAAAAATAGGGAGAATTTCTCAAAAAATTTATAATATCATATATAACCAACTTAAAACTTTAATATAATATATATCCCTCCTAAACTTCATAATATCGTATATACCCAACTTTAGTTATTAATATCACATATATCCCTCTAAAGCATTATTAATATCGTATATACGCAAATTCAAATTTGATTATTTTTAAAACTCGTAATTAATATTACCTATTAATTAATGACCACTATACCCTTTTTTATTTATCCTTTTAACTAAACTTCATAATATTATATTTACCCAAACTTAAATTAATTCTTAATATTTATTTTTTTTTAACTTTTACTATATAAATTGGGCATTGCTATATGTACACCCCCTTTCTTTAATTTTTACTAATCGTACACCCCTTACTCACATGATTTTTGTTAATGACGTGAGACTCAATGATTAAAAGTTAATCTTCTCTCACATTAAAAAGGGGTGTGTGATTAGCAGTTGAGGAGGTGTGTGTGTACAGAATTACCCTATAAATTCTTCATCGTAAAACAAATTTACATTACTAATAAAATTATTGAGAAACTTTGGTTTGTCTGAAAAATAATTTATTTACTAACGAAACCTTGAATTTATAAAACTTATATTTACTAATCACATGTAAATTTCATCTGGTTATTTAAGATTAATATGTTTGCTCGTTATAATTATCACATAATTATTATAAAACCAGACTCTAAATATATAGGATAAAATATATATAATCTATTCGTCAACATTAAATATACACAACTAATAACAACAAATAATATACCTAATAAATCAGAAAATATATATAATCTATTGTCAAAGGTTTCCTTCAAAAGGTGCCACCTTAAAAAAAAACTTTTTTTAAACTTTATTAAAAAAATTTAAAAAATAATTTTTTAAAGGTGGTACCTTCTGGTGCGCTGTATAATGAGTGTGATATTACAATTTAGTCAATCAAACTATCAAATCAAGCTATAACAAAGATGAGAAACACTACCCAAATGATTGTATTGCACCAAAGATTGATTACAATGAGGATGAACAAACGAATACACTGTAGCCCTAATTCTTCTATGAGAGTCCGTGCAATCACTAATCAGAATGTGTGCAATATCAGAATGTCAGAACAGTAACTTTTACAAAGGAATATTTCATTTATATACAAAAGTCAACTATCACTTAATTACAAAATATACCCTAGACATATTTAATTCATCAATCTAAAATTAATTCTAACATTCTCCCCCTTTGATGAATTAAAAATAAGTCTTCAGTTTAAAAGTCCCAGCTTCATTTCAAAACGCCTGATGCTTTTTCTGTTAGACAGCCGCCAGTTATCTTTGATATGAATTCGACCATGAGCTTTCTGTCATTTACACTTAATGCTCCCTTCTTTGTTTTTCTTTTCTTATCGGCTGCCAGCTTTCCTTTTTAACCTGTCATCACCTTTTGCAGAGTTCCGTCACAGACATTATTCAATTCAGTACTTCTCATAGCTCTTTGCTTCTGATCTTTATATTTGTAGATAACAACTGGATGTTTGGCTATTACAACTTGAAATTCCTTCAGATTCTCCATAAACTTGATGAAACGGTTTGGCGCAGTAATGTTTATATTTCTCGTCCCTCTTTCTACAACAATTTGTAGATCTTGCACAGACATAAGCACCAATTTGGTGTGCATGAAGTGAAATATTGTCTTTAGTGCAAATCTACAGTGCTCAATCCTCTTGTTTCTGCACAGTTCATCAAATAAATCTTCAATGTTGACCAGATGCATTCCGAACATGTCAGCCTCGGTGAATGCATAAGTATTTCCATCAGCTCTGGTCACGGTGAAGGTAGGATAGTAGATCTTAACAAAACGATCCTTTTCAATGTTAACCGAATCAACTATCCTAAACTCACTTCAGACCTCATCCACCGACTGAGCTTTATTCTCCAAGAAGCTCGCATAATTCACTAAGTTTGGCTTATTCGGCTCCAGAACTCTGAATAGCTTCAAAAACATACACGGAGCTTGTTTCTTACAGAAGATTTTCTTTTCAAGGTGATCTTCAAGATATGGAAGTTTGTTCCTCTTTCTGATATACTCAGCAGACTTTTTAGCAGTTAACTCCAACACCTTTATCTTCTTCTTACTAATCTCATCTTCATTGAGCAGTGTGAGCATATCTCTGATTTCTTTCTAGACAACTTGTTAAGCTTCAAATCTTAATCGATGTTGTTTTTGAGACTCATCAGCCAAGATATATTCGTTGAAGAATCTGTCCATAACTTCTACCTCATTCAGCTCCTTGACAACTTGTGGCATAATATTTTCAGCTGGAAATGGTTCAACCTCTTCTTCTTTAACAGTAACCGTAACCTCAGGCTTTTCAACCGTCGGTGTCGGTACATCATCTTTTAATATCTCCTATACAAGATTCTCCTCTTCTTCCATCCTATCAGCTCTCAAAGATATATCATGTAGATCAAACATATCGTCATCATCCGACAATTCAATCTCCACTTCTTTTTCCACTCACTCAATCAATAAAGTCTGTCCTTGAGCATCATCTTCAGAATCTTCATATTCTTCAAAGTTATAAATTTCTGATTGAATACTTAAAGGAACTGGAACATCTTCATGAAGAATCAATTCCAGCTCGCTTTGAGCATAAACATGTTTTTCTTTAGAACTCCCTGCTTCACCAACATCTTTACCTTCCGACTCTTTTTCTTTTTCTGGATGTGTTATCATTAAAAGACCAGAACTTTGCTCACCAATCTTCCTCCTCTCCCCCTCATCGGGAGCATCATCGGAGTCATCATGGTGCTCATCATGCTTTCTTTTCAGAGCAGAAGCTTGAGCCTTACACGTTTGTGCTACTGCAGATATCCGCTCAGACATGTCTCCTAAAGATGTTATCACCGTGCTTTCTAGCCCAATCATACGCTCCCTCATCTCATCAAATTGATCAAAAACAAATTCTCTTAACTCGTCAATCGCTTGATTTGGATCTCTTTGTTTCTCCTCTTCAGCCACATTCTTGCCCTTCAAAAGTTTATGAATATTAGCCATTTGATCCATCATCTCTGAAAATTGACTTGTCATCTGATTGGTGACTCCAGCAACTACTTCATTCAATACTTCAGATAATTTTTTTCGGTAACAAATGTGGAAAGTCTAACTACTGGGTCACTCCGACTTCCAGTTGTCACAATAGTCGAACTTGTGAAAAGAACGTTTGTGTGGCCAGTGCTCAGAGTTGGCAATGTCATGGCTCTGACTGGACTTTCAACCTCTTCAAGTAACGGAGCAACAAATGCTTCCGACACTAAGGTTGTTTTGGCAGGAACACTTAGTTCAACTGCACTCACTTCAACATATGAAGTTGACTCAAGCGTCCTAATGTGTATCGGTTCTATATAATGTGCAAGAATAGAAGTTGTCCACCCGCGTAGTTGTGTACTATATTCAATATCCATTAAATCCAAAGGATTTAAGGATAGATCATGTGCTTGATCCCGGTGAGAAAGTGAAACATCTTCCTGTTGAGAGGAAAATGAGTGGCTGGGGGGGGGGGGGGTGTGTGCAGTCGTCAGTGGGATATTGACTGATTTAATGTCGACTCCCAATTGTGAGCCAACATTAGATGTGGCTATATCCCGACTGTTTGGGCTTGGGAACTCCCTCACACTCTCCCTAGCAATTTCAAGTACATCAATCTCCGAAATTCTCTCAACTATAGATACTTCAACCATTCCAGCACCACCCTCTTATGCATCATTTCCATCCTCATCATCATTACTTTCCTCAGCTCCTGCAGCAATATTTGATAACGTCCTTTCAGAATCGGTGGTGCTCTCACCTCCCCTTACCTGCTCCTCTACTACCTCACTCACAAGTTGGATGCCCTGAACATCAGCCTCGTGCTGATGCTCCTGCTCACCTATTGCTCCTTGGTTAATAAAACTGGGTTCTTGGGTTTCTATAAGAGCGTGATCTATTCTCTATAACTTTACATACTCACTCTCTTGATCCGCATACTTTAATAGAGCTTCTGGAATTGGCATCACATTTGCATCGGGTGCGTCCTGTATCCCATGAAGACTCATCATCACATAATCTGGGCACTTTTGAGCATTTGATCTTTTTGGGATTTGTTCATTGGCCCTCAAGATGACCCTTATCAAAATTTAAATGAATATTTGAAGTGGTACAAATTTCCTTGCTCTATTAGTCGTCTTTGCCAACACCACTTCCTTCAAATCCTCTCAAATACACTGAGCATAATCATAATGTTTATTAAAAGCAATCCTATGAAAAATTCTTAGGCAATGTATGCTCCTCCCTCTACCAATACCGGTATGCTTAGACGTCATGCATCTGTTGACAATACCAAACAACGTATACCACTCTCCATTAAGACCATTTATGTGAAACTTGGAGCTCTTCGGTAGAGGTTTGGAATATCCTAAGCATATTAAATCATGAACGAGCTCTTCATCGGATACAAAGGCTTCATAATCTGCTAGTTCCGGAAAGTTGACGGTATCAATTCGGCGCGGTAGAAATAGGTTATGTCGGAGCCTTGCAAGTGTGATCTTTGCCTTAAACTGATCAACGGTAACCTTGAAATGATGATTACCATCAGCCGGTACGAACTTGATGGTATGCCAGAATTGTTGTAAGTACACTTGGGGGATAGAAGGTTTATATTGGAGTAGGTAGCCCAAAGGATGTCCTTTAAGGAGGTCTACAATTATAGGATGGCTGACTTTTATGATTTTGGATCAAGACGGTGGTTGTTGTCACGAAATGGTAGGCAATGTTTGGTTTTAACGAGGTGAGTATCTGGTATGGGTGATGAAGGTGAAGGTCGGGTGACAGATGCTGATTTCATTGGTTTTGATACCAGTGTACGGTTTGAGGATGAATGGGAATCAGATGAATTTGATTGTTGGGATTGAGCTTGGGAAGCCATTTGAAACCTGTGAAAAATAATAGACATGTTAGGTGGATAAACAAATGAAATCCTACAAATAGAAAAATAAAACATTTTGCTAGAAATTAGAATAATATGTGTTTTACTGTTTAAAGCATCGAGATTCCAGACAATAATATTAAAATATTATTGTTAGGATTCCAAAGTCAATCGTTAAGTGACCAATGTTAGATTAACACAGATTTTAAAAATTTCTTGAAAAATGTGAAATTTTTCTAAAAAAGTTAGAAAGCCTCAACACTTGGAAAAAATTTGGGAATTTGGAGATGAAACTCGATTGAAACATGAAGTTTCTCGGATGACACATGATTACACTCGCATGACTAAAGTATGAAACTCGAATGAATAAGGAATTTCTCGAATGAATAACCAACCAACTCGAATTAATAAGCAGACAACTTGAATGAAACTTTAGTCAACGCGAATGAAATGAGTGACCAACTCGAATGATATTGGTATAGACTCGAATGATGTTGTTATCGAGACTGATTTGAAAAATTTTCCAAGTCCTTAAAAAATGCCCAACTCGAATAACAAGTAAAGGTTCCTCGAACAAATTATGGAACCAACTCGAATGAAACAAGAACATACTCGAATGATATTTGTTTTCGAGACTGGTTTGAAAAATTTTCCAAGTCCTTCAAAACATCCAACTCGAATAACAAATACAAGTTTCTCGAATGAAACTAAAATTTTCTCGAATGGAACTTCATGCAACTCGATCATAACATAGATTTTCTTGAATGTTGTTTTGATCGAGTTGAGCCATTAAAAACTTTTCTAAGTCAAATAATGTCACTGATAATATGCAAAAATCATTTCAAGGACATTTTTGAATATACATTTATTTATTCCTATTCGAAAATGGATTTTAAACATTATTTGTTTACTGAACTTTGTCCAGAAACAACTTTTTCAATAAAAAAAATCCAATTTTCAGTTTCAAAAACATGAAAACTTTTAACACTGAAAAATTTAAAATACTGTTTGTGAATTATGAAATGAGACTTGAAATTTAATATTCAAGTTCATATAAGCATACGTATTCAAACACACAATTAATTTCATATTATAACCACCTAATCAATAAAACCCATAAACACACACTTAACATTGACGAACACACACAGAGTATTATATATGTATAAAACTCGAAAACAAAATCTGAAAGTAAACAAATCAAAGCAAAAACTACAAAATTACTTATAATTTAAATTCTGAAATTGAAAAGCTTTATCAGTGAATGGGTTTCTTCGTATGAAAGGAAGCTTGAAAATGTGTATTTTCGAAGTAGAAGATGAACAGTGGACCGGTTTGTGAAAACGTAAATTTTAAATTCAAATTTCACATTTATACCAAATTTGAAATTTGGAACTAATACCTGGCCCATTTGAAAAACATTTAAGCCCATTATTCCTTTTTATACTCATTTAAGTACAAACCGACACATAAAAAAATTTATTTCACACACACACAAAAATAAAAGTAAAAAAAAAAACAACTAACAAAAAAAAAGTTGAACTTAAAAAAAATTTGAACTAACTAAAAAAAATAAAAGGATAAAAAAATTACTCCCCCTTGATTTTTACAGTTTAGCTTCCCCTCAGATGAATATCTCTTTTAAATGACAGCCCCCCCCCCCCCCCCCCCCCTCCTTACAAAAAATCACATAAAAACTTATCAGATTATAAAAAATCAGATAAACTTTCTATCTGCTCCCCCTGCACATGACAATACGAATATGTTAAACTCTGAAAAATTAAACATTAAAAGCACATGAGATTAACAACATATTTAATCAGATTAAAAATTGTAAATTTAAAACTATATTTGGTGACCACTGAATGTTTAAATCTAACGATTCAACATACCCAATTTGTATACCAAAAAATTAAATCTTTTGTATCTAAGGCTTTGGTAAACAAATCAGCTAACTGGTATTCAGTAGGTACAAAATATAATTCTATATTACCATTTTCTACATGATATTTTATAAAATGATACCGGTTGTCAATGTGTTTGGTTTTTGAATGTTGCACCGGATTTGAAGCTATAGCTATTGCACTTTGAGAATCACAATAAATGGGAATCTTTTACGGTGTAAACCCGTAGTCTCTGAGTTGGCTCTTCATTCACAACACTTGTGAACAACACGACGATACTGCGACGTATCCAGCTTCTGTTGTTGACAGGGATACACAATGTTGTTTCTTGGATGACGAGCAGACGGGTTTGCACCTAGGAATTGTACTGCTCTTGATGTGCTTTTCCGATCCATTTTGTCACATGCGTGATCAACATCAGAGAAGGGAGTTAATGTAAATGAGGATTCCCGAGGATACCACAAACCTAAGTTTGGAGTTCCCTTCAAATATCTTAATATGCGTTTGGCAGCAGCCAAATGTGATTCTTTAGGATGTGCCTGATATCTAGCACAAAAACATGTAGCAAACATAATATCCAGTCTACTTGAAGTTAAATACATTAATGACCCAATTATGCCTCGATTATGAGTTACATCTGCAGGTTTCCCTGAAATGTCCTCATTAAGTTTCGATTTAGAATCCAGAGCCATGTGAGTTTTCATGGGTGTACTATTGACCATGTTAAGTTTCTTAAACATGTCTTGAATATATTTGGACCGTTTGATGAAAATGCATCAGTCAGCTGTTTTACTTGTAAACCTAAGAAAAAATTAATTTCTCCCATCATGCTCATTTCAAATTTTTGGAACATTAAGAATGCAAATTTCTTGCAAAACTCAAGATTTGTAGACCCAAATATTATATCATTTACATATATTTGAATAACTGTGATATCTGGACCCTGACGTTTTATAAACAGGGTTGTATTCGCTGCACCTTTGTTAAATAGACATTTCAAAAGATAGTTTGAAAGTGCATCATACCAAGCACGAGGTCCTTGTTTAAGGCTATACAGTGATTTGTCCGAAATATGTACATGGTCAGGCTTCAAAGGATCTGTAAACCCTTCAGGCTGATATGTATATACTTTGTCTGTCAATTCCCCATTTAAAAAAGTTTTTTTCACATCCATTTGATATATAGTGAAGCTTTTGTGTGCAACAAATGCTAAAAACATCCTAAAAGCTTCAATCCTAGCAACTGGAGCAAATGTTTCGTCGTAACTAATTCCCTCTTGCTGGCTATATCCTTTGGCAACGAGGCGAGCCTTGTTTCGAATGATGACACCGTGTTCATCTTTCTTATTCTTGAAGATCCACTTCGTGCCAATGATGGATTTGTCTATTGGTCGCTCCACCAATCACCAGACCATCAACCTTTAAAACTGATTTAACTCTTCTTGCATAGCCACTATCCAGTCAGCATCCGGTAGAGCTTCTTTCACATTCTTTGGCTCAATTTTGCTCAAAAAATTTGAGTATAAGCACTCGTTCATGGTAGCTATTCTGGTTTTAACTGAAGCAGAAGGATCACCTATTATGTTTTCAGGTGGGTGATTCATTATTTATTTAAAAGTATGTGGATAAGGTTGAAGTTGGTCTTGAATGGGATTCAAGTCCAGGTAGGGAATTCGGGGATTTATTTCCGAACTTGATGGGATATCAACTGAGATCGGGGTTTCTGAGTTTTCAGAAGTCAAGGGGTTTCAAAAGATTCTGGAGCTTGGATAGGTTGTACACTGTCAACGGGTAAATGTACGTCTGTCGTTGAAACCTCTCCAGTATCTTCTAAAATTGGTTGGTAAGAATGATATGAGAGTACGACTGGATCTTCAGTAATCCCGTCAGGAACCAAATTTAAAACATTAGGTTTGGTCTTTACAAAGTAGTATTCATAAAAATTCTCGAACAGTTTATGTAAATCATTATTTTCTACACTCTGTTCAGATGAGTTCATAGAAGTCGACTGTTTAAGTTTGGGTCCTGAACTGGTGCCTTCAGAAGCCATTACCACTCCTTCGTCCAATTTAACATTGACGCTCTCGTTAACAATATTTGTCCTCTTATTGTAGACTCAGAAGGCTATAGACTCTTTAGACTAGCCATTGAAGATGCCTTCATCCGCTTTCTGACTTAACTTTCCCAAATTGTCTTTGTCATTTAGGATAAAGCACCTGCATCCAAAGACATGAAAAAATTTCACATTAGGGACTCGTTTATTTATCAGTTCATAGGGAGTCTTTCCGAATCTGTTATTAATTATTGATATGTTCTGAGTAAAACAAGCCGTTGCTACAGCTTCAGCCCAAAGGAATAATGGGAGGTTTGAATAAGCCAGCATCGTTCTTGCAGATTCCACAAGGGTGCGATTTCTTCCTTCGACTACACCGTTCTGTTGTGGAGTGCGAGCTGCTGAGAATTGATGAGTTATTCCCACAGAATTTAGAAATGTCTCGAGTGACTTATTCTTGAATTCTGTCCCATTATCAAATCTAATGGTTTGAATTGAAAGTTGCAGCTTCACTTGTATTTTGCGAATGAAGTCGATTATGATCTCGGTAGCATCGGACTTGGATCGCAGTAAGAATACCCATGTGTATCTAGATTAGTCATCAACTATTACCAACACATATCTCTTCTTGTTAATGTTCTGTACTCGCATAGGCCCACACAAGTCCATATGTAGGAGTTCTAAAGCTCTTGTTGAAGAGTGTTCAACTTTTGACTTGTGAGACGCTCGTACCATCTTTCCTTTTTCACAGGCTGCATACAACTGCTCCTTCTGAAATCTGAGAGTTGGAACCCCTTTGACTAATCCACCTTTCGCAAGGTTGGTAAATTCTTTGAAGTTCAAGTGTGAAAGACGGCGATGCCATAGCCAAGATACTTTAGATGTTTCTTTGGATAATAAGCAAACATCTTTCTTCAGATTTATAGATGCTAGATCTATAGAGTACAGATTTGTTTTTCCTTCCCCTGCAAGAATCTCCTTCCCTTCCCAGATCTAATGCTACACCGATTAGCTTTAAAATTGACCTCTAATCCTTTGTCGCATAGGTGCCCAATACTGAACAGATTGTGACCTAGACCGTCAACGTAGAAGACCTTTTGAATTGTGATCTTGTCGTACTCAAGACTCCCATACCCTTTGATCGGACAAAATTGATCATTTCCAAATCGAACCGTCCCACAGAATTTATCAACAAAGTTTGTGAGGGTTTCTCTCTGTCGTCATATGCTTTGAGTACCTGGAGTGAAGGTACCACACATGATTTATTTATAAGACGAGAAAAGACGTGAGGTACCCACTTATAGTTGGGTACTTTGTATTTTGGTAAATCATGTGGATTATCTTTAGACTTCTCATTAGTTAATGTCTTTGTTTTAGGAACCCACTTTTTAACAGTTTGTTTAGGTATCCATTTTTGTACAGTTCGGTGTGGAACTGATTTTGAAATATGCTTCTTTAGAACCTTCGCCTGTTTAAAAGAAGGAACCTTTTTCTTTGGTAACCAAACGAGCTTATCAGATTTAGCATGCAACATATGACAACGAGTAGAATTTAAAGCAAGCAAATCAGTTTGAGAGAATTTAGTACAACGTTTATCAGTAAATTTATTACCGATAGAATTATCAATTTTACTAATCCTATCAATAACATTATTTTCTTTGACTCTCCACTCTTGTCTTAATCTCTTTTGTTTCGTTGCTTGTTGCTTCTTTCACCATTCTTTCTTCCATGAACTTTTCACAATATGATCTGACATAATAGAAACACGAGAATTAGTCGTTTTAGAATTATGTTTATTCTCCAAAATTCTCTTACCTTAGGAATTATGGACCTTCTTTGCAATAGAATCCTTTGAGGAAGAGGATTTACCTTTTTCAAATTATGGAGTCACAAAAGTAACTTTTGTTTTCTCATTGTTCTTCTGTAAAACAGGTGAATTTTCAGATGTAACCTTAGATTCTGTAAATATTCTTTTCAGAATACTTACAGATTCTTTAAGTTTTTCTATTTGTTTTTCATGTAAAGGTTTAACAAATTCATCTATCTTAACAAACATCTCCTCCAATGAGTTGAAATCCGAGTTCATATACAGATCAAAATCTTGTTCAGAATTAATAGAATTAGGTTGAATTGAATGTTTTTGATCCGGTTGAGATTTTTTAAGGCTGATTTTGCAGTTTTAATTCCAAGGATTTAATTTCAGCCTTAAGATTATCATTTTCAGACTCAAAAGTTTTTATTTTCAATTCAATATCAGAATTTATCTTCTCAAGAATTGAATTTGGAATATATGGCTTTTGGGAATGAGTAGTATTTTCAGAATAAGTCTGAATATACTCCTCAGAAATGCAAGAATTTTGATAACTTTCATTTAATCTGTCATAATCTACAGTATTCTGCATTTTATCAGTTCTCAACCTTTTTAAGGCTTCACCTGATTCTACTTCATCCGAAGCTTTCATGAAAACCATTTGTAATCCTAAATTCATATATCTGACATCATATATAGTTGGTGAACTTGAAATTGCTTTTGTCAGATATTTAGGATTAGTCCAACCTATACCTGATTTTGAATTATAAAATTCGGTATCTTTAGGTTGGTTCAAATATATAGTTTGATCTGTTTGACCTCGTTTAATAAACTCATCTTCCAAAGATTTAATTTTCTCATAAAGCTTTGTCCTTTCATCAAATATAGCATAATATTTTGCAGAAGAACTTGATGCTTCTAATTCAACTAAATTCAGTTTTTCTTTTAGGTCAGATATATTGCTATTCAGTTTCTGACTTTGACTTTGAAGTTCATTTGATTTATCTTGTAAATCTGATACAACTCCTTGAAAAAAATCTAAAACTAACGCATGTTCTTGACTCAATTTGTTTTCCAAGGAATGAACATTTTTCTTTTCGGCTTTTAAGGATTTTTCAAATTTCTTTAACATATAAGCCATTTGAGTCAGTTTTTGTTCAAGCATACAAGAGTTATCATCATCAGAATCAGAATTAGTTTGTACCTCTGGTGTCTCTGAACTTTCTGATGCATCTGAATATGATTCATCATCATCCTTTTCCTTGCTGCATCGAGCATCTCCTGTTGCCATCAGTGCTATCTCTTTAGTTAGTTCCTTATCATCATGATACTCCTTTTTCTCTTCAGTCTCCTCATCCGTCAAACCCACCCAAACTTCATCTTTAACTATCATTGCAGACTCACTTAGTTCAGAATCATTAAAAACTTCAGATTTTAGACAGATGTGTGCATCTTCATCTAGAAAATCTTCATCTTCAAATAATTGGAGCTAGTGATCATCTTCAGCCATCAAAGCCTTACCGGCTATAACACCTCGCTTTTTATTTTATGTATTTTTGGGCAATTTGCGTTAAATGATGTAATTTCGAATTTTTATATAAATAGGAGCTGAAAGTTTTGTTCCTCATTTCTTGCAAATCCAATTACAATTGAGAGCGTCTCTCTCTAAAACCCGATCTTCTCTCTAGCTTTTCTCCCAAACCGACCGACTAAATCTCGAGTTCTATACGTCATCGGAAAGATCTCGAAGAGTACTACTGGAATCTAGCATTGCATGTGTGATTTGATTTAGATTTGAGGTAAGAATCGTCTTTTCTTTCCTCTTTACTTTTGGTTTTACGAAAAGGGTTCAAAATCCCCATCTTTGATTCGTTTAAAGCTATTTTGCTTGAGTTATAACTCGATTCTTCTAGATTAACTGTAATAGAATCTAACTTAGACTTGTTCCTTAGCATATTCATGATTATTGGCTTGGAAATGCATGTTTGAAAGCTGAAAAACACGAACAAGTTCGAGATCCCAAGAACAAATTCGAATCAGGCTAAATTCGAAGCCTTATATTCGAGATTGCTCTAAGTTCGAAGCCTATATGGGTTCGAACCTCATTAAGTTCGAAACCCTCCCCCCCTAAGTTCGAATTATTTGAATAAATTTGTGGGCAACGCATAAATTAATAAGATATTTAGCTAGAAGTTATGGTTTGTAGATGTTGGAATTTTAAGCTAGCATTTTTAATTTTGTGTATATTCTGTAATGTTAAATTACAGATATTTCATAGCACCTCAGATATTAAATTAAACGGTTTAGCTCGGTTATGAGTCAAAGCCAGTACCAGAGTATATTAAAGCCTAGATAAGCAAGTACAAGCGTTTCAGAGCAATATAAAGCATATTTAAGCCCGAGCAAGCATCTCAGAGTATTACAAAGCATATATAAGACAGTACTGTGAGTAACAGTTATTCTTGTTTACATGTATTTTATGTAATTGAGACATAATTTTCTTCTATATGCTTTCTTTGGACTTCAATAGACTTTTGTGAGTGAAGGCGAACACTGAGGTACAGGCGGTGCCTAGCTTAGCCGGATCTTACATCTGATCTATTAATGTGCATAATTTATTACTATCTGTTTATTATTCAACATATTATACAACAAGCCTTGTTTGAGTGTTTCTTTGTGCATCTCATAAGCATTTTACATTTGAGCAAGCAATTCTGATGCTCAACACTATCCCAAGCATTATGCGGGTAGCTAGCCCCGCATCACAGATTGATCATCTGTCAGCGGTAACCCCTAGTGGTGGCATCTCCTTTCAGCGTGAAATGTCTCAATTGTGCAAGCATTCATTCTGGGTATTAAGCAAGCAAGCATGCATAACAGCCTTTATAGGCACTTTCGCCACATATCTTACATGCATCATGAATATCTGTTAACTCACTAAGCAATTAGCTTACAGTTGCTACTCACAATTTTTTTACAGGAAAAGGTAAAGAGCAAGCTGGACCATCTGCTTAGGTCTATTTTCTGATCAACCCAGAGGACTTTAGCTCACTATTCAGCTTGTGGTATAACTTTATGATGCCTTGGGATCTGGGTAGCTGCTTTATTTACATTATGATGTTTAAGCAACTTAGCAATGTACCTTGTAGCACGTGTAGTGCATGACTGTATTACAGTACTTCTATTTAGTTCTTATGCAAGCTTTAGACTTATTATTATGCTTATGTCTGTTGTTATTTATTCCAGGGATTAAGCAAGCGTGATTTAAGCAAGAATGTGACACCGACCTCTTTTTTCCTTTTACCAGCAGTGACTTGGGAGTGTAGTATTCTGAATTCTTAACTACAGGTAATCTGCATTCTCGGGCATAATGGTCTGGCTTGCCACAGTTATAGCATTTTTCCTCAGAATCCTTCTTGGCAGGCTTATCATATTTTTAATATTTCTCAGCTTTATTGCCACTGTTCTCCTGATTTACCATATCTGTCATTCTTATCATACTTCCGGGAGCCTGTCTTGTACCTCATCTTATTGTTGGTCGGTTTGTGGTAGAACTTCTTCTGAATTGCCTTCATTAGTAAGGCCATTTGTTTCTTCATTTCTTCAATAACAGAATCAGTTGAGGAATCAGATGAGTCTGACTCTGATGAACTGCTGCTCACTACTACCCGTTTCTCCTTTTTAAGCTTGTTTATATATTTCTTGTCTGCCAACAGAGCTAAAGGATCAACGGCTTCCTTTTCAGCCTTTTGCTTTCCTGACATCTTCCTTAAAAAAACTTCTTGGTAGTTGTTAAGGTTTTCATATATCATGTGAAAGTCCATGTCGTCAATCTCTTTGGTTTGCTGAATTATCATAGTGTACTTATCCCACTCCGGATTCAGTACGTTCAGGAATTTGACATTGTTGTCCAAATTTGACTTTGTCACACCATTCCTCTTCATTTCACTCACCAGATTAAAGAAACTTAGATATGTACTCTCCAGCAATTCCCCTTCTCTTGCTCTGAAGTTTTCAAACGTCATCAAACTGTTTCGGGCTCTGTTTGTTGCTGCTCTGTCTGAACCTCTCATCAATTTACAGACCTCATCCCAGATGGATTTGGCTGTTTTTGTATTTGTTAGACAGGTATATATATCATTGGGTATTGATATCAACAAGAGTTTTCTAGAAGTCTTGTCCCCCAGTTTTCTCCGTTTTTGTGCTTCTGTTAGGTTTGTGACCTCAACTGTTCTTTCAGGGATAGGAGGGTTGCCGGTTGGTACTGCGGGTATGGTCTCAAGGAAAACAGCTGGTCCGTCATCTGATGATTTCAGCATTCCGTCAGACATGTCACGAAAACTAATGAATTCAAGGAATCTCTCCCTCCATTGTACGTATTCACCGCTGTACAGAATTGGAGTTTTGGTTTCCGACCCAATGGCTAGTGAATATTTGGACATTTTGACTGATTAATAGGAATCTTCCAAGATTTTTTAAATGAAAATTGATTGAAATTGAAATATTGATCAAAGTTGATGATAATTTGATCAAACTCGAATGATTATGAATTGAAATTCGAAATGAATGGGATCAAACTCGATCAAAGAATGATAAAACTCGAACAATGAATGGAATCAACTCGAATTGTAAAGATTGAAACTCGAATCTAGAAGGAATCAAGCAAAGGATTAGTAATGCAACTCGAATGAAGAGTTGATATGTAGGTCCCGAGAGGTTCCCAAAGTATATAGCTTTAAGCTGTAGAGGGGGGGTGAATACAACTATTTAAAAACTACACACTATTTTCTCAATGTTTGTATGTATTATCAACAATTTGTTAATTACAAACAAGCTTGAATGCGGAATAGTTCAAGCTGAGATGACAGATACAACAGTATGTTCACTAGTCTAAGACAAACTCAAACTAGTATACAATGAATACACTCACTAAGAAGCACTCACTGTGTTTACAAGACTTAAGGGAACAGCTTATGTAAAACAGCTTAGACACACAGATACTGATTTACACAGAAGGCTTGCATGCATGAAAATCACACTTGCACGTTCACTCTTGGTTTCAGCACTTAGCTTTCTTCACTCTTCTTTCTGTCCTTAGAAGCTTCCTTTTATACCCACTCAGAGGATCTAAGAGAAACATCTTCATTGGACGAAATGAAAAAGGAGAAGTCTTGTTGAAAAGACAACATAACCTTTTCTGCACTTTTCTGAAAAGCAGACTTGTCTTCACATGTGCAGAACTTTTTGTCTTTTCACTTTGTCTACTGTTGCATTGCCTTTAACCAATTTAGTAATGTCAACTTTGCGTCTTTCTTCCTTGTAAAGGCCTATTTTGATATAAGAAAAAGGTCTGTCACCCTTTTTCAAATAACCTTTTGTCTTCATGTTACAGAACAGCTTGGGCAGGCTGAGCAGTTCTGTTTTCCCACTTTGTCTTCGACTTTGTAAAACTGATCTTGTAGTCAAAAACAATACATGATGACTTGGAAACATATTCCCATAAAGTGTTTAGCCTGTTCACAAAGAACATGCTTCTTGTTTCACAAAGAACAGACACTTTAAAATTGCCCAAGCTGCTCACTCAGTGAAGGAGCAGCGTAGACAGTTTATGTTCCAGCCTGTTCAGAACGAGCAGCTTGGACAAACTGTCTTAGTTGCATTAACACATGGCAACATATAGAACAGCTTTAGACTGATATTGCAAATCATTTCAAGGTTTTCAATAAAGGCATATAACAGGCTTAATTCCACCTTCAAATGCATCAACAGGTTTGATTATAAATCTCCCCCTCAGATGTAGAACAGGTTTGACTGAGGCCTTTTTGTGCCTAACAATCTCCCCCTATTTGCAATAACCAGTCTAAGTTGGTCTTATCAAAAATCACTATATATATTTTTACAGTACATTTGCTGAAATAAAATTACAACATTAACATAAAGTAAAAGATCAGTTTATATATACACTGAATTTTGATTATATTAGAACAACACATGTTCTTACAAAAGTACAACTAATGTACTGATGTATATTACAACTAACGTAAAGGAAATTACAACAAATGTAAATAAAGTACAACTGATGTACATTGGACTGTTTTAGTTGGGAGCAAATAATGGTAAGCCTGTCCAACTGATGGACAGCTTCCATTCTTCACTTGCCCAGATGGCAGATGGACTTCACTGGACTGCAGATGGCATTCCTTGTTTGAATCTTCTTTCAAGTTCTTCCCTCGTTTCTTCCATTTCTTCAATTTCAACTCTGAGAAACATGAAGTTAGAATCTTGAAGCTCACCTCTGTTGTAAAATCCTCTCAGCTCATCCCAGATGGCTGCTCTCCATAAGCTGGACTGTCTGAAGGA
>JAANYP010008123.1:0-78146 GCA_020465985.1 Centrapalus pauciflorus
ATGAAACACGAATATAGACATGTGTGATATGCCTCGGAGTCGTTTATCATCGACAACAACACAGTGTTGTTATTTACACTACTCCGAGTCCTCACACCCTCGTTAGGATTTCCTATGATGCTTTCAATTGGATGGTTCTTGTTAATCCTAGAGGTCTCTATATCATCAACTCTTAGATTATCTCCTAAGTTGGATCCTATTTCACCTAATGGGGGAATAGGCTCAGCTTCTACATTTTCCTCCTCACGGACATTTTCCTCAGAGTTGGAACTCGATGCTTGAGTCCGATTCTCAGTAGTAGGTGCCTCTTGATCAGCAACTTCTGGAGACCCATCTACAGTCGCAGTAGGCTCTGATGTAGATTCGAACGTGGTCCTCGGAAAGATTTGGCCTTCGTCATTTAGGTGCAACGTCGCCATGTCTTTTTCGATTGTACCTGCAGTATCCTCCAAAGGAATGTTAAAAGACTCAAACAATTTATCATAGTCAAATAACCATTCCGGACTAGTTTGGGGTTCATGTGTATAACTTGCGACTTCAATATTATGCACAATCTCCACAGTACCACTCGTTTTGTTAAAAACCCGTTTGTTTGGTGAGTTTGGCACATAACCTAGGAAATATCCTTCGTCAGCCTTTTCATCAAACATTGGTTGATGTTTTGTTCTTAAAAGTGTGCATGGTACTCCAAACGGTTCGAATCCAGTTAAGTTAGGTGGCCGTTTATTCAAAATTTCATAACATGTTTTGTTCAATGATTTGACTGTAAGGACTCGGTTTAAAATGTGGCACGCGGTATTCACTGCCTCCCCCCCAAAACATGGTAGGAAGCTTTGAATCCGAAAGCATAGTCCTTGCAGCTTCAATTAAAGTTCTATTTTTACGTTCGGTCACCCCATTCTGTTGAGGTTCATATGGTGCACTGAATTGATGCACTATGCCCTTTGATAGGCAATATACACAAATTACAGTGTTTTTGAATTCAGTCCCATTATCACTACGAATATGTTTAACCCTAGTTCCGTATGAGTTCTCCACTTGGTCCAAGAACCCGATGAGCTTTGCAGCCGTCTCGTCCTTCGTACCTAAAAAGAAAACCCAAGAAAAACGTGAGTAATCGTCGGTGATAACTAAGCAAAACCAACTACCTCCTATACTCCTTTTGTTGATAGGTCCGAAAAGGTCCATATGCAACAAATCGAATGTTGAGGCGATTGAATTTTGTTTCTTGGACTTGTGTGTCTTTTTATGCTGTTTGCCCTTCATGCACGGTAGACACTTGTCCTCGAACTGAAAACTCTTCAATGGCACACCCTGCACCAATCCATTCTTCGTTATGTAATTCATCTTCCTTAGGTGCAGGTGAGCCATGCGTCTGTGCCACAGTACGGATTCCGTCTCCGAAGCTTTTGATAGTAAGCAGATCGGACCCATCGAAGTATCTGGCTTGTTCATATCGAGCATGTACAAGTCATTCTTCCTTGGCGCCCGCATCAATTCCAATCTTCAGGTATCTTGAATCCAGGCTTCAGCACTAACGCCTCAGTGTCAGTAAATAACACCGAGTTCTTCTTATCACAGATTTGAGATACACTAATGAGATTATGAACCAGTTTATCAACGTGATAAACTTGATCCAAAGTAATCGTCCCATTAGTGACTTCTCCAGTTCCAGTGATATTTCCACCCTTGTTACCCGCGAATGATACGAATCCCCTATTACCCCCCTTGAAGTCTGTGAGAAGACTTCTTTCCCCCGTCATGTGCCTGGAGCAACCACTGTCGACGAACCACTTGTTGTTTGGACCGGTAGTTATCTCCTGCACATGAAAGAAAATAGGTTAGTTATCACGGGGAACCCAAGCCATGACTGACTTGGTAATACCATTCTCGTCCACATACGTGAACTCTTTCAAGTACCCATCTCGCCTTTCAGGTGACTTGGGCCTTTGAACTGAATTCTGTTGTGGTGCCGAGTGATTTAAGTTCACTCTTTGCCTTGGTGTAGGCATTTGTTGTGGAGCTCTAGAATAATTCCTATTATATGCCATTTCTGACTGTGATCCTTGAGCTCTTACCGGTGCATACTGTCTAACTGGAGTATGTGACCTAACTGGAGTATGTGACCTGCTAGGTGTGGTGCTCCTATAGACTTGCTGTGGTGCTGACCTAGATTGATTAGTGACACGATTCGGTGAATTTGTCCTAATTACTTCCTTTGGTCCAACCTTAACCGGAGTGTTTTTCACAACATGTTTGGGTGCGGCCTGCACAGTTTTCTCGGTAGGTTGAGAACTACTGCTGCTTGCCACACTGGGTGAGGGCTTGACAGGTGTTGGATTCACTGTCTTAGGGGTAACATCGGCTTTCCTAAGTGGACAGTGAGAAGCAACATGCCCTTTCTCGTGACATCTGAAGCAAGACATCTTATCTATGGACTTTTTGGTTGTTCCCTTAGATCTAGGTGTCTCACTAGTGTCTACTTCCTTTCGTACAGCTACGATGTCTGCCTCGTCGACCTGGTCAGCCAATGAAATTTTCTGTTTTCCTGCAGGTGTTTCACTGGAGGAAGACACAAATTTCACTTTCTTGACCTTGACGGTTGAGTCAGCCACCTTAGGTGCATTTTCTACTATAGGCTCAGGTGTCGGTTCCGGTAGGTTCTCTAAGTCTACTGACTTGTCAGTTTTCTCCTGAGGCTGAGGCACATAGTTCGCATTGAACGGTGGAGGAATTTCGTGAAAACCTAGACCTACTGGCTTCTTGGACTGTCTTTGGGCATCTAAGACTTTCCCTAGATTTAGGCTTGAATTCCTAAACTTTTCCAGCTTGCTATTTGCCTCTGCTACCTTAACCTTGGTTTCTGCTAGCTCTATATCCTTGTCGTTAAGACTTTTTGTCAAGGCCTCTACGTGCTCATACATAAGTTCTATTCTAACACACTGCTCACTGAGTTTGTCTTTTAGAACTACTACGTCTTGAGCATCAGCCTTAAGCTTTTCTTTTAGATCTTGCTTGATATCATTTAGGCTAGCATTTTTTCAATTTTTAAGTTTTCATTTTGAGCAGATATGGTTTTATGTGATTCTAAGACTAGATTTAACCTATCATTAGAAGTAGCACACAAAGCACATAATTCTTGAAATAGAGAGTAAGATAGACTAACCTTAGAGTTATCAGATTCCACGTTGGCCATCTGAGCAGCAAACTCCAGCACCGTCTGATCATTCGCCTTCTCTACCCACATTGGACTGCTGTCCCGTGTAGTCTGCTCGTCCCCATCACATCCAGTTTCAGTAACTTCAGCCATGAAGGCTCCAGCATTGGACTCAGGATGTGAACTCCAATCATACGTACCATCTAGCTGTCGATCTGAAGTGACGTTCGATAATAGACCAGCTAGATTGGCTTGTCCAGTTGAGGAACTCGGAAGGTATCTTTGTTGGGACTGATTTTGGTATTGTCCCTGATGTTGGCTCTGTCCCTGGTATGTCTCTACCTTTGGCCTCTGGCACTCCCTGGCGAAGTGTCCTAGTCCTTGACAGTTATAGCATTTCACCTTGGACTTATCAAACCCGATCCCCTTGTTATTCATCTTCAAATTCCTTCCAGTTCTCTTAATGAATCTTTTAACCCTCTGGGTCACCATGGCCAGTTGCCACTTACGATCCATTTCCTCTAAGTCATCAGGGTCGACCTGATCGTAATCTTCGTCCCATAGAGCAGGATCGTTTATCTTTCCCTGAACGCAATTTCCATAAGCGCCCACAAACGAAGCTAGTAGATTCAGATGTTCTTCCGCCGACTTTGCGCTCATTGGCATCTTCGAATAGCTCTGACTTGTCGATGCCTGTTGGACTTGAGGTTGCGGTTCTTCCAATCTTCCTAATCCTAAGAACGCGCGATTCAAAGAGTCTTCAGACTCTGCTGGTGATGATGTCTCTCCAGAGAAAAACGCTGTAGCAGACTTCGGTTCGGCTGCTGCTGAAGATTTTGACGTCTTTCCAAAATACATTGCTGGATTCTGGACTTGCTCATAATCAGTCTCAGTCTCAGGAGCTCGAAGTGATATGCCCTCAACGTTCCCACTATATCGTCCAGAGATTGAGTGTAGTACTTGTCTTCATTCAGCTTTATCATTGCCACGTACATAGCCCATTTGGCTGGTAGGGCATCAAGAAGCTTGTTGTTCTTGTCAGTATCGGTAAACTCAATCTCGTGGCTCTCAAGTTCTGTCAATAGATGATAGAACCGGGTGATGATGTCATCCAGTTGTTCATCCTTTAACGCCTTGAAGATTGCGAACTGTTGTTTTAACAGCTCTGTACGCTTTCTCCTAACCCGAGGATTTCCCTCACACCTCTTCTCAAGCGACTCCAAAAGTTCTTTTGATGTCCTCTGAGTCCAGAATGTGTGTAGAATATCTTGTGGTAACGCCATTCGGATTAAAGAAAAAGCTTTGTTTTCAGCTTCAAAAAGTTTCTTGTCATCCTCCTTCATCATCTGGTATGACAAGACCTTTTGACGGCCTTCAACTTCAGATACCGGTGGAATATACCCTTCATCTATGCACACCCACATGCGCATATCATTGAACCGTACGAAATCGGTAAATCGGTCCTTCCACCAGTAATAGTCCTCGACCTTCATCAGCTTAGGTGGGGCGTTTGCCTTCCCAACCTCGTGGTCCATTTCTAAGAATTTCTGAAGATTTGACATCTTTTCTAACGAAATTGAATTTGAACTTAATTAATTTAATTCGAAACTGATTTAGATTAACTTTTTCGAATCTAGGTAGATTCGAAACTAATTAAGGGTAAATCTTTTGGGATTAAATTCGATTGAGTTTTAAAATTCAATTAGAATCGAAATTATGTCAGATTCGAGATATCCTTAGAGTCTATGGTCCTTAGATTCGAAGGTCAGCAAACTCGAAATTCAGCAGATTCGAAACACTAGATTCGAAATAATACTAGACTCGAAATAAACTCGAAACTAAACTAGACTCGAGATCCTATTCGAATGAAGCAATAGATTCGAAACAGGTAGATTCGAAAAACTCTGAAATTGACTCGAAAGGAGCGTATTTAGGTTAGACTCGAGACTAAAGTGAAACCCTAATTACCCCTATAGATTCGAGCGCCGCAAACTCGAAAAACGGCTAACACTTTGATTTTTTGACGTTTTGTAGATTAAATCACTATTTTTCTAACGAAAAATAATGATTTCGATCAAAAACGTGAAAAACCACAAAGTGTTTCCCGAATATGAATTTGCTAAGCTTGAAAATACGTTTTTGAGAGAAAAACCGTCCAACTAGCATCAAGAAACCTAGAATGTATCTGATGAACACGAAGAACACCAAGAACACTCCGCTGGCTCTGATACCACTTGTAAGGTCTACCACTGCAAGATCTATCTAGACGCGGATCCGTGAACGAGTGCGGAATCCTCGTTGACGGTTAGACGGACAACTCTCAACCACGAAACACGGAGACTATTAGACGCTGAACGAACGACACACGAACGATCCTACGACCTAATTCTCTCCGAAACGGCACTCACCTAGCTGATAAACTCGAGATCGCCTTGAGCTTAATTCCTCACGAATTCTGCTAAAAGTCCGCTAATGACTCGAGTCTATCCCTAATTACCTTGATTCGAGTCTGATGTGGGTCAAACTCGAATCTGGCCCAAGGCCCATTCGAGTCTGTCCACAAGGACACTCTCGAATCTAGCCTTCATTCGAATCTAAGGCTACATTCGAATCTATCACAGATTCGAATGTCTACCTTTCCGTAATTCGAATCTAGCCAAATTACTTAAACACTTAAGTGATGAAACTTATGTTTGAGTTAATCTTTGACCTTTTTCTTTGAACTTCTTGTAATATGTTACATCAAGTTCAAACACACAATCAATAACAGACAAACACATATAAACATATATATGCAAACACTCGTCAAAAACACAATGCAATATCAATTAGACTGCTATCGTTACACAGGATGTACCAACAATATCCCCTTTGACTGATTTCTAGGGTTTGCTATATCTATTTCTATATGTGCGATGGGGTTTACTGTTTTTTCTGAAAAATTCGTTTCTTGAATTTTGCCTTCGATTCTGTGAGGTTTGCCTACTGTAGGAAATTTTCTGATTTCTCTAATTGATTAAATTTCGTCTCTTGAAATCAAACCAATTTGGTTGTTGGTGCCGGTTGGTAGTTGAATATTTTTGTGTTCTTCTACCCCGTGTATCTATGGCAATCTCTTTTGCCAATTTCCTAAACAACGATGTTCTAATCGCCGGGTGTATTTCTTGACTGTTTCTGTCTCTCGGTAAATAATGAGATTTCAGGATCGTTTGACCTGTTGCTTTGATACCAATGTTGGGAAAAACTCTCTGTAAACACAGGATTTACCGTAACTAATCTTTTATTATAACAATCTTGGAAATCACACAATTACAATCTTTACAAGGGTTACTATTTATACTAGATGAAAGGGTGCGAGTGAACCGACACAATGGTTTGTGGTACCCCTTTCATGAACGGTTGCGACTTTTACGAATAGTTGCAACTCTTCATGTTTACTAAATGCTATTCTAGGTCCTTATACTTTATATAATTACATATTTAACTCTAAACTATTTACATAATCAAGATTAAACTAACAGATTATGCATGAGACCTCAATTGCATGGACACGAGATTAAAATGCTACTAAGCCGAGAAATTAATTCAAATATGTAGCCACCATATTTGATGAACAAATTAATTCGATGGAATTTTGGTTGACTCAATGTCAGCAGCCGCAATGTTTGACTCAAAGTGATAATTCGATGGAACTTTGTTGTTTGAATCGATGTGTATATGACAGACTAATGCAGGAACTCGAGCTCGAGGTCATATGAACTCGAGTGATGAACAGAAAGTAATCCTCAAATTACTATGTGTGATCAACTTCACCTAGTTTAATCTGATACACCTGCAAGAAGAAGATTCAAACAAGTTAGTGACACTCAAAGTAACCAAGAACACGAAAATAATAGGAAAAAAATTTCAACGAACAAGTGATTGATTTAGCACATAAAACATGTATGGTTGAATTCCTAATCAAAAACCGAATCTAACATGATAACATAGACAAAAATTCATCAGAAATTGATCACGAACGAGATTAAGAACACGAACGAACACTCAAATAAGAACACATTCAGACCAGCACTATAAATCTCAAATTTCTCCCTCAATTTTTCGAATTAAAATATGAAAATGTAGGAAATTAAACATGTAGTATAGAATCATGACATATTCAAAATTCAGATCAAACGGATAAATGGAGAATTTTCAAAAAAAAAAAATTCGAATTCCTCTCAATCTATCCCGAATTACTCCATGAAATTTCAGGATTTGCATGTTTTATTGATCACAATGCTCGACCAAAAATATATTGATCCAATTCCAAGCCAATAAAAAATCCAAAAAATTCACGAATACAAGAACGTAAAAATTGACAGAATTTCAATATTCGATTACTCCGTGAATATGATGAATTGAAACTTGAATTTTTTAAAGTAGCTTCATCTTGATGATCTTCATATCATATCCAAAAATCAGCTCAATCTGACATCTTTGAGTTTTTCGGTTTGAATTTCTTGATCTTTCTTGCAAGATTACTTGATTGATTTACCCCTAGGCTTTGATACCACTTGATAGATCAAGATCCAGGTGAATCATAAACATTTTGAACGATCTTGCATTGAATTAAAGAATTCTCCTTTTACACTTTTTTAGAACACAATTGAAAATGAAAGACTTTAAATTAATATCTAAGTAAATTTCGCTTGGAAATTTCTTTTATACCTAATATCTAAACTTTCACCTAATTACATGATTAGTCCTTGAACTTCTATTTTGATTTGTTTTCACATCTATAATTAATACCAAACAATCTTTAATGAAGTGATGCCGTATATCAATGTGTTTGGTCTTGGAATGTTGAACTGGATTGCATGAATCTGCAATTGCACTTTTCGAATCACAATAAATGGGAATTTTGTTATACACAAAGTCATAGTCACTCAGTTGGGTTCGCATCCACAAAACTTGTAAACAACAACTAGCTGCATCAACATATTCTGCTTCTGCAGTAGAAGTTGAAACACAATTTTGTTTATTCGAGGCTCAGCTGACTAACTTGTCCGCCATTAATTGTATATGTCCAGTTGTGCTTTTTCTATCCAAGCAACAATCTGCAAAATCAGCATCCCAATAAGAAGTGAGTTCAAATGAAGTTTCCTTTGGATATTAAAGACGAAGAACAAATTTTCTCTTTAAATAATAAAGGATATGTTTAACTGCAGCACTATGAGACTCTGTAGGATTTGCTTGATACAGAGCACAAACACATGTCCAAAACATTTTATCAAGCCTTACTAGCTGTCAAATATAGGAGAGAACCAATGATGCCCCGATAATTCGTAGCATTCACCGCTTTCCTATCTAGGTCCGCATATAGCTTAGAATTTGAATTGGGTGCCATCGGTGCATGCATTGGTGGACAGTTAGACATGTTATATTTTTTCAAAAAATCATTAACATATTTAGATTGATTTATGAAAATTTCGTTTCCAAGTTGTCTAACCTACAAGCCTAAAAAATTCATCTTTCCCATCATGCTCATTTCAAATTGTTTTGTCGTTAATTGAGAAAATTTTAGACAAAAACAGGATTAGCTGAGCAAATTATAATATCATCAACATTAATCTGGATTACAATAATATGCTCACCTTTCTTTTTCTGGAATGTCATAGTATCAACTTTACCTTTAGAGAACTACAACGCACAAGATAGGAAGTTAGAGCATCATACTAGGAATGAGGTGCTTGTTTAAGCCATAAAGTGACTTATCTAAGCTGTATACGTACTCCCAATTGCTAGGGTCCACAAAACCTTCGGGTTGACTGACGTACACCTCTTCTTTTAGTAACCATTCAGAAAGGCAGTTTTCACGTCCATCTGATAGACAGTGAAGTTTTTATGGGTAACAAATGCAAGAAACATCCAGATGGCCTCTATTCGTGCTAATGGTGCAATGTTTTTGTCATAGTCCATTCCTTCCTATTGATTGTATCCTTTCGCCACCAAATGGGATTTGTTCCTAACTACAACTCCTCCCTTGTCCTTCTTGTTTATGAAAATCCATTTCGTTCCAATGATTGACTTGTTTTTTATCTTTTCGTCTTTCTACAAGTCTCCAGACCTTTAATCTCTCAAACAGATTCAGTTCTTCCTGCATTTCCACAATCCAACTAGAATCAGTTAAGGCTTCCAATTTCTAACTGGAGCAGGCGGATCTCCAATTATACGATGAATTTGATGATCCTTTGTCAATTTAGTCTCATGAGTTAGAGGTTGATAACCTCCTGAGTAGGATTGCTATCAATATACACATTAGGATCAGACGAAGAACGTGTATTAAGAACCCGAGTTGTAGAGATTATGTCAGAAGGATTTTCAGTTGAAATTGGTGAAGTTGTAAGAACATTACTCTTTTCAAAAATTGGGGAGTTTTGATTTTGAGTATTTTGAACAGACATTACATGAGCTTTAGAATGTTCAGAAGTTACAAGGGGAATTTATAAAATAGGACTTATACAATCAACTTCTAGAGAAGTAGGAGTTGTTGATGTATCTTCAGTATTGATCATAGTTGGATCAGTTGTAATTTGAATTGTTCGCTTATTGAAGATGCGGAAAGTTTTTGAATCATTGCCATATCCAAGAAATCCTTCATTTGCTTTCACATCAAATTTATGAAGATTCTCTTTATCATTCAAAACATAACACCTGCAACTAAAATAATGAAAACGAGTTATATTTTGTTTGTGGTTATTGAGAAGCTCGTAAGGATTCTTATTGAAATGTTTGTTGACTATGGATTTGTTCAGTGTGTAGCATGCTGTTGCAACTGCTTCTGCCAAAGATTTAGTGAAAGATTTGACTGAGCAAGCATTGTTCGTGCAGCTTCCACTAGAGTTCGATTTCGGCATTTAACAACCCCATTTTTTTGAGACATTCTTACCTTATAGAAATTATGACGTATTCCAACAGAAATTAGAAAAGAATTCATGATTTTGAATTCAGTTCCATTATCAGAACGAATTGTCTGAACTAAAAGTTGCCAATTTAGATGCACTTGTTTGATGAAAGAAATAATCATTTGTGGTGCTTCATCTTTTGTCTTAATAAAATATACACAAGTATAGCGTGAATAATCATCAGCTATCACAAGGACACATTTCTTATGGGCTAAGCTTTGGACTTGCATAGCACCACAAAGATCCATAGGTTGAAGCTCCAACACACGTTTAGAACCATGTTCCCCTTTAAGTTTGTGTGAAGCTCTCTTCATCTTGCCTTTGGCACATGCACTACACAACTTGTCTTTATCACATTTCATTGATGGTAGACCTTTGACTAAGCCACCCGTTGCCAACATATTAATGCTTTTGAATTTCAAATGTTAAAGTCTTTGAAGCCACAACCATGATTGTTGTGCATTGACTTTAGATAACAGACAGACTTCATTTGAAAGATTCAGATTTGAAGTATCAATCATGTATAGATTTGTGTCTCTAGATCCGGATAAAACTTCCTCTCCATCTTCATTTAGAATGTTGTATTTTTGGGCCTTTAATCTCGCCTCCGTGGCTCGGTCACAAAACATTCCTATACTAAAAAGATTCTGTTCTAATCCATCGACATAGTGCACATTCTTAATAGTTATATTTTGTAGTTGTAAATCGTCGTGACCCATTATTACAGCAAAGTGATTATTCCCAAAGTGGATTGTTCTAGCGAATTCATCAACGAAATTTGAGAGATACTCCTTTCTTCTAGTCATGTGTTTTGAGCACATTGAGTCTAGGTACCACACATGAATATCCTACATTCAGACAAGAATAACTGATTTAGGTACCCATTTACATTTGGGTCCTTGTTTGTCAGATATGAACCCTTTCGGGATCCATTTATCAAATGAATTCTTAAAATATACAAATGATCTAGTAACATTAACTTTCAAAGAGGCAACATAACTAGATTCATTAATCACAGATGCTAGACATTTAGCATTATGTCTAACTGGCACAAACATATTCTTTACCCGTATAAGAGGCACATGTAATTTTGTGTCATTCAAAGAACACTGGTTTTCATTGTTTTTCTTCATCCAAACTTTGTGAACATGCAAATTACACTTTTTTGAATTGTCTTTACATTAAAAACGCTCGGTACACATTTTCTATCCTCTTTTCTTCCTAAAGCTCTTATTCTTATTTTGCTTTCGATTCCACACTTTATCTTTCACCTCCTTCTCTTTCTTCTTAACTCGTCTCTAGATCAATTAATCTGTTTTATAAGAGAAATCAATGTTAGTACTGTGAGGATAATAACCAAAGGGCATAGCTAATCTCTTTGACAAAAATTATTCCTTAACATGTTTATTATTATTATTCTAGTTATAAGATTACTCTTTTGGAGAATTCTTATACTTTGAATGAACATCGTAAACATTTTTTGTAATAATATTTTGTTTCGAAGATGATGGAACATCAATCTTCTCAGGAGATACGTCTACAACCTTTACCTTACCTTTTTTATGTACCAAGATCTTTAACGTTGGCTTCTTAGAGAGCATATCAATTACTTGAATTCCGTCATTTGAAATAACGTCTGAGTCTAGAATTTCATCAAAATCATTGGAGTCATAAAATTTGTTCTTTTCAAGAACTGGATCTTTTGGAAAGAGTGGTGAAAAATCTTCATCATCAAAAATATTTCAAAAATTTTCAAATAGATCCGAAGAGTGTTATTTCACCAAATGTTTTTCACCCGAATTATTAGTTTCAGAAGTTTTCGAACAATAAAAATGTTGAGAGTCTAAATTGACAAAAGAATCTTTTTCATTTTCAAGGAAAATTTCACTTTTCAGTATTGATGGTTAAGTTGTTGAATGATTGAGTTGATTTTCTAAGTCATTGTTAATGACTAGAAGTTTATCAACATCCTCATTTAACAGCTAAATGTCCTTTTTCAGAATTAATATTTTCTTTCTTTCCGATACAACTAAGTTTAAGGACATGTCCAACTCATATATGTTTTCTTCAATTCAGAATTCATACTTTCTTTTAAATATATTTCCATAGGTATGTCTGAAAACTGAACTTCTTTGATTTCTGAATAATCAAGATTCAATTGTAATTTGTTATCCCGTTTCCTTATTAACTCTTCTAGTTCCTGATGATTTTGTGAAATTCATAGTATAGCCTTGATGCATATATTTGATATTGTAAAGAATGGGTGCTTGACTTATTGCATTTTTCAAACAACCCAGATTTTCAAATCTAAGATCCATCTTAGAATTAAAAGATTCTGCTTCTTTTGGTTGATTCAGATGAATTGTTTGATCCGTGTGTGCTCTTTTTAAAAATTTATCCTCTTGATCTTTATTTTTTTTGGTAAAGAGCAACACGTTCTTGAAATATGACATTATATTTTGTAAGATTGCTTACATGCTCACGTTCTAACATTTCTGATTTCTCTTTTAAATCAGAATACTGAATGGATAAAGTTGAGTTAGAAAGTTTCAGAGATTGATTTCAGCCTCCATGACATTAATCGTTGATTTTAGATTTGCTTTTTCATTTGTCATGACTAAAACTGCATTAAAGTTAATTGAATTCTTTTCCTAAACAGTTTTAAGTTTCTCATGCAATTCAGACAGTGCAATCGAGTGTTTCTCAGACATGGATTTAACGTTATGGTTTGCTTGTTTTAACTGACTTTTAGAAGTCTTCACTTTCAAGTTCATGCATTGATATTATTCTTTTAATGCAGATTACGAGAAAGTTTCAGGGAGTACCTCCGATGCCACTTCAGAGAGACATGTATAAACATCTTCATCGACATCCTTTGTGTTTGTCATTAAGTATGTATCAACATATTTTTCTTCTATCTCTCCTTCTCTGTTCTCATCGTCCTCTCAGTTACTGCTTTTTCTGAGTCATCTACAATTAAACACAAACATCCAACATCTCTATCGGCCTCCTCTTCTGTCAAAGCTATCAAGAAAATAGAACCAACATCTATATCATATCCATGAATGCAAAATGAGCTTGACTCTCTTCCTCCTCTTCTGAATCTGTCAACACAATACAATATATCTTCTGCCAAAAATCCTTTTCCATACTCTTTCTGCTTAGCCAGTAGAAGCTTGGTTGTGTAATACTCTGAAGTCTTAACAACCTTTCTATAGTCCTTCGCAAAATGACCAGGTTTGCCACGTTTGAAACAAGTCTTTTTCTCCTTGGAACTTTTCTTTTCCCCGTCCTTGTGACTAGATTCACCTTTCTCGAACCGGGATGGATCATATTTATCCTTTCTTGATCATGAAGAGTACCTCAGTCTTTTGTTTTTGGCAGGCTTGAAAAATTTCATGCGTTGATCATAAGCCTTGGACAAAAGAACAATTCCTTTCTTGAAATTATCCTCATCAGAGTCTATATCATTCCTAGATTCTGACTCATTCAACAATTCTAGCCTCTTGTTCAATTTCATTAGCTTCTTGTTAGCTATTAAAGCTAATGGATCCACATATTTTTCAGTTATCTGAGCAAGAGTTTGAACTTAAGCTTTGTCTTGAACAACGTTGGACACTTCATCTTGATTCAGATTTAGACATTCAAACACCATATGGAAGTCCATCTCTTCCATATTTCTGTTCTGAGTTATATTGGATACATAAGACTTCCACTACTTTCCTAGATTCATCAAAACTTCACATTTATCTCAAGCTTCGCTTTCGTTACATTCTTATTCAGCTCATTTAAAATGTTCCTAAGTCTCAGATACATATCAGCTAGTAGTTCATTCTCCTTTGCTTTGAATCCTTCATATCTCTGAAGTAACCCAGTCACTTTCATCCTTGTGCCTAGCTCAGTAAACTGCATGAGTTTAGCTATGTTTTCCCACATCATCTTAGCATTTTTGTTTCTATCTATGTGTGGTATCAGGAATTGTGGATTGGAAGTTGGAACACCTTCCACAGTTTCATATGCTACAAATGGACATTCTTTAACGGACAGCAGAATGTTTTTCCCATTTGGTTGTCTGTTAATGAACAACTGAAATCGATCCTTCCACTGAGAATACTCTCCCCTGAACAATACATGTGCCTTTGCATAAGATTCGATTGCCATTGCTTCACGCGACATTATTGCAATCTTGTAAGATGTATTGTGAATCTAAAGATCTGCACAACAATAATTTGAGTATTTTAGACAAATAGTAAAGATTTAAACAAAGTTTAAGCACATGTTAAAAATTTCCCCTATAGACTTCGAGTCTATTTCACACGAGCTCGAGTGTATTCGACACGAGTTCGAGTTTAAGCACATCATTAGTTTGTTGACTTCCAGATATGATGACCCGAGATTGAAGTTAACTTTGAGTATGGTGAACTCGAGGTCAAATCAAGTGGACTCGAGTTTAAGTCAAGTGTACACGGGTTCGAGTCAATTAGAATTAAGTTCAAGTCAATTATTTAAGTTGACAAATTCAAGATCAACAGATAGTAAAAGGTTGTTATCCACTCGAGTTGAAAAAATAGATGATTAAGATAACTCGAGATAAAGTTTAAGGTTATGTCATGTAGTTATGTAAACTCTAATTAAAGAACACCTCGAGTTAAATAAAAAGTAATAGTCGAGCTCGAGTTATAAGCAACTCGAGTTTGAGTTTAACTACCACGAAGGAACTTTCTTGAAAAACCCCTACGCGAAGGTTCGAGTATGACTAAGTCGAATTCAAGTCTAATATACTCGAAAGTTAGACTTAATGAAGGTCAATGCAGCTAGGGTTTACTACGAACTAACGAACATCACCATAGCACTACAGTTCAAGTAACTTCTATACAGTCAAATTCTCCCAAAAATTTTCTCAAATCAGAACCAATTTAACTAAATTGGATTCAAAAACTCGAAATGTGTAATTCCCAGTTTAGGTTAAACATTCAACAATAATGAAGCATTCATGAAGAACATCAAGAACAGTATGAATATCAATATAAATAATGATGAACAAGATAATACCTTAAGAACAACTAAGCAATTACTAAATATTAAACCAAAAAGTTCTACAAACTTTGTACGATTACAACTGTTGGAAAAACAAACCTATTACAATTTATTTATAAGCAAAGTAGTTGACTTGGATCTAAATACAAAACCAATTTACCCAGGGGTTGACCGTTTAGATCTTTGACCCATTTTCATAGAAGTTTGGATCCTTACACTTTAGCCACGAAACAATGTTTCGTTTATTACAAATGAAAACTTGAAAACTATCACAACTTCCAAATCTAACATTCTCCCCCTTTGTGATTAGCTTTCAGATTGCGTTTCAAGTTTGTCACCAGATTTCTTTGATCAAAATATTTATAAAGACATCTTGTTGTCATTCTGTATTCCAGGATTTCTCGGACTTCTTGTTGGAAATATGTGACTAACTGTAACACTGTCTTGAGTTCTCACTGTCTCCCCCCCTACTTGAGTGCTATCTTTTGATTTTTTATTCTGATCATTAGCATCTTTCTCACCATGTAAAGCATCCCATCTGAATACTTCTCAAGCTCATCTCTGCGCATGAATATCTTTTGTCTCTACAAATTGAGATAGACAACTCCGACTGTTGGCACGTTGGTAACTTTGGAAACCGACAGATGTTCGAGTCCAGGAGCTTCTTGATTCGGCGCAAACAAATTTATTTTTCTTTGTCTCGCCTCTAATGCAATTTGAAAATCAAATATTAAGGACATTGTGAGGTTTTGGTGAAGAAACATCAGAATACATCGTTGAGCATTCCTTGTGATCGCATTCATGTTCTTGTTGTGTAGAATATGCAAGTATAATAATTCCAGGTCTTGCAAGAATAGATTTGCAAAATCAACTTTAATAAACTCTGAGAATGACCTGTCTTCACGTTCAACATGAAAGATCGGGTAGAATATGCTTAGAAATTTATTAACCTTTATTTGAATGACCTTTACTATTTGTGATCT
Source organism: Centrapalus pauciflorus (assembly GCA_020465985.1). Classification (NCBI taxonomy): domain Eukaryota; kingdom Viridiplantae; phylum Streptophyta; class Magnoliopsida; order Asterales; family Asteraceae; genus Centrapalus; species Centrapalus pauciflorus. Next base: position 16,125 of record JAANYP010008123.1, read on the forward strand.
GTTACGCACTTCTTCTCGGTTCTTTCTAAGTGTACCAACCATAGAAACATGTATGGATCTATCCATCTGTTCCATCCCTTCTAGCGACCAAAATAAATTAGCTCTTATTGTTTTAACTTCCATCACAAACATTCTCTTGAATTTTTCTTCCATATACGGGCTCCGTACCCACTTCTTTACCAAATCGAGAGCTTAGGCAGTCAGTCTTTCGGTGTGTCATTCATCTCTCTTTTGATAGGTACAAGCACCTCAATTGATTCCCGCTTGCAGCCTCGTCATCCCTTTTAATACATTCGGGGCAGCAGAGGATGGAGTAGGGATGTTTGACCTCTCTTGAAGTATCGAGAATCGACGAGAAGAGCCGACAGGTCCAACATATTGGTTAGGAATAACTGGAATCGCCATTGGAATTATGGAACTTTGTTGGACTGGCTGGGATGGTGCTGGAGTTGTAGAAGGTGGAGTAGGTTCCGGATCATCAGAAGGAATCACAAATTCGAACTCTTCTGGAGCAACGCCTTCTTCATCGGCATAGTCGATCATTAATGCTTCTTTTATCTGAACCTTCCTCGCCTCCTGTTCCTGTTCCTCTTCATCGGAATCTAGAATAAAAAAATCGTTGCGATCAAAAGTCCTTAGAGGAACAGCGGTAGCGAGAATTTCCTCGTCTTCAGCGAATGTTGGCATTTGATTTGGATTCTCCCAAACTATTAGTGCCAGCTGAGCTCTGATTCAGATTCCTCAAGAGACTCAGCAGGGAGATCTGCTGTTGATGGTTCTGGTGCTTGATGTGTCGGTTCTTGTACTTGTGTTGTTGGACTGGTTGGAGCTTGTTGTTCATAAACCATTGGTGCCTTCCCAGCTCCCCTAGCACGTTTCTCCCCCTCATGCTGATCAGGATCATCCTAATCATCATGTTTTCGTTTAGTGCCTTGTGCGAAGAGTTGATTGGATTCAACGATAACTTTCAAGCGCTCTCCCAATTTTTGGAACTAGGGGATCCTGTTGGCTAGAAGAGCAAGATGCTTCGTTTTTTAGGATCTCTAGTATCAGGGCGTTCGTGGACAAGAGGTTGTGGGATGCCTGTAGGAGTGAGTGGAATGACCTTTTGGCGTTATCAAGGGTTATAATTATAGTTTTGGCTGGATGTTGTGTTATAAAAGTATACATGTCACTCAATTGCTGTGACATGAGTGCCTTGAAAGCTATGAACTCGGATTTGAACAGACGGTCTTTGTGAACATCACATTGCGTGTGGGTCGACGCTTGTGTCCTAGCCAAAAATATATCATCTTCAACTGGCCCTTGACTTAATTGTGTAGGAATTGAAGTCGGTGGTAGGGGCAGTTGTTGACCTTGTTCAATATTAGCAAACTCCAAGTGAGTTGCCGATAGAGTATGTGTTGTATCCCCGTGAAAAGATGATACACCAGCTTGTTAAGAAACCGGTGAGTGGGTGGGAGGGGTTAGTGCATGCTCAACTAGGCTGGTTGCGACTTCTTCAATACCTGCACCCAACACATGGGTGTCGGTAGCAAACGTGGGAGCCCGACTTATGGGCTAGGTGCTCTCAACCATAACTCTTACTCCCCCTCGACTCTTGATAATTTCTTGCAGAGATGCGAGAGAACATGTTGGAATAGGAGTCGGGGGAGTCTGGTCATATTTTCTCTACCCTCTTCATTGCCCATAACTTTATTATTTTCTAGCTCATAACCTTCTGAACCTATCCTTTCAGGGTGGGCTCCGTGGGCAGGCTCAACCGGTTTGGATGGGCCACAGGAGCAAGAAATCTCTCTAGAAATTTTTAACGTCCTGAGACTCGGGATTGGCAAACACAAAAATGCTTCAGTCATAGGCATGACCGGGATTCCTGGTGGAGTATCCCGGTTGTGACAATACTTTATCTGGAAGTCCCTGATAACCTTTTCATGATCTCGGCGGCAAATTTCGGGAATCTTCGTCATGAAATATGAAATGATCATTTGTAAAAATCTTTGAGCAGGTACGAATTTTCGAGCCCGCCTTTTGCCATTGGCCTGAACAACTTCTATGAGTTCGGTCCATAGAGTCTAAGTGTAGTTGTCGTGGATGTTGTAAGCAAGGCTGTGGAAAATGCGAAGTATGCGGAGACTGGCTCGATCTGTTCCAGTGGCTTTGACTGTTGGGCACCTGTCAAGTATGGAGTATATATAGTACCGGGGCCCTAACAACCGACGGCAGAAGAATTGGGTATCCTTTTCCAGTGGACCGTCATACCCAAGTTGACAAATTTTTTGCCAGATTTGTTCTTCGACAATTCTTCGCCATACTATTCTTTCCTAGGAAAATCTCGAGGACGGGGAAGTTGGAGAATTCGTCCGAACTTTTGGAATGTAATTTCCACTGAATGGTCCTCGATGTCTCCAACTATGTGCTCATTAGAGAATTCCAGAATTAGATAAAGCGAAATAGATTCTGTGACCCAGAAGGATTTCCTCAACTACCCTGTTTGAAAGGTGGAGATCTGCGTCCTCTTCGGTTTTGTTTGGAAAGGTGAGCCAAGGAGGAAGTTGTTGGGTTTGATCTGGAGCTAGATATGTTTCGGGAGTATTTGTTCTGAGGCTCAAGGTGGTTGGGCAACCGATCAGGATGTAAGTTCCTCATCGGATAAGTGATGAGCAACAGAGTGTTGAGGGCTGGCTTGTGGTACGTTTTTGGCTGAACGGGATTGTGAGTCCATTGAAACTGTCAAAAGAATGAAAGTTAGATATATATTTACAAATTAAAATATGACTTATTCAAAGATGTTTCATGTATTAGGCGTTAGATAGAATGAATCTGATATGTTAAAGGGCTTCTACTGATAAGTTCTCAGTAAGAAAATTCTTCTGTAGAACGTAAGTCATCACGACCAGTGATAACACAGATTGATTCAAGTAAAACATCATTTAGACATGACTTAAAACCCTTGAATAAGTGAACTTTCAAGTGAGCTCAACACTGACTTTCCAGACATAGTAAAAAATTAAGTCCAACTCTCGGATGTAGTGTCATCCGAGAGTTGTGACTCTCGGATGATGCTTCATTCGAGAATGACTATAAATGTTTTAAGTACCAAGTCTAAAATTCTTGACAACTTGCGTGCATAGTTGTAGCCGAGAGTTGTAACTCTCGGATAACACTGCAATCGAGAGCTGACTTAGAAAATTTTAAGGAATGTTGTCAAACGGTGGTCAACTCTCAGTTATTGCTTTACCCGAGAGTTATAACTCTTGTGTATAACATTATACACAGGTTATATTTAGGAAACATTTCATAACATAGCCCAATAATGCAACTTTCGAGTGAAGTATTAACCGAGAGTTGAAACTCTCGGTTCAGGCTTTGATCGAAAGTTACACTTTGAAGACTTTCAGACCAAAGATTTTACTAGTTGTACTCAAGTGTTGTAAGTCTCGATTATAACTAGATGCCTGTTAACACTTAGAAAAGTTTGTTGCTTCTAAACAAATTCCACTTTACTCGAGAGTTGTAACTCTCGGGTAAAGGGTTCGGCACTTACAAAAATTCAAAAATTTGAAAAACTCACAAACAACTTCGAGTTTAGAAATTTTGGATCAAAAAGGTGGTTTTAAAATAGCTTATGTTTTATTCATTTTGAAGAATTTCAACATTTAGACCTATGCCCGCTCTTTTAGAAGCAATTTAAGCATGTGTTGGCAGAGGAAAATACATTTTCATGTATAGAAAACACAATTAGTACTTACTTTTGTGAACGAAAACACACTAAAACTTCAATGAGTGACGATTGATGATGAAACTGTGAAGAGATTTTGAAGGGTTTTGCATTGAAGAGAATGAACAGGTAAAAAGAAATTGGTTTGGGGGTGTGGGACCTTTTATAGCATTGGAAGAAAAACCAGTTCCCCCAAGCCGAAGTGGGGAACCCAACCTAGTCATAAATCTCTTCGAGAAACCATCAATTAAATATGAAAAAATATTTTGGATTTTCTTTAACGCAAAACTTAAAGTAAAAGTAAAAACATAAATTAAAAACCATGAGTGAAAGGAAAAAACAAGAAACAAGAATAAAATATTTTTGGCCTTTTATTTTATAAAAAAATTAAAAAAAACTTTAGATAAAATTAAACACACAAAAGTAGACACACTAAATTAAAATACTAAAAAATTGACTAAACACACTTAATTAAATGATACATTTTCTCCCTCTCCAAATGTGCATAATTGAACACTAGAAACACTCGGGATTACCGTGAAGCGTCCCGGGAAACAAGTAACAGAAGAAAAATCACATAGACTAGAATTAAAATAAATAAACACTCTTACACAAATTATGAGATAACGTAGCATTTAAGAAAAGAAAATCATCTTAAGTGAAAGCATACAAAATTTGCAAACATGTTGCATTAAAAGGTGAGTTATATCGATAAATTCAGCATGCCTAACTAATTCACCAGAAAATTAAAGAGATTTTCATACAAAGGTTTTGTGAACATGTCGGAAATCTGATTTTCAGTGTTCGCAAAATGTAATTCTACGGTACCTTCTTCAACATGATCTTTTATACAAAGATACCGTGTATCTATGTGTTTAGCACGAGGGTGTTGTACAGGGTTACCAGTGATGGCTATTGCGGTCATATAGTCGCAATAGATTGGAATTCCTTTCAGTTTAAAGCCATAGTCTTGGAGTTGAGTGCGCATCCAAAGGAGTTGGGAGCAGCAGCTTGCGGCGGCAACGTATTCGGCTTTTGCTGTGGACAAAGAAACGTTGTACTGTTTCTTTAATGCCCAACATACCAATTTGTCTCCGAGGAACTGCATATGAGCTGATGTGCTTTATCTATCATGTTTACAACCTGAATGATCTGCATTTGAGAAAGCAGTTAGTTCAAACTGGTTCCTTTCGGATACCAGAGAACAAGAATAGGTGTGCCTTTTAAATATTGAAATATACGTTTAACGACAGCCAACTATGACCCTTTAGAATCAGCTTGAAAATGAGCACATAGACATGTAGCAAATATTATTGGTTTACTGGCAGTTAATAAAGGAGGGAACCGATCATTCTTCGATGAGTCGTGATGTCAGTGGGTTTGCCTATTGGATCCGCATCAGGCTTTGAGGAAATTGACATTGGAGTTTTCATAGATGACCAATTTTGCATCTTAAATCTTTTTAGGAGACCGTGGATCTACTTATGAGAATCCGTCAAGAAGTTGTTTGACTTGTAATCCGAGGAAAAAATTCATTTTCCTCATCATACTCATCTCAAACCTCGATTCCATGAGTTTTGAAAATTCTTCACACAGTCAAGGTTTTGTAGAACCGAATATGATGTAATCTACATAGATTTGTACAAGAAGAGTATGATTACCTTTATGCCTAATGTACAGAGTTGTATCGACCATACCTTTGGGGAAGCTAGAATCAAGAAGAAATTCTGTTAGACTATCATACCAGGACCGAGGTGCTTGTTTTAAACCGTACAGGGCTTTATTGAGAGCATAGACATAGGAGGGTCTAGACTCATCGACAAATCCCTCAGGTTGGTCCACGTAGACCTCCTATTTTAGGATTCCGTTGAGAAATGTAGTTATCACGTCCATTTGGTAGACGGTGAAATCCTTGTGAGCTGTGTACGGTAGAAAAATATAGATGGCTTTGAGTCTGGCTACGAGGGAGAACGTCTCATTGTAGTCGATTCCTTCTTGTTGGCGGTACTCCTTAGCAACTAATAGAGCTTTGTTGCAGATGACAACTTCGTTCTCGTCTCATTTATTTTTGATGATCCATTTGCTGCTGATGATGGATCTTTTCAGAAGTGTAGAGGCAGGTTCGAGTATGTCATCATTGATCTGGCTGCCTCAACAAGGGTGCGATTTTGTCGTTCCACAACACGGTCTGTTGTGGAGTTCTGGCAGCGGAATACTGGTGAGTAATACCGACGGAATCCAGGAATGTGCAAAGCACCTTATTTTTGAACTCTGTACTGTTATCCGTGCGGATAGCTTGGACTTGGAGTTGAAGATCAACTTAAGTCATTTTCAGAAATGAAATGATTAAGTCTGGCATCTCGTCCTTTGTGCGAAGGAATATCACCCAGGTATATCTCGAATAGTCGTCGACCATCACTAACATGTATTTCTTGGTACTAATACTCTTAACGCGCATTGGTCCACACAAGTCCATGTGAATTAACTCAAGGGGTTGTGAAGTGTTTGGCACAACCTTCGGTTTGTGGGATGCCTTCTTGATTTTACTCTTTTCACAGGCTGCAGAAAGTTGATCTTTGTCGAACTTCAGATCTGGTAGGCCCCAATACAGTCGATTTGAAGCAAGCTTGGTTATGTTTTTGAAATTCAAATGACGAAATCTCTTGTGCCATAACCAAGACTGTTGTGATGTCGCTTTAGAAAGTAGGGAAATCGTCCTGTTGACTTTGACTTTAGACAAGTTGATGGTGTAGAGGTTGGAGCGTCGAGTTCGAACAAGAATTTCTTTACCCGATGGAAACCGAATGCTGCATCTCGTGGCTTTGAATGACACGTCAAGTCCTTTATCACACATTTGGTTGATACTAAATAAGTTGTGACCACGACCTTGGACGTAAGAGACTTGAGTTATTTGAGGTTGTCCATTTCAAGATCTTCTTATCTACGAATTTAAGCAACCCCGTTGTTGCCAAATTTTACAGACCGACCATCATATGTAGTGAAGTTTGAGAAAAGATCTTTCCTTCCCATCATGTGCCATGAGCATCCAAAGTCTAATATCCACACTCTATTTTCCTGTAAGCAAAAGTCTAATCAGTGTGTGTTGTATTTGAACTCTGGGTCCTGGACCGGTTGTTCAGAAGCCATTCAAGTGAAGTACGGGTCCTAATCCGAGGTGATTAGAAACAATCCGTGCAAGACAGTTAAGTGACCTTTGGTGCGAAATTTTATGATATTTGGGTCATGACTGATTAGCATTGACGGTAAGGTTCTTAAGAACTAAACCGACGTTTGTCGCATATAAAGTACACCTAATGTCTTTGTTTGCAGGAAGACAGGGCTTAGGAATCCATACAGACTTGAATGTTACAGGTCTATTAGATTCCTTTTTAACCTTTTGTTTTGGTTTATAGTGGTGTTTTTTATATTTGACTGTAGGGGCATAGTTCAACAATGTAGGCATAGACAAACCAAGTAGTGATTTAAACAAATCAAACAGCTGCTTAAAAGACTATTTCTTACTGTAATATCATTCAAAGCATCAAATTTAGCCAAAGTAGTATTAAAATTTAGATCAACCAAAGTTTTGTCTTTGATTACACTGGAAACAAAAGAATTAGAAATAACATTATTTTCCCCTGCATTCTTCAATTAAATGTCGTCTTTGGTGTCATGCCTTTAGTTCTTACTCAGTAGTCTGAAATGGAATACACACATTTGTTGGCTTTAGCAAATTGAGACTTTATGATTGTTTTTGGTTGTTTTTGTTTTCGAGGATTCTTCTTGACCTTTTTACAGGGACAAGTAGAATTTTCGGGAACAATTTTGGAAGAATCTCTATTATGTTCACTAACGAGAACGATCATAGGGGCTTTGCCTTTCTTTATTTCTAAAAGGTATTGTTTTTGCTGTTCAAGATATGAGTCTTAGGCTTCAGATTGAAGTTCAACCTTGGAATTGTTGATGAAAGAAACTTGTGGATTCAAACAGTTTTGGTTAGCAACAAGTTTAGATTCCAGCCCCTTAATACTGACTAGAAGCTGATCTCGTTCCTTGTCAAATGATTTAACATCAAGTTTAAAATTTTGTTATCGAATGGAAAACAGTCTTCTTGCCTCATTGAAATCATTTTCTCTCCTTAAGAAAGTGTTTCTATCTTTATTAGACAAACCTTGGGTTTCTTTTAAGAATAACTCAAGGGCATGAATTTTATCAGTTTGTTGCGAGGTGTCTGCTACAGAAGAAATAAGTTGAGCAATTTCGGCTTCGAGATATGATATTTTCTTTAAAAAAATGTATCCGTTCTTGCTCAAAAGATCATGATATGGTTTCCAATAGTTGTTCTAGATCGAAAGCCCGTTGTTCTAAAACAGAATATGGTATGTATTCACGGGGTTTTGGCAAGTTCCGGTTAGGTGTAATATTTGTTGCTTCAACAAATTCAACTTCTTTGAAAGATTTGTCTAATTTTCCTTGGAGAGAGTCGTGATTTAACCAATTATATACGAATTTAATTTGTGGTATATCATATCGTGCTCGTTTTTCTTCTTCTTCGGCTAACACTTCAGGCCAATTTTAGTTATAGGGCATCACAAATCCCCGACCCATGGTGTCAACATGATATAAGGGACTTTTCTTTTTGTTGATCATCTTTTCCAAGACTCCGGGACCCATAAACTCTAAACCATCTCTGGATTTTAATTCTCTAGGCATATACATGTTTATGGTTTGATCAGTTTGACCTTGTTTATAAAATGTATCTTCCATGTCTTTGAGTTTTTCTCTTAGTTTCGTTCTCTCTGCCAAGGCAAACACATATTTCTGAATGCAATCGGATTTATCAACCTTAAGCATTTGATGAGCGTATTCTAGTTCAGACATTTTAACTGACAAATCCTTTTTCACTCTACTAGCCTTACACACCTCTGTTTTTAAAAATTAAAATATTTGATTTTAAATGAAACTTTTCATTTTGAGCATTTCTAAAAGTGGTTTAAATGGCACTCATCTTTTTAGATTCTTTTCTTAATTTAAGGTCACCTACCTACGGATCCAATCTTGACGCGACACCGTCCAACGAGTGCGGAATCCTCGTTAGGGGCTTAACGGACTGATCACACACACGAAACACGGAGACCAACACGATGATAGACGTAAACACGAACGTCCCGACACGTGATTCTCTCCAAGAACATTCTGAAAATGCTCTGCAAAGGCTCACAAGTTCGTAATCACCTCGAACAAAGATTTCTGCAAATATCGTTTCACCCGGATGCTCTGTTTGCTCTCAACTTCGACAGAACCTCTGAGTCGTCAAAGATCACTGAATTCACAAAGATAAGTTCATTATGTAGCCGATATGTTCGTGAAGACGCTCCTCACGAATTTGTAGGCGCTCCTCTTGAACTTATCTTTGAACTTATTTTAGAACTTATTCTAGAACTTAATCTGGGACTTATTCTAGAACTTATTTGTAGAACTTATTCTAGAACTTAATCTAAAACTTATTCTAGAACTTAATCTAGAACTTATTCTAGAACTTCTTCTTTGTTATCCATGACTGCCTCTCCAGTTTCGCTGTCCTTACCAGTTTGTATACTAACTTAGTCCATGTCCTACCAGTCAGAGGATTTATTCTTATTTGAACCACAGCTCTACCACCAACTCTTAGATTAACTTCTCAAATCTTCCAGAACGACCCTCCCTTCTAATAGTTTTTGCAAACACCTTAGCATAAGAATCGTCTTCCTAGATTTATAAGGTCCATCCAAGTTAAATCAATCACATCACACTTCAGAATCTGATTCAGCATTTAGTGAAAATTTCAGCATCACTAGATCTATCACATTCTGATCTTCATTCATAAAACCTTCATCGAGTGACTTTCAATCAGGTATATCTTTAGGAGTAAAGGCTCATTCCTCAAGATCCTCCTATTCTAAGTCATCTTCGAAGACGAACCTCATTTCATCTTCATCCAACCCTGAAAATGCTTCGATCAGACCTTATCTTCAGCTACTTTTGTCGACTCTGGATCCTTGTCTTTTCCCTTGTCAGCGGCTATGAACGCCGACTCCCCCTGAGGATCAGCAAGCTGAGCAATTTGTTGTCCTGAAAAATCTGCCAGCTCACTATTCGGGCCATCTTCTTTGACTTCTTTAAATTTCTCCCCCTGAGACGGACAATCTTTCAACTATTCCTCCAGTATAGCCTCCAGATTTGAAATCTGCTGCCGCTGATTAGTCTCTGTCTGATCCAACTGGGCATTAAGATGTTGAAGTTCATGAATCACCTTTGTCAGCTGAAGAATCTGTAATTCTGTTAAAACTACAATTCTAACACTGTATAGACTTAATCAACACATGAAACAAGTCATAAAATGTTAGTCGGGCATCCAAATCCATTATTCAACGATAAAAATGCAATGAAACTATCCTTACTTACATTCTTTGATGGTTTCGAAGGTAAACGAAATACTAGAATTAAGTTCGAGAGAAACAGTCGATATCTTCGTTAAATAGTCACAAAATCGTAAGTTTTGAAAAACTTTGAACAATTTTCAACTTTTTCGACTTATCCCGGAACCCTTCACTTTTAGCAACAACAATTTTTCAACTTTTTCAATCACGCAAATTTTGTTTTTCCAACTAGAATGCATCCTAGTAACTTTGACCTTTATCATTAATAAAATTAAAAAACGAAAATAAAATAAGATAAAGCAAACCAAAATTAAAAACACTCAAAAGTACCCTAAAATTACGACTTATACTAACTGATATTTTTGCGAGAAAGTTAAAGAAGGTTCAATCAGATAGCAGTGATAAACGCACTTTCAGTATTTCACTTTCACACTTAGGAATTTTTATTTCTTTGGTTGTTTGTCGTGATATACATTCCAAGTCGATTGTTGGTATGATTTTCCCTTTAAACATCAAACACTGTGTAAATTCCCTTGGCCTTTTTATTTATCAAGAAACTACCTTACGTGTCCCATACATAGATATACTTCTATGATCAAGGCACACACACAATGATTATAACTTTTCGCTATTGCAAATTTTATTTAAAAGGCAAACGTCGGACACATTCTGTATTTACATACAACAGAGTGTCTTAGTTTGTCTTAGAGTTCATTTGAAGTTAGCAAGACAGCGGTGACAGGTCTGTAGTTACGTACAAGAAAGCGACTTATCATTCTATCTTAAGTCTAAATAGTGGTGACAAATCTGTACTTACGTACAACAAAGCGACTTGTTTTGACTTTCTTTTCTATTCAAAACATTTTCATTTCTTTGTTTAAGATGTATTTTGATGTTGCTATACATCCCCGAGATAAATTTGCATACCTCATTTACAATCATTGTCTGTGTGTATCTAACATAGAAATTAAGACCTTTTGATCATACATCTAAGTTACACATATGACATTTTCCTGATTATTTTATTAGCTATTAGGATTTCCTTCGTGTATTATGCCTACGAACACATCAGACAAGAAAGTGTATATCACTTAGAATTTAAGGTGCATTACGGGTGAAAGCTCAACACTTAGAGTTTGTTTAGATTGTGCTAATTTTCGTCACTTTAAACCTATGACTCTAAGGCTTATCTCATTTTCTAAATATTCTCTTTTTTTAAATTTTTATGGTTTTCTCTTTTTTTTTTCTTTTTTTTTTTTCTTTTTTCCAGTAAAATATTCTAAGAAACTAAACTAATAAGTTACTACCAAAAAGAAAGAAAAACTACTAAGGTCAAGTTACTCTGGATTACACATGCCGTTTAGTTGAACTAACAATTCAAAGCGTGATTTAACAAATGTTTTTGTGAAAAGATCCACATAGTTGTTATTACCATCATTGTTATATAAATTACCACACTTTATTCTTTTCCCGTAAGACTTCTCCACTTGGTCTTAGGACCCAATCAACATGCTTGTTGTTTCGTACTTTGTACCCCTGTCCTGTGTCGAGAGCATCCACTATCGATAAACCATTTGTTATCAGGACATGTAGTTAACTCCTGCACACTAAACAAGGCAAGTTAGTTATCACAGGGAACCCAAGTCTTGACTGACTTGGTAATACCATCCTCATCCACAAACTTGAACTCTTTCAAATACCCATCTCTCCTTTCAGGTGACTTGCTTTTTTGATTGAGAACTTGTTGTGGAGTTGAGTGATTAACTATCATTCTTGACCTTTGGGTTGGTCTTTGCGGTTCAGCCCTTGAATAATTTCTATTATAGTACATCTCAGTTTGATAGTTATGGGCTCTACGTGGTGTCGTATGTCTATTAGGAGAATTAGACCTAACTAGAGTGTGACTCCTCTTAGGTGTATTATTCCTATTGATGTATTGGGGACCAGACATTGATTGACTAGGGGATCTATTTGGTGAATTATTCCTAAGTCCGTCATTTTGTCTGAGAGACACTGGTGGTTGTCGACTACATAGATGTGACATCACAATTGAGTTCTTCTCAGAAATTTGTGAACTACTCCAGCTCGTATCACTAGGCATTGTTTTTAAGGTTTGCTGCTCTTGTTTCCCTATGTTTAGTGATGACTCTGACTTCTTGTAGGGACAACCAGAAGCAACATGTCCTTTCTCATGACACTTAAAGCAAGACATCTTGTCAATAGATTTATTATAGGCACTCTTTGACCTAGGTGTCTTACTAATGCCCTGATTGTTTGTATCAACAGCTTGGTTTAACTCCCCTCTGTTATTATTACTTACAGTCTTATCTTCTTCTAGTTTTGGCTTACAACTAGACTGCACACACTGTACCATTTTCCTAACCTGAGGAGTAGTTGAATATACTTTAGAAGACTTAGTTACCTTGACTACCTCTGATTTAACCATATCCTTGGTCTCATCCTGAGGAGTAGGTACATGGTTGCTATTTGCCTCAGCAACCCTAGCCCTAGACTTAGCTAATTCCATATCTTTAAGAGAGATCTCTTTGGTCAGTGACTCTACATTCTCATAAATTAGTTCATTCCTGACACTTTATTCAATTAATTTGTCATTCAAAACAATTAAATCTTGAGCATCATTTCTCACTTTGGCCTGAAGATCTTCCTTAATGTCTAATAAATTAGCATTATCTGTATTTAAGGATTGAATTTGAGCAGTCATAGATGAATGTATTTCTAGCACAAAATTCAATTTATCATTCAAAGTAGTACATAAAGCACATAAATCATGAAAAGTTGAAAAGTTGAAAAGTTCAGAGTTACCTTTTTCTGACCAGATTTGATGTTGGCCATCTGAGCTGCAAACTCCAAAGTAGTCAGCTCCTTAGTAATCTCCAGCACCAAAGGCTCTGAATCAGACTGTTGGGTATCCACTTTCTTTTCCTCTTCTGCTCCCATATCCGTTTCTATCACTTCGACCATGAAAGCCCTAGTGTTTGTCACTGGATGTTTATTCCAATCATATGTGCCCTCTAACTGTTTGTTAGACTCCACATTAGTAAGTAAACCAGCTACTGAACCCTGATTCCCTAATCTCTGATTCCCCGAACTGGCTGAAGACTGACGTCCCAAGTTCTGATGATTATCCATCTTAGGTTTTTGACACTCTCTCGCAAAGTGTTCAACCCCTGACAGTTATAGCACCTAACTTTTAACTTATCGAATTCTACAATGTTCACACTTAGATTTCTTCCCGTTCTTTTCATGAACTCTTCAATCTCTATGTGACCATAGCCAGTTGCCATTGTAGGTCCATTTGCCAAGTCATCCGGATCCCCCTGATCATAATCTTCATCTCATTTTGAACTTAAGTAATTTAATTTAAAATTAATTTAAAATAAACTCCTTCGAACTTAGGTAAGCTCGAATTAATTTAATCTTAAATTTGTTTAAAAATTAACTTCGAATTTGTGTATGTTCGAAATAAACAAGTTCGACTGACGGACAAGTTCGAAAAAATCTGACAAATTCGAACCACTGACAAGTTCGAATAATACTTAATTTTTTGACAAGTTCGAAATCTGACAAATTCGATGATAGCAAGTTCGAATTTCTGCCAAATTCGAATGAAGCCCTAAATTAAGTTCGAGAGGAGCGTATTTCAGACAATTTCGAGTGAACCCTAATACTCCCTATGTTCAAGCGCCGCAAGTTCGAGAAACGACCAAAAATTCGATTTTTTTTCAACTTCTCAGATTAAACCAAAGTTTTTAGGGTTAAAAACGATGATTTCGACTGAAACAATGAACCAAATGAACTTTTCTCCGTTACTTTGCTTGCGTAACTCGAAAAACGATAAAAAATGTGATTTTTTCGTCACAAACGCCAAGAAACCAAGAAGGTTTAAGATGAACGGGAAGAACATGATGAACACCCTTATGTCTTTGATACCACTTGTAAGGTCACCTACCTACGGATCCAATCTTGACGGGACACCGTCCAACGAGTGCGGAATCCTCGTTAGGGGCTTAACGGACTGATCACACACACGAAACACGGAGACCAACACGATAATAGACGTAAACACGAACGTCCCGACACGTGATTCTCTCCAAGAACATTCTGAAAATGCTCTGCAAAGGCTCACAAGTTCGTAAGCGCCTCGAACAAAGATTTCTGCAAAGATCGTTTCACCCGGATGCTCTGTTTGCTCTCAAGTTCGACAGAACCTCTGAGCCGTCAAAGATCACTGAATTCACAAAGATAAGTTCATTATATAGCCGATAAGTTCGTGAAGACGCTCCTCACGAACTTGTAGACACTCCTCTTGAACTTTTCTTTGAACTTATTCAAGAACTTATTCTAGAACTTAATCTTGAACTTATTCTAGAACTTATTCTAGAACTTATTTCTAGAACTTATTTCTAGAACTTATTCTAGAACTTAATCTAGAACTTATTCTAGAACTTATCCTAGAACTTAATCTAGAACTTATTCTAGAACTTATTTCTAGAACTTTATCTATAACTTATTTCTAGAACTTATTATAGAACTTATTATGATAGTCTACAACTTATCATGCAAATGTAAACATCATACACAATCATGATATCAATAGCAAAACTAGACTGCTGTCGTCACACTAGATGTACCAACACTCTATACCTTTAAGTCAGCAAAAATCTCTTCAGATTGAATTCTTACCTCTATTTTAGTCGTGGAAGAATCCTTGCTTGTACCTGCATCCTGAGCTATCAGTTTCTTCTGTTTATTAAACATCGACAATGATGCACATTGGATCTGCGACATCCTCTTCTTCATCGTCAGTGTCTTCAAGTGAGTGTCCGACATTTCTTTGCTTGGAGAGATTATACTTCGTCTTGTATTAATTCTCATTCTTTTGCTTCAGAAGACGACATTCGTGAGCAAAGTGGCCCGGATTTCCACAGTTGAAGCATGCTTTCTCCTTGTCATTGGTATTGACATTGAATGTTTAGATATCTCCTTCTTTTCATCATACTTCTTACTCTTTGCTTCTTTGCGGAGTTTATTTGAAGTCTCAGGAAACTTTTTGTGAAAAGCAGTAGTAAGCAACACAATTTGTATCTAAAGTGTAGTCGCCTCGAGTACAGAATCAGCATCATCAACATGAACATCAGACTAAGAGGACTCAGAAGAAGTTTTAGAAGTTTTACAGCCTTGGAGGTCTTTAGCCTTTTATCAATTAACAGGGCAAGAGGATTGGTTAATCTACCTTTTTGGTCTCGGACTTACCAGAAACTTTTGATCGATATACAACAAGGTTATCAAACAGATCATGGATGTTGATGTCATTGATTTCTTGAATTAACCAGACGGATTGATTCCATTATGGTTTTAGCGAGATTACAAATTTTCTATTGAGCTCTACTTATGATTTCTTAACCTCATTCTTTCGGAGCTCGTTCATTAGCATACAATAATGATGATATGTGGTTTCCAGTAGTTCACCGTCTTTGGCAGAGAACATGACATAATTATTTAGAGCATTTGTCTCTTCGCTGTTTAGCGTTCCGATCATTACCTTGCATTTGTCTCTCAATCTCTTCCCACGTCAAACGAGCAGTCTTAAAACTATCAATGCTGATATAAATTTCATCCGAAAAAGCATGGATGATGAACGATCGTGCAATCCTATCAGCTTTCTTACGATTCAGTAGCTCAAGTGTGAGAATGACCTTTTCTTTGGAAGCCAATCCAGGGCCAGGGTCAGTGTCGAGTGGAAGATCCTGACCGAATTTGGCGGGACCGTTGTAGATTGAGTCAAGAATATGATCTGCTAAATCATGACGTTTGATGATGTCAAGAAATCGGGATTTCCACAGAGTATATCTTCCCCGGTACAATGTTGGAGGTCTAACATCTGATTTCATGACTAGTGTATCGCGATTCATGTTGAAGTGCTTATGATAACTTAAGAAGACACAGTAGGAATGTGAGACTTAATAAAAATATTATAAGTGTGAGAAAAGTAACAACTCTCGGATAAGGCTTTATTCGAGAGTTATTACTTGAGGAGGAAACTTGGAAAATATTTTGAGATTTTAAAACTCTTTGGTATCCGAGAGTTGTAACTCTTGGATGAAATAAATGGCATAATAACTTAGAAATTTTTGGGTGTGTGTGTTGTGTGTTCCTTATGATCTGAGAGTTGTAACTCTCGGATGTGCCTAGGAAAACTTAGAAAAATTCAAAGTGGCAATGATCAATTAGTGTGATCTTAGAGTTATGAACTGAAATTTTCTAAAATGATTTGTTTTAACACAAACGAGTACTCGAATATGAATTTCAATCCACAAACAGTTCTAGAAAAAAAAATTAGTCCAAATCAGAAACTTCAAAAACCTCAAAATTTTCTAGAAATTTTACAAAATAGGATTCCAAATTTGTTGTTTGGCTCTGATACCAATTGTTAATTCACAATGTTGAAAAAAACAAGAATATAATCACAATCAGATCAAGAAGATCAACAATCACAAAGAGAATTTCAATATAAAAAATCAAAGTCTAAAAATCCTCTGTTTGTATTACCTGCGTGAATGATTTACAATACCAGCAAATTGACTATTTCTAGTCCAAAATACAAGTTAGGGATATTTACCAATCAGCCCCAAAACTTTACAAAATTATATCCCTAACATCCTCATATACTAAATTTATATACGATGATTAAGTCATCAAACATAGGGCAAGACAAACTAGATTACCCTTCCTAGTTCACATGAATAAGACTACACACATATTTGATGTTGTCCATTGTGAAATTTGGGGTTTTCTTACCATTGTGGATGATCAAAGTTGTGCAACTTAAACCTTTCTTATGAGACATAAATCTAAGACAAAAAAATACCTTCTAATATTTTTTAATTAGGGCCAAACACAACTTAATGTTAATACATAGTTTTTTAAACGAATAATGGTCTTGAGATTAATCACTCGGATTTACAAAACCATTATTTTGAGCATGCGGATGGATAGAGAAACAAGTTGCACAGACACTACACAATAGAATGGGGTTGTAAAAGCAAAACATAGACACTTATTATAAGTCGCTAGAGCTCTTCATTTTCATGCAAATTTACCAACTCATTTTTGGGACTAGTGTATATTCACAGCGACGTATCTAATCAAACGTACTCTGCTTTTTTTCTTAGAAAAAAAAACTCCTTATGAGGTTTTATTTGGTAGAACGTATCTATCTAATCAAACGTACTTTGCTTTTTCCTCTCGTGATGTATAATTTTTAGAACATTTTCTGTTTGTTTGTGGCATCACAATTGTACATAATTTACAATCTAAAATCTCGACTTACTACGAAGGACTAATTGCACATTGTGGAAATTATGCCTTCAAAACCGACAAGTATTAATTCTCCAAGGGCTAAACTTGCCATTTTCTGAAACTTAATTAATTCCTCATGTATAACAAGGCATTAAAATCTAAAACTGAATGTGAGAGTTTTTCTTCACGATTTTTTCATTCTGCGAAGCAAACCCCCACACGAGAGACAGAACGAAAGACGGCATGAACAAAAATCATGAAGTAAAAGTCTCACATTCAAATTTTAAATTTAATGCCTTGTTATGTGTGAGGAATTAACTAAGTTTCAAGAATTGAAAATTTTAGCCCCTGAAGAATTAATACTTATCTATTTTGAAAGCATAATTTCCGCAGCACTTTGACTTCAAAATAGGCTTAACAGAGAAACATTCTCAACGATCATATTACAAAATCAACAACTTATCAAACTTCAAAAATACGTAAGAAACTTCAACCACCATTAAGATAAAAATTGATTTCGAAAACATAGAATTACATTCTCCACCAATGAGCCCATCAAGCTCACATGCGTTCAGACACACCCACAAAGTCCAAACATATATTGAACTTGTTTATTTGAAGACTTTTAGTAAAAATATCAGCACGATTATCATTGGTATTGATCTTACTCACAACAAGATTTCCATTTGCTATTTTATTTCAAACAAAGTAATAAAGAATATCATTGTATTTCGTTTGGTAATGAAACATTTGATCCTTAGTCAAGAAAATAGCACTTTAATTGACATTTAGTGCATCGTGAAGCTCTTTAAACTATCGCTTCAACCAAATAGCTTCCTTATATGCTTCTGTCGCAACCATGTACTCGGCTTCGATCGTTGATAAACCAACTGTAAACTATAACCGGGATCTCCAACTGATGGCACAACCACCTAAAGTAGACACATACCCCGTGATTGATCTCCGCTTATCCAAAGCCTTTGGAAAAATTTTAATCAACGTATCCAAGCACTCCATCATCAGATTTGCCAAAAAAGTAAACACATAAAAGTCGTACCACGCAAATAATGGAATATCTACTATACTTATTTCCAATGTTCTTTTCCTCGGGGTTCGACGTATATCTACTCACTATGCTAAAGGCACAAGACAAATTTGGACGTATGCATATAATAGCATACATCAAAGACCCAATGACACTAGATTATGGTACACATGCCATGTACTCCATAAAAGTCTCAGTAGTAGGACTCAAAGCAGATGATAGCTTAAAATGAGCTGCAAATGATGTGTTGATAGGTTTTGTTTCACGCATGTTAAAGCGTTTTTGGAATTTATCAATGTAATTCTTCTGAGAAATATGCAAGATCCTCGCACTTCTATCACACATTATTTCCAAAACCAAATATCTTTTTGGCGACCACAAGTCCTTCATTTCAAACACAGCTTTGAGCTGGTCTTTTATTTCTAAATGTCCTTCATTTCCTTAGTTACGAGCAACATATCATCCTCGTATAAGAGCATATAGAACATTGACTCGTCAACACACTTCTTGTGACAAATGTAGTTATCATAGGCGCACCTTATGAACTCGTGACTAGTTATTAATCAATCAAATCTCTTATACCGTTTTCTAGGAGATTGCTTGAGACCATAAAGAGATTTTATCAATTTCCATACATAGTCCTCAATAACTACCAACCATTCGGGTTGTTCCATAAATATCTTCTCCTTAAGCTCATCATTTTAGTAAGTTGTAGAAAAATCAAGTTGCTCTAGTTTATAGTCATTAGAAGTGTGGTTGACAACCACAAATTAAATGTTAGTCTAATCAATTCTTGGAATCTGACTGTAACCTTTAGCTACCAAGTGAAGACATCCTTTCCCATTAACAAATCTATCTTTGTCTATTCGTTTTAGCACAACAATCCTTTCCCATATTCTTACTTTCTCAGGCTGAGCCTTGTTGTGCAAAAAACTTGCATAGTTAACAAGATGTGGAATGTTATGCTCTATAACTCTAAATAGCTTCAAAAATGTCAAAGGAGCTTTCCTTTTACAAAAGATTTTCCTTTCTAACAAGTCTGGCAACCTATTTTTCTTTTTAATGTACTCTTCAATTTAATGTTTTGTCAGTTTTAGCTTCTTATCTTTGTTCATGCTTTTGGTTAGCTCCTCCTTATCCAACAAACTTAACATTTCATCAAATTCCCTTCTTAGCTTCCCTTGCACAACTATTCTCAAAGTTTGTTCTCAATCCGACTCATCAGCTAAAACAAACTCATTCAAAATTTTATCCATTAGCTCTCATCGGAAACATTATATTATTGGACTGATTCAGGCTCTCCTATAAAGATTAACGGTACATCTTCTTCTCCAACTTTGACCGTCACATACTTCTTGTTAGTGACATCATATCTTGTCACTGTCTTCATTAGCTTCCTCGTCTTAGGATTATACTAAAGCCCGAACACGCAACATATCATCATACACAGCACCCGCTGGCTTTTCAGCCGTTGGTTTGTGTTCAGATTTTTAGCACATTATCTTTCATTATCTCATCTACAACTCCTCCTCATCAACTATTCTCTCGACCATCATTGATGATTCTGCAAATTTAAACTTTTCCACTATAACTTCAGACACTTTAATTTCTTCTTCAACATCTTCAATCAAATCCATCTTATCTTCTTTATTTGAATCCCCATACTCTTGAAAATTGATCTCGAAGCCAGATTGCATACTCACCGGATATGGAACATCTTCATATAGAATCAATTCCAGACCATGTTGAGAAGCAACTGATTCGTCTATTTTATCTGTTTGGATTCATACACGACAATCTGATTACTGGAATCATCAAGCTTCCTCCTCTTCTCCCACTCATGAGGATCATCATTGGAGTCTTGAAAAATGTTTCTTCGAGTCTTGAAAAATGTTCTAATAAGAAACCTAACGCATTGACAATAGTAGTTTCTAAACCTGTCATTCTCTCATTCAAGTTGAAAAATTGATCCTCGTAGTAACTTCGCAATTCGGCATTGAAATCAAACTTTTCTGGCTCAGGCTCTATAGTAGCAGCTTTGCCTTTTAACAATCTTTGCATACTCAACATCTATTCCATCAACAACTCAAATTGATTATTCATAGTCCGATTTATTCCTTGTATGGATTCATTCAAAGTCTCATTTGTAACAAAGGGTAAAGAACTAACACCTGGACCACTCAGATTGCCCGTTGTCCCAACAATGAAACTTGTGAAAAGAGCCTCTATGTGGTCTACACTCAGAGTTGGCAATGTCATATCTCTGGTAGGACTTGTAGCTAATCCCGTTGAATGTGTAACGGATGCAACCGACACTATAGGTATTCCGACAGGGACACTTAGTTCTCATGTACTTGTTGCAACACATGCAACAGACTCTAGTGTCTTAAAAGTGTATGGTGGCTCTATTACTTGTGCAGAAATGAAAGGTGTACACGAGGGCAACATTGTACTTATTTCAATATCTACAGAATCCAAATGATCCCGAGATAGTATATATGATGGGATATTGGCTTCTACAATGTCAACTCTCAAATGTGAGTCAACAGTGTTCATGGCTTCTTGACTGTTTAGGGTGGGTAGCACACTCTTACTCAGAACACCAGTAGCACCCTCCGTCGTCTCACTTATTCTCAGAACTCAATAAAGTTCAGCACCAGTACCTGTTTCATCATCATCACCAGCACCTCCATCAACTCTTTTAATACTAGAAAAAGTTCTTTCTGAATACCTCTCGTTCAGCTCCCTCACCACCCCTCTCAACATTTTCCTTGAACACAATTTAAGCAAGTTCAGTAACCCATGTTGCTGAACCTCACTAGGGATGGCTCCTTGGGTAGGAGGCCTCGATTCCTGAGGCTCCATAGGAGCATGATCTATCCTCTACAGCCTCACACTCTCATTACTTTCATCAACATACTTCAAAATTGATTCAAGAATTGGTAGAATATTAGCATTCAGATCATCCCTATTGCTATATAAACTCATCATAACATGATCAGGGCATTTTTGTGAGTTCGTCATTTCTAGAATTTTATCATTTTCACACAATATTCCTTGAATAAGAATCTGGATGAAACGTTGGAGAAGCACAAATCTTCTAGCTCTGTTTGTGGTCTATGCTAATACCACCTCCTTCAGATCCTCCCAGATGCACAGAGTAAAATTGTAGTGTTTATTGAAGGCAACTCCTTGAAAGATTTAGAGTGCATGTACACTTCCTCTATCCACTCCCGTATGCTTTGATGTCACACATCTATTCAAAATGCAAAATAGTGTATCCCACTCACCGTTGAGGCCATTTCGGTGAAATAAAGATAATTTGTGAAGTGGCTTGGTATAGCGAAGACTAAAAAATTCTCAACACATCTGATCTTCTGACACAAATTCTTCAAAATCAATTAGATCAGGAAAGTTATTCCTGTCTATCTTTTTGGCAAGAACAATTTGTGACGAAGTCTAGCCAAAGTGATTTTAGCTTTGAATTGATCAATGGTGAATTTGAAGTGATGGTCGCCGACATAAAGAACAAATTTTATTGTGTGCCAGAATTGATGAAGATAGATAAGAAGATTGGAAGGTTTATACCGTAGATGATTACCCAGAGGATGACCTTTTAGGATTTCAACAACCATAGTGTGGCTAAGTTTGATAACTGAGGAGTCTAGCCTATGGTTATTACTAGAGAGTAGGAGAAAGTGTTTAGGCTTTATGAGATGGGTTTCAGGTATTGGTGATATAAGTTTGGGACCAGCAATGGATGTTAATTTTGGTGGTTTGGATGCTATGGTATGATTGGAAATTTGAAGAGTTTGAAACATAGGTGGGAGTCTGAGTAGCCATTTGATACCTGTGAAAATAACAAACATGTTGGAAACTATAGATAAATAAAAATGTCAAGTCAGATAAAGAAAAATAAATTTTCACAAGAAGATAGATAAATTTGTGGTTCATTATTTACAGCATCAGGATTCGAGACAATTATATTAAAAATATTACTGTGAGGACTACAAAGTCAACCATTAAGTGACCAATGTTAATGAAATACAGATTTGAAAAACTTAACATGTTAAAAGTTAATTTTCTTTGAAAAATTAAATTTCCGTCACTTAGAAAAATTCAGAAACGAATTTCGAATCATGCCAGATGAATATCGAATTAAAAAGCACAAATTTAGAATGAATAAGGACCAATATCGAACATTAAGGACCAATCTTGAAGTGAATCTATAACACCCGACTCACGAGCAGGTGCGTTTAATTATCTCATTGACTAATTATTATATTGATTATTGCGTTGGTCCAATTACGTTCCGTTTAGTGGATTATACGTGTCAGGACAGATAATACGTGGTTTTGGGTTATAACTGTAGTGGATTAATTATAAATATGGATTCATGGGAATAAATGGGGCATGCTAATATAATTTGTGAAATATTGATAATGGGGCTAGGTATCGGTGTCGAACCCACGAAATAAAGGGATACGTATAATATACGTATGTTCATATTCTTCCTTTCAGTTCCCAATTGTGTGTGTGTTTAACCATTGTTGGGAAGTCAGATTGAAGTCATACAAGTGAATTAGCTGCAGGAATTCATCTTTAACTTTTGTAATTGTGTTCTGCAAGTTGTGAATGTAAAAAATTCTTGAATTGATCCTTTTTATTGTATTAATTGTTTTGAAACTTGGCAAATTAGTGTAGCAAGTGTTTAAAGTGATTGTATGTCGTTGGTACGAGTTTATATTGCTGGGATCAAATTGGGGAGGTGAAATTCCCTTGGATAGAGCTGTGAAACCGAAGCAGTGGACCTGTAACTCACCGTGATCACGGTCGCAATGGGTTAAGCATGGCCACGATGGGTAGAGCGACTTAGGGTTAATTTGCACGGGCCACGACGGAAGCGCCCCCCGCGATAGGGTCAGCTCGACCGTGCTCGTGCTAGTGGAGCTGCGATAACCCTATTTGGGTCAATCAGTTATGTTTTTGATTATGGGATATACGGGGCTTTTCTGTTGTGTTAGGATTAATTTGGGAAGATTCGATGTGTACACCTGGATTGACAGAGTAGCTCTGTTTAACCCTGTGTAAGGTTCCCATATATATATATATATATATATATATATATATATATATATATATATATATATATATATATATATATATATATATATATATATATATATATATATATATATATATATATATATATATATATATATGTATATATATATATATATGTATATATATATGCGGTTGTGTTTATTGCGAGGTCACTCCTGAGCTTATTATTCCTGCTAGCTCCACGGGCGTCGCTTAGCTGCAGTGGGAGGGGGATAGGTTTCCCAAACTAAGATGAGTAGCTCATTGTGTATTGGATCTCAAGTACCTCTGGGTAGATGTTAGTATGTCTCTTGGTAGGGGCTAGTGTGGCATGGGTTATGCCAGGTAGTGTAGAGTTACAGTGATTGTCATGCTTAATTTGTGTTATGTGATTGGTGCATACTCTAAACCCTTGTGTACTCATGATCTTTGAATCTTACGTATTCGAGTCTACATGTGTGTGTCAGGGGGACAGAAGTTAGGGCTTCTAGCTCCTGAGCAGAAGTAGGAGCTTCGAGCTTGTTGTAGAGGGTTCTGAATTCACCGTGACTATATGTGGATTTACTGTTGGGAAACCTCGGTTATTTGTATCGAGTTTTTATATGTCGATATTTGTATCTAGGTCTTACGGATATGTATGCTGGCTTAGCAGTTAAACAGGGTAGTTTATATTGTAAAAAATGTTTTTAATTATTAGTGTTTGTGTAAACCTTTGACATTGGGTAATGGATTATATATGCGTCATTGCCACCTGTGTATTGTAAATGACGTGGCATTTTGCTGGGTTTGGAGGGTGTTACACGAATGGTATCAGAGCTTGTGGTTTCAAGTGTAGAGTATCTGTTAGATATTGAATTTCAATCCTGTGGTTCCATTTTGTAATAGATTGTATTTATTTCATTTTTATGTAATTTCATTTCCTTATATGTAATCTTTTCTTTTATTTAGAAGTTGAGGGGAGTGATTTGTAAACCCTTTTAACATTCCTTTGTATTTAAAGGAAACCCACGCCTATGGTTTCCAACTTTTGTCATTAATCTAATATCAAAAAGCGGCGGCTGCTACTTTATTTCTCGATGGCTTTTTGCAAATATTGAGATTTCATCCTCTTTGTTTCTTAATTTAAATCATTGTTTATGTTTGTGAGTGCTTGAATATTGATTGGGACCACTACAACAGTTGGTATCAGAGCCAAAGAAGTGGATTTCAACTGATTCTTATCGTCTTCATCGGTTCATCGCTGGAAAATAACCCATAGTTTTTCTTCTTAAACCTATATAAATTTAGTATAGTTTTCGAGCATTACTGTTCAATCCATACATGTTTTTGGTAATTATTTGGTGCAAAATCGAATCGGATATATTCTTGGTATTTTTCACGGTTTTTGCCTAAAAATTACGGATTTTGGGGTTTTTGGTTACTTGTTTTTCACAAAACTTGTTTCTAAATTAAACCGAGCCCTTAGGTATCATTTTTAGGCCTTAAATATCATTTTTATAAATTCTGGGTTTTTTGTTCTTCATCTGCTGTTGTTATATTAAAAAGGAAAATTGTCTAAGAGTAATCTCGGATTCAAATTTCGGATCCTACTTCAGGTGATACTATCTCGAATGAAACAGTACTTCGGGTCTTATATCCGATACTCGGATCAACCAAAACAAGATCTTCGCGGTTCCCTAAAATTTCATCCGAAATTCGAATTTAATCTATCATCCGAATATCGGACCACTCAAAATCGAAATACCATCCACCCGAATTTCGGTTAACCCAAACCAAAACAACAACCACCCGAAATTCGCATCCTTCTTAGGCGGTTCTAAGTGTCACACGATTCTACCTCATCCGAATTTCGTACCATCATCTGAATTTCGGCTCATTCAGCTGATTTTACTATTTCCACTTCAAAAGATCATTTTTCAAAACAGCACTCACCATCCACTTTTATCATGTCAAGAGAAGCTCTTGTCATATGGCCAGAGAACAGACCACCAGTTCTCTATCCCGATTAATGTGAGCAATGGAAAAAGAGGTTCCTCAAATTCATCAACATGTAGCCAATGGGTCAACTCATGATCCAATCCATTAATGAGGGACCAACTATCTTCTACTCCGACATTCCAGCTGTGTCGTCTGCTGTTCCTCCAATTCCAGTAGCCAAAGAAGTCTGCGGTCCGCTGGATGAGAGAGAGAAAGAGAGACAGACAACAGATCACTGGGAAGAATACCTTCGCCAGATTCTGCACTGTTCTGAATGAATTGAATAAGCTCCACATCCACAAGGATCGGGACGACATTAGTATCATGTTCTTATCTTCTCTGGCTCCAGAATGGGCACTTGCCAGTAGAGCAACAAAGTGAGCTCTGGAAATCACTTGTGTTTCCATAAGTGTGTTGTTCAAAGAACTCAAGAAATACCAGGGAGACGTAGATGCTCATAAGAAGATGGCTAACACTCTGGCTTCTCTGTTGCTGACAGTGAAACAAACTGCAAAACCGACAGATTCTGTATCTTTACTTAAAAACAAAACACAAATTACTGAGTTACAGCCATACCATCTCCCTTGCCCTACTACAACCAACATGGTTCCTCCTCTCACAACCCATATGCAATACCCTAGATACCTGAGCCTCTGGATGCTTAAGAGGAAGATATTCAAGAACAAATGGCCTTCTTATCGAATCGTCTTCAATAAAAGCGATTCTATCATAATAAGACCAACAATCAGCTCCGATATGACACTGGCCCTCGAAGGTATTCTGATGAGAGGAGAGAAGAAAGGTTGGAGAAAAGGGATGGTAGGAGAAGAGAGGACTAGAGGAGAGATGACAGGGATTATAGGAAAAGAGAGGACTGGAGGAGAGATGACAGGGATGAAAGAAGGTGCGATGATCGGAGAGAGGCGAGATAACCGGAGGGACTATTGAGATGATCGCCAATATGAAAGGTGTGACGATAGAAGTGATGATGACAGGCGGCAGACTCACCGACGTGAGGATAGCCGGGACTCCCGCCGAGCTGACAAGATGCTTGACAGAAGAGATGACCGGCAAAGAAATGAGGAGCCCATATCATCTGACGACCATGGTTGCTACAAATGTGGAAAGCCCGGTCACTTTGGTCAAGAATGTAAAAATCAATTCGAGCATGATCTAGGCTACTATGAACGAAAGGTCGTGGTGTTGAAGAAACGCGCTGATGCTATGGCCCTGGTAGCACAGGAAGACTACTGGGTAGATGAAGAGTCTGATGATGAGGAACACAGGGGTAGAAATTACTATATGATAGAGGGAATTGGACTAATGAATGGTGCTACTACTTCCAATTCTGAATCAGAGAAGTCTGTAGAGGGGGAGAACACTAAAGAATCTACAGCCTATCTGATAGCGAAATCTGGGGATTCAGAATGCTCCACATCAGATTCTGAGTCAAATGAGGTACATTCCTTTTACTTTCATTAGTATTTAACTGCTAAATTTGTAAAGAATGAATGAAAATGGCATACACAAATACTTGAGATAGAAGCAAAGTATAATGCTGAAAAATAAAAGCGTGTCAAAGCGGAACAACTGGCCCAATCTTTAAAAGAAACATTGGACACGTTTGAAAAAAACTAGTTAAACGAGCATAATTTTGTCAAAACGTTTTTACGTGAAAAAGTAATAGAAGAGTATAGGAACACTTCACTTAAGAATTATATTGATACAATTATTGATGAAAAGAGTTCCTTGAAGTTAAAACTATATGTTCTTACAAAACTATTAGAGCCTTTGAACGTTGAAAATTTATAGAACGGTAGAAAGTTTTAAATGATTGAAAAAGAAAGAATTGGTTTCTACTCACTGATCAAAACCCTTGATGATGAATTTCTAAAATGGGGTCAGACTGAACAAACTATTCATTTGAATCAACCAAAAGAAACTAGATTTTATTATTCAAAGAAGGAATCGGTTTTAAAAATCCTAAGTTTTTTAAAAAGGCTTAATCGGTTCTATCAATGTTATTTGATAGAACGTATATGGGATGTGGGTATTGGGCCTTCTTTCATCACTCATCGCAAGAAGTCCTGAACCAAGAAATCAAAACGAAAAAAGGAAAATTTATTTTATAGATGAAAGGGTTTATTATGAAAAAAACCAACATGTTTTCAAGTTTTTTGCGTTTTCGTCCCTCCATGTTATTTTTTTCCATAAAAAACCTCAAGTTATTCTTTTCTTATTAGTTTAGGGAAATTTTGGACATTAGACCCCGGTTATAATTTGTGAACCGGGTTTTAAAAACTTGAAAAACCGGGTTCTAATGTCCAAATTTCACTAAACCAATAAGAAAAGAATAACTTGAGGTTTTTTATGGAAAAAAATAACATGGAAGGACGAAAACGCAAAAAACGCGAAAACATGTTGGTTTTTTTCATAATAAACCCTAGATGAAAAGCTAAATGACAGCTATCCTTACAGAGTACCCACTCTTGAAGATGATTTCTTTGTTAGCTATTCATCAACTGAAATGAAAGCCAAACCGGTTGAACAAATACCTCATCCTTATATTCTGACAACTAATCTTCAACATAAAATCAATGTTTTAGAAGAGGATCTAAGGAAAGCTCGTGAGAAAGCCCTTGCCTATCAATGAGCTCTTCTCATTAGTGAGGAAAAATTGGAAAACCAAACTTTTGAACATAGTGTAGAGTTAACCATTTACAAAGAATAGTTTAACACAGTTTCAGAAAGGTTAAGTTCTCACTTACAAGATTCAAAAATGTCTCCTCCTAAACAGTGTCCCACATACAGCAATTGATAAAGGTAAAAACAAGATTGAAGCTCCTTTAAACTTTTCCAAAGGTGAGTGCTCAAAATCTTCAAAATCTGAGGTTTCCAAGAAGGCTAAGAGCAAATTAAAGTCTTCAAAGAAACCCACTAACCAAGGAAATCTCTCTAAATCCAAGTTTTCCAACCGTACTGACTCTCCTTGTGTTGTACCAACAAATCATGTAAGAAGGGTTCCTGTTAGGCATAAAAACGCCTCGGTCAAACCTGCTCTACATCTTAGGGGGAGATTTTTAATCAAACCTGTTTGATGCACTTGAAGGTATAAATTAAGGCCTGCTTATGCCTTATTGAAACCTGAAAAGTGATTTGCAATATCAGCCAAAGCTGTTTACCCTGTTGCATTCGTTGCAACAAAGGCAGATTGTCCAAGCTGTTCAGTCTGCTGAACAGGCTGGACATAAACTGTTTATGCTGCTCTGTTCTGTTGAGCAGCTTGGACATTTTCTAAGTATTCTGTTCTTTGTGAACAGAACCTGTTCTTTGTGAACATGCTAAACACTTTATGGAATATTTTTCCAAGTCCTCATGTATTGCTTTTGGCTACAAGATCAGTTTACAAGTCGAAGACAAACTGGAAAACAGAAACTGCAAAAGTCTGCCTACGCTGTTCTGTTACAAGAAGACAAACGGATATCTGAAAAGGGTGACAGACCTTTTCTTATATATCAAAATGGCCTTGACAAAAATGAAAGAGGCAAAGTTGACATTCCTCTTTTGGTTAAAGCCTTATGCAACAGTGACAAAAAGAAAGGACAAAGATTCTGCCATATGAAGACAAATCTGCTTTATCAGAATGTGCAAAAAAGGTGTTTTGTCTATTTGGAAAGACCTCCCACTATCTCCTTGTCCAATGAAGAAGCTTCACTAATATTCTCAGTGAGAGTATAAAAGGAAGCTTCTATGGATTGTGAGATAACCAAGAGTGAGAAATCAGATCGTGCATTGAAGTGTGTTTTTCCATGCATGCAAGTCTGCTTGAATATAACAGTACATGTGTCTAAGATGTTCATACTCAAGCTATCCATCTGTGTCTTGTAAAATCAGTGAGTTCATCAAAGTGTGTGTATTCATTGTATCTAGTCTGAGTGTGTCTTCGATTAATTGAAACATATGTTGTATTTGTCATCTCAGCTTTAACCTTTCCGCAGTGAAGCTTGTTTGTAATTAACATTTGTTAATAGTGTACACATTCATTGAGAAAAGATTGTTGAATTTTAATTAGCTGTATTCACCCCCCCCCCCTCTACATCATAGAACAATACTCTAGGGAAAGCTTTTGGGACTTACAACTGGTATCAGAGCAGATAGAGTGTGTGTCAACTCTAGATCTCTCATTATCCCTACTTTCCCATGGATAATAATGCTACCAGTTTCTCCTCTTATTATGATAATGGTTCAATGGCCAAACCTCCCAAATTCAATCATCAAAACTTCACTGGTTGGAAGTGCAGAATGATGCTCTACTTATAGAATCTGGATGTACGAATACAAGAGATAGTAATGGAAGGTCCCTATGTGCCAACCTCTGTTACTACTATCACTCCTGCTGTTGAAGGAGCTGCCCCTAAGATCAGAACCTTTGAGAAGGCCAAAGCTCAATGGTCTGATGAAGACAAAAGGCTGGTTGCTCTTGATGCAAAAGCCAGAAACAACCTGGTCATTTCTCTTCCTGATGATGTGTTCAAACAGGTTGAGAAGATGAAGACTGCAAAGGAGATCTGGGATACTTTGTTTACCGTCTATGATGGTCCCACTATCACACTAGATAACAGGATTAACAACCTTGTTAGACAGTATGAACTCTTCTTTGCAAAACCACAGGAATCACTCACAGAAACCTATACCAGGTTCACTGCTCTTATCAATGACCTCAAAGTTGTTGGGATCACAAAGGACAACTTAACTCTGGTGAACAAATTCTTGGACATCCTGCCTGAAGAATGGAACTATTTTTCTACTATCTTGAGAAATTCAGACACCATCAAAGGTATGGATCTTGTAAACTTGTATGGATCCCTACTGAATGATGAGCAGTCAAGGCAACAGAAAAGATATGCCTTGGAAATGTCTAAGAGAGGTGTTGCGTTGGTGGCCAGCGTGAGACAACCTGTTGGTCAGGTATGTGATGTGTTCACACAACCTGATCAACAGGCTGATGATGAAAGGGAAGAGATGTCTGAAGAGGAAGACTGTGAAGATCTTGCTGAACTTGATGATTAGCAAATGATTGCAATGCTTGTCAAAAGGTTCAACAAGAAAAGATTTGGTGGAAGAATGCTGCAGAGGAACTCAAATGTTGTCAAAAAGAAGGCATTTGATAAAAAAAAAAGGTTGAGTGCTTTAAATGTGGCAAAACTGGTCACATAGCTGCAGACTATGTGTCTAAAGCTGTTGGACAGTCATCCAAACCATTCAAGACAAACAGGGGCGATGGCTATAGGGTTAAGTACCTTATGGCCATGGCTAAGCTGAAAAAGTTGGAAAACTCAGTGGCTTCCAACAAGCAAAAGGGACTCATGGCTGAGAAATGTGATTGGGAGGAATCTGAATCATCCTCAGATGAAGAAGATAATAACTGTCTGATGGCCAACACTTATGTCCCATCAACAAGCAACCTCAAACAAGACCTGGCTGAAGCTGAAGCCTTCAGCAGTTTAGAGAACTAGAATCCCACAATGATGTATAAGGTACAAAACTTTATGGCTTAAAGTTCTGATGAAAAAGTAAAAATGTTTGAGTATATGCTTGTTGATTTAAAAGTTGCTGTTGAGAAACACAATGTTTTACTGTTTGAAATCTCTAAGCTTAAAACTGATCTTGACATAAAATCTAGCAAACTGGACAGTTTCCATAAGTTGGAAACTGAGCTTGATGAATTAAAACACATCAACTCCATTTTACTAGAAGAAAAGAGAAAAGCAGACATAAAATATGCAAAGCTTCAAATGATAGTTGACTCTTGGTGCCAATCTGCACAAAAAGTCAGCCATTGCATCAGTCAACAGATCCCTGCACAAATCCAAGCCTATCTTGGAGGGGATCTTGACAAAGCAGCTTTTATTGTTGAGGTAGATAATCTGAAAACTGACTTATCCACTCTTGGTGAGCTTCCCAGTACTTTCATTCAGAAAGTAAATGGTAAGCTAATCTCAACAAACAGGTTTGTCAGGCCTCAAAATACTGACAGCTTGTGTGAAAAAGCTCCAAAAGCTGATGATGGAATATGTTCTCCATCAAATCAGCTTGCTAAGTGCTCTTCTGATTCACACAAGAAAAAGAAACGAAAACAAGCTCAAGCTGCAGCTGTGGACTCTAAACCTGTTGACAAAACAGGCTCTGGGTCCAAAGCTGATGGTAAGAGAACTGTTAATCCTTTTGATGCTAAACATTTTGAGAAAAAGTTTTCAAAAGGTAAGCAGCCTGCTTTCAACAGGGGTAAGTCTCATGTTGAAAGTAAATCTGCTGTGGTTTCAAATAAGTTTTTAAATCATAGTGGAAAATTGGTTATAAATGAAGGTAGGTCTTTCAAAACCAAAAGTTGTGATTATGTTGATAGGCAACATCCATGACATCTGAGTAAAAGCAAAGGCAAAGCCATTACTCAACCTGAGAAATTTGGGAATAAGTTTCCCGAACCTGTGGAAGGTCAAACGCCAGTCAAACTTCCTGTGTTTGATATTTGTCCTCCCAAAAAGAGGAAAGAAGAAACAGGAAAAGTTGTTGCTATTGTGCCTTCCACCCAAACTATTGATTCATCTAAAAATAGTAAAAAGTTTGCTAAACCTGCTGACAGAATCAACAAAAATAATTCAGATTATGTTTCTGGAGGTTCTTTTTCCAAAAAGGCTAAAAAGAGAAAATGCTATAAGTCTGGGAAGAAGACACATATGGCCAAACACTGTCCTGAAACTGAGGACATGAGGCATGTTGACTCTGCTAGTTCCATCATTGCAAAAACGAGCAGTGTTGGAAGTAACATAGTCAACGAGGATGGTATCAAATCTGATACCATCCAAATAGGAAATATTAGTGTGGATATCACTGGTCCATCAACAAATGTTGATGAAGTAGGAGAGTGATAGGTTACAAGGACCTGATGAGTGATCATAGGCCTGAAAAAGGGCCAAAAGTCACATTTGGTGACAATGTAGAGGGATCCACAGAAGGATATGGAACTCCTCAAGCTGGTGCTGCAGTATTCAAAAGGGTAGCCTATGTGGTTGGGCTGAAACATAATCATGTAAGCATAAGTCAATTGTGTGATGCTGGCTACAAGGTTAACTTTGATGAGCGCCTGGGTTACATATTGGATCCCCAAGGCAAAGTTGTGTTGTGTGCACAACGAAAGAAAGGTGTATATGTTCTGGACATGAAATCTGCTGATCCCACAACTGAAACCTGCTTTATCTCAAGCAGCAATGTAGACCTGAATTGGTTATGGCACAAAAGGCTATCACACCTGAACTTCAATAATATCAACAAACTCTGTAAGAAAGAATTGGTAACAGGTTTGCCTTCTATAACCTTTGTTAAGGATAAACTCTGCACAACTTGTGAGAAAGGCAAGCAGAGAAAATCATCTTTTAAATCTAAGCACAATTTCTCTATTGATACTCCTCTCTTCTTAATCCACATGGACTTGTTTGGACCAGTCAGTGTCCCAAGTCTATGAGGAAGAAGATACACTCTAGTAATGGTTGATGAGTTCTCCAGGTTTACATAGGAGATCTTTCTTAAGAGCAAAGGAGAGGCTGCTAGAGAAATCATTGGATTTATCAAGAAGATGGAAATGTTGAACTCTGCTCAAGTAAAGTAGCTTAGAAGTGATCATGGTATTGAATTCAAAAACAGTACTCTTGAGGACTTCTGTGAAGAAAAGAGGGATCTCACAGAACTTTTCTGCGGGAAGAACTCCACAACAAAATGGAGTTGCTGAAAGGAGAAACAGAACTGGCATTGAAGCTGCTGAAACCATGTAGTGTGCATCAGGTTTACCTTCATCATTCTGGGCCGAAGCTGTCAACACTGCCTGCTTCACCCAAAATAGATCATTGGTGGTGAAAAGGTTCAACAAGACTCCCTATGAGTTACTCAAAGGGAGGAGGCCAAACATTAGCTATTTCCATGTGTTTGGATGTCCTTGCTTCATTTTGAATCAAAGGGGCCAACTAGCAAAGTTTGAACCCAAAGCTGATGAAGGTGTGTTTGTTGGATATTCTGCTATCTCCAAAGCCTACAGAGTATACACCAACAAGAGAAAGGTGATAGATGAATCTATCAATGTCACCTTTGAAGAGTCTAGGAGTGTCTCCTCCAAAGCTGATCCTGAATCAGTTTCAGGAGAATTCAGCTTTGATGATCTTATGCATTCCATCAATGAAGAAAAGGACTCAAAAAGCTTCCACTACATCTAGAGTGGCACCTGCTAATCATGATGGGCATGATAATGATTATGTTGATACAACCTGTGTTAATAAGTGTACTGACATAACTACAACCTCATGTCCTAAACCAATCAATGCTGATTTTCCTGGATCCTCTGCTAATATGTTCAACAATGGTGAATCATGCTCAAGAAGTGAACATGCTCAAGATATCAGTCTGTCTGAAAATCTTGAGAGCTGCTCAACAGGACCTGTTGAAGATAACTCAGGAGAATCCTCATTGAAGCAAGATCCTAAGTGGATCAGGTGTCACCCAAATGATCAAATAATGGGTGACATCAACAAAAGGGTGCAAAGAAGATGGGACAGCTTAGGAAACTTTTGTATGTTTTCTAGATTTGTGTCCTTAATGGAGCCTAAGAAAGTGGATGAAACACTTAAAGATGCCAATTGGATCACTGCCATACAAGAAGAACTCAATCAGTTTGAGAGAAACAAAGTATGGAAGCTGGTCCCTGCTCCTAAAGGAAAAACAATAATTGGCACCAAATGGGTTCTCAGGAACAAGATGGATGAGCAAGGTCATGTCATTAGAAAAAAGGCAAGACTAGTTGCCCAAGGCTATAGACAGGAAGAAGGCATTGGCTATGATGAAACATTTGCTCATGTGGCGAGGTTAGAGGCAATTTGTTTGTTTCTAGCCTACGCTGCTCATAAAAGCATGAAGGTAATTCAAATGGATGTGAAGAGTGAATTTTTGAATGGTAAGCTGCAAGAAAAAGTCTATGTCAAGCAGCCTCGAGGTTTTGAAAATGAACATCATCAAGGTTTTGTCTATAAGTTGGACGAAGCCCTCTATGGTCTAAAACAAGCCCCTAGTGCCTGGTATGACACTCTAACTGATTTCCTTATGAGCAATGGTTATTCCAGAGCTAAAGTGGATACCACACTGTTCATAAAGAAGGTGAAGTCTGATATTATGCTTGTTCAGATTTATGTGGATGACATAATACTTGGTTCTACTAATGAGCAGTTATGCAAGAATTTTTTTCACTACTCATGAAATCAAAATATGAAATGAGTATGATGCGAGAACTTACTTTTTTTTTTAGGATTACAGGTTAAAGAAACCTCAAATGGAATTTTCATAAATCAAAGAAAGTACACTTTAGATCTTTTGAAAAAGTTTGAATGTGATCAAAGTTCTCCTATCAAAACCCCAATTGCAACCAATGTAAAGTTGGATGCAGATGCCAGTGGCAAAGCTTTTTCAGTAACAGCTTACAGAGGCATGATTGGGAGCTTCCTATACTTAATTGCTAGTAGACCAGATATTATGTTCGCTACCTGTTTATGTACTAGGTTTCAAGTTGATCCTAAAGAATCATATCTAGCTGCTGTAAAAAGGATCTTCAGATACCTTAAGGGTACACAAGGTTTGGGTCTTTGGTATCCCAATTTAACTTAACTACTGCGGATAATGTGTGTTACCGTGTGTTACTAAAAAGGGCTCGAGTGGTCTGAAAATCTTTCTGACATGGATAACCATTCCGTTTTCCGTTAAAGAACTTTTCAAATCAATCGCCCAAACTTTTCTCTCTCATACCCACTCACACTCAAATCCTATAAATACACCTCTACTGTTTCGTCTTCCTTACTACTTTCATAACTTCCAAAGAACCCTAAATTCGACTAAGTGTCTTGTGCTTATACCCTCACTGCTTTCATTATGGCTCATCGAAATAACCCCTTTCTACCAGTATTTGTTGGTGCAGATGTTCAGAAACACTCTTCTGTCACCACAATGCTCACACTGAAACCCACAAACTAAATAGCCAACCTAACCATTCCCAAAAATTATATGGGGAAGGTTTATGAAGATATGGTGGAGTTTCTAAAGGTTCACCCTCTGAATTACGCCATGACTGCCACTCTTGGTGTCCTGTATGAAGAGATGATATATGAGTTTTGGTACACCTGTGCCTACGACCCAGCAACCAAAGTCATAAGGGGAACCATTCTCAATGGGACTCAGACCATTGAGATCACTACTGGTCTCATCAGGGATGTTCTTCATGTCCCTGTGGCTGAAACATATGATCAGCCACAACCTGAAAATGATCAGATAGGAAATCTGCTACGTTTTTGTGGTGCAGTAGAGCCCAAGATTGGAGCCACCCTGTTCAGGAAGGATCTCTCACCTACATACAACTTTCTATTTGCCACTGTGGTGATGTGCTTCAGCAGCAAAGATGATTCCTTTGACCAGCTTAGCCGTGATGAGATCCTAATAGTCCTACAGCTCGTAGATAAGACTAACATGAACATGGCTTGGTGGATTTTCATGAATTTGAGGAACCTGGTGCAACAGGTTACATGTCCAGCTGCTGTTCGATATCCAAGGTTTCTAAGCCTCATCTTCAACCATGTCTACGGTGAGCACTTGTATAACTCTCAGCCTATGTTACGTACTGCTGCTTTCCCAGTAATTGGGAATAGAGTTTTCTACACCCCTATACTTCCAAATGAGCCTCCTCTATCTACTGCATAGAGGAGGTTGCTCGGTATGGTGGAAGGACCCTTTGCTGTGAGGGTCGATCCAGTGACCGCTCCCAAGGGAAAATTCAAATCTAGGACCAAATTTGTTAATGGGGGCCTGGACACAACTGATGTTTAGCCTGTCCACAGGATGACAAAAACAGCCAAGTCCAAGTCTTCCCCATTAGCCTCTGTGGCTGAGGGGGAGCAGGCTTCTCACCCTGGTTCATATGTTGAACTTGAATATTCTGTGGCTGGTGCCTCTGTGGCACCTGAGACTATGGAACAGGCCAACCCACCTGTTTCTGATCCAGTCTCACCACCAGTCCAAACAGAACCCCTCATCTCTTCTCCACAACATCCATCCTCCACTTCATCTCTCCGACTCTATAGATGCAAAACCTTAGCCAAAAAGAAACCAACCGACCCAACTAGCCCCTCTGATCCCTCTCAACAGGGTTCAGTTGAAAAAGAAGCGACCCCTGCTGCTTCTTTGGAGAAGGTTCAGCACATTTGGAGCAGGCTTCACTCCAACAAGATTCTACCCTGAGTCAGCCTAGGCCCTCTGATTCCTCCCAACAGGAGCCAGTTGTAGATAAGAAGACTACCACATCATCTATTCCAGCCTCCCAACAGGCTTAGAATATTGAAGGACAGGATTTCAATCCACTCCACTCTGAGTCCACACAGTCTCCACTCCATACTTCTCCTACACAACCTGAGTCTACACGAGGTGTCAAACCTGCTGGATTAGACCATCCAGTGGATCAGCATCCAACTTCTGCTCCTCATGATACAACTGTTGTACACCCAACAGCTTCTGAAGGACCAACATCCCAAGCTGATGAACCACTGGGATCATACCATCCCACTGGTGAGGCTGCACCTCAAATGCACATTCCATCAGCGGATTTCACCACTACTGATGTTGAAATGCTCATCCCATCTCTCCATGATGAGGAACCTCTAAACCAAGGTGCTGTTGAGGGAACCACACCAGGCCTTGATGAAGGTGCTGCAACCCAAGCAACATCTTAAAGGCTACCATCTTCTACCCCTTCTCCTGATGAAGCAGCTACGACCACTGCTGAGGGACCCATTGACCCTTCCAAGCTGGGCCATATTACTTTTTCCCAGGCTATGGAACTTCTGTCCAAAGTCACCCTTCCTTCGCCATCACATTCTCAAACACCTGCCTCATCCTCATCTCATTCATCACCCTCTACACAATCCAAACAGTCCACTCACACTCCTCCATCCCCCAAAGATCTTCCTTTGAAGGATCAGCTTTATTTGCTGACCAACAAAGTTGGATCATTGGAAAATTCCATGACTTCCCTACCCTCCATAATCTCAGAATCTGTGTCTGCACAGCTCCAGGGATTCTTTGATCTGTTCAAGAATTCCTTTCCAACCACTCCTCAAACTGACCAGTCCTCACAGCTGCTTGCACTCACTGCACAGCTTCAAAACATCTCCACTACACTCTCCTCTATCCTCTCACATCAACAGGACTCTGTGTCCTCCATGACAGTCATATCCCAACAGCTGTCCTCTCTCCTCACCACTTGCACTACCACCCTTCCTACTACACTGGCCAGCTTAAACTCTCTAATTGTCTCTTTGTCAAATTTTGTGTCAGCAAACCTTGATGATGTGCAAGACTCTCTTGAATTACATCTTGCACAACTTCAAAGTTTGCTATTCACAGCTTCTGACAGAGAAAATATCATCAAGCTGTCCTCAATTGCTGATTCCTAATCCTCTTCTCTTCATACCTGCCTTACCCCAGCTTGGAAAGGTTAAGGACAATCTGGCTTTCTTAGTGCACAGCCTGGTTGGCCCCAAACCTGCTGCCAAAACTGGTGCTAAGCCTACTGAATTTGTTTCTCCAGGCAGACCAGTTGTTGAAGGTTCTGATCCATCTCCTTCAAAGGGGGAGAAGTTGTGTGCCTCAAGGACTAAGTCTAATGAGGAGAAAACCTCTTCTCCTTCTAAGGAGAAATCAGCATCTGTTGGTTAAGCAGCAGGTGCATCACAAACAGGTCCAGCTGCAGATGTCGCCTATCACACTGAAGCTGCTCAGTCTACTCAGGCTGGATCTCCAAACCCTGCCCAAACTAAGGGGGAGGAATCCAATCATGGGGACAGGCCAGGCAGAAGAAGGCATCTGATTTTGGAAGAAGAAGAAGTGGAAGACGTTCCTGAAGCTGTTCAAACTATAACAGCCAAAGGAAAGAAGAAAGCAACTTTTGACCCTGACCACCAAAGAGCAGCACAGCTAAAGTTTGACAAGGCAATGGCTAAGGAAATGGGTGTTCCAATGGAGAAATACTATGAGTTCAGAGATGAACAACTCCAAGCCCTGGAAAGACTGAGAAAAGAAGAAGCCTCCGCCAAAGCTTCCAGTTCCTTTGCATTCAAAGAGGCAAGTAAAATTAAAATGCCTTCTTTGGATGTGCCAAGAAAACTGTTTGAAGCTGCTAAAGAGTCAGCGGTTGAGAATGAAGGTGATGTGGATAAGGGTGCTCCGGTCTCTGTGACCAAGTCCAAACAAGCATCCTCTGCAAGAGCCCATATACACTTTGACAAAAGCACAACTTGTAGCATTCAGACTTGCAAACTCCTTCAGGCAATCCATAAAGTGGAGAGCAGCCATCTGGGATCATCTCAGAGGCTTCTATGAAAGAGGGGAGCTTCAACATCCCAGTTTCATGTTCGTCAGAGTTGAAATAGAAGATTTGGAGGAAACCAGGGATGAGCTTGAGAAAATGTTTGAAGAAGGGGAGCCACCACCACTGTCTTGAAGTCCATCTACTATCTGAGTAGGTGAAGAATGGAAGCTGTCCTTTTGTTGGACAGGCTTGCCCTTATTTGCTCCCATTATCAACAGTCCAAATTGTTGAATTTCTATGTACATTAGTTGTACTTTGTTGCATCAGTTGTAACTTTTATTTATATATTAGTTGTAATATACAATAGTACATCAGTTGTACTTTTGTAAAAACATGTGTTGTTTATGTAATCAAAAATCAGTATATATAAACTGATCTTTTACTTTACTTTGATGTTGTAATTTTATTTCAGCAAATGTACTGTAAAAAATGTAAAGTGATTATTGATAAAATCAGCTTAGACTGATTATTGCGAATAGGGGGTGTGGCACCCTTGCCACAATAACCACCATTACAATACACCCAGGATTAATCGCCAAACATAAATTACATAATGATCCGAATACTTAAATTAAAGTGCAGAAACATAAAAGTACATAATTTAAGAGAATACAAATTTGTCAAATACCCTACGGTCTTACAAGGTTCCAATACTAAGTCTACATACTCAATTCATTATTACAACATCCAGAATATATTACAACATTTGGTCCCATAGCACATTTACCCATTGAGTAGTAGATATATCTTCCAAGACTTCACAAACAACCTAACTAGAAGGTCCGGCAGCTGATTTTCCTTTTTCCTGTAAAATTTCAACAACTGAGGGGTAAGCGAATGCTTAGTGAATACACAGATTTACGCATTTTATAAATCTTTATGAAGCCCCAAGAGTAACACCGACGACGAACGTCGTATACCCTCTTCGTAAACCAAGTACGGAGAAAGAGCCGCAGCTCCTTCGAGCCCAAAGCTCAGCATATAAACCAACCATCTGAGATACACATAACATCGGGGATGACTTACTGGCTACCAGATCCTCGGAGGGATCAGCTCCGGGTCATATAGGCAGTAACATCGAAATAATAGATGCGACCCGCCGGTCCATCGATAGATGCACAACAAAAGAACGAACATGGAACAAAATCAATGTGCATCTAAGTCTACGCAAGTTAGTAGAATTCTAAACGAAAGTGAAACAACATGTCTCAGCAGGCAATAGCTAACATAAAGCAGATATAAACATGCGAAATCATATGTACTCACAGTGGGTGCGTTAATTAATTCCTGTCAGTATTATTTCTGCTCGGAATTTCAACCGGATCCACAAAGTACCCCATTGTGGGTTAAACAACACCACAAGGGACCTGTAAGTCAGTTGTAACAACACATCGTGTCAATAACTGTTTAATTTCATAAAACTTAATTTTTATAAGTTTTGCAATATTTGACCCGAAATTCGAATCCAATGCCCGAATTCGGACTCCGCCCGAATTCGGACCCCAATTCTGACCCCATATAAGCCCCAATTCGGACCCCATATAGGCTCGGACCTTAGTCAAGTTCGGACCCATTTCAAGTTCGGATCTTAGTCAAGTTCGAACCCATGTCAAGTTCGAATCTTTTTATAAGTTAGAACCCATCCGAATTCGGACCAGATCTTAATTCATCTCGGATCCGAATTCAGATCATCCGAATTCGAACTTGTGCAGTTTTGAATATTTTCCAGATTTAATTCAATCCTTTTTATACTTATCCAATATTCGAAATAATTCATGCCAACTTTCATACACTTATTTTCAACACTTTCAACAGTAATATTAACAACTTTGAGTCCAAAATCAAACCTCCTTTGACCATTTTAATCAACCATCGAACACACACACTAAATTACACACCAAAATCCCAAAATCATACTTATAGGTTGATTTAGAAGCTGAAAT
The DNA here is from genome assembly GCA_020465985.1 of Centrapalus pauciflorus. Taxonomy (NCBI): domain Eukaryota; kingdom Viridiplantae; phylum Streptophyta; class Magnoliopsida; order Asterales; family Asteraceae; genus Centrapalus; species Centrapalus pauciflorus. The sequence goes on from JAANYP010008123.1 coordinate 57,097, forward strand.
TTGATATCTAGCATCCTAAACACTAGATTTAAACGAATCCACAAAAATCATACATGCATTAACAACTTCAACACCAAATCAGTGATTCGGTTTTACTCTCAAAACCGAACCCAAAAACCATAATTTTCGAAGTGTTGGTGAAATGTTTACCTTAATTCGGTGATTGCAGTGTTGATAGTTCCCTTTTATGATATTGATTCCAACTTTTTAAACTTCAATTCCTCAATTTGATGATCTTGGATCGTTTTAGAGAGAGAGAGCCGAGAGAGAGAGAGTTTGAGTTAGTGAGAGAAGTGCAATGGCTCTAATGAAAGACTATAAGTCTTTTATTCCCATTTTTAAGTCTTTAGCACATCTAGTCCCTCCACTTATCCGGTTCCATTAAATACTGATTTTATAAAATAAAGAATTCTATCTTTAATTTATTATCCTTAACAATTTAATAATTATATTCACTTAATAATTAAAAATTCTAAATTTCCGAATAATGCAACAAACTTTATAATTAATCCAAATTCAGTACCAACTTTCATAATCCAACTTAAATTACAAAATTTAACAATTCAACTGATTAAACCTCAATTACACTAATTTAAATCTAAGGATGTTACAGCATGGGCTCCACCACACTCAAACTTCATCCTCGAAGTTATTTGGATCCAAACAGTTGTGGATATTTCTTCATCATCTCTGTCTTGGTTTCCCACATATGATTGGCTCCTTTGTGATGCTTCCAACGCACAAGCACCATTTCAATCTGTTTGCTCCTTAACTTCTTCACTTTAGTATCCAACACACACTCCGGCTCCTCTACGTATCGAAGCCTTTCATCAATTTGCAGCTCGGTGTGATCAGCCCAGTCCTTGTTGCCGGTAGTGAATGGTTTTCTAAATGGTAAGACTGGTTTCCCATTTTATCTATTATTTTGAATGGTCCGACGAATCTCGGAGCTGACTTGCCTCTCTTAACAAAACGAGTAACACCTCTCATTGGTGACACCTTCAAATAAACCTAATCATTTACATCAAAATTGATCGGTTTATGCCTCCTGTCATGATAACTTTTCTGTCGATCCTAGGCGGCCTTCATATTCTGTCTAACCAGTTGTATCTTCTCATTCGTTTCCTGAAGCAAAGCCGGCCCAGCAATCGGTGTTTTTCTCCAGTTTCTCTCCAACACGTAGGAGTCCTACACCTTCTCCCATACAATGCCTCAAATGGTGCCTTCTTTATCATCGTGTGATAACTGTTGTTGTACGAGAACTCTATCAATGACATATGGTCGTCCCAATTGCCACCGAGATCCAATACACATGATCTCATCATATCTTCAAGTGTCAGGATGGTCGTTTCACTTTGGCCATTGGTTTGCGGACGGTTAGTTGTACTCATCGCGATCCTTGTACCCAATCTATTTTGTAATGCTGACTAGAAATTTGAAGTAAATCGGCTATCCTGATCCGAAACAATGGACTTAGGTACTCCGTGTCTAGATATGATCTCAGCCATATAAATCTGAGCCAATTTCTCCAATGAATAGTTTTCCCGAATCGGTATAAAGTGTGCCGACTTGGTCAATCTATCAACTATCACCCAAATTGCATCATGTTGATGCCTAGTCTTCGGCAACTTCGTGACAAAATCTATTGTGATGTGTTCCCACTTCCATTCCGGAATTAGAAGCGGTTGTAGACTACCATAAGGCTGTTGGTGTTCGGCTTTCACTAATCGACAAGTCCTACATCTTTCAACAAACTGGCCTATATCCTTCTTCAATCCCGACACCAAAAGTCTGTTTTCAGCTCGTTGTACATCTTTGTGCTCCCGGGATGTACAGAAAACTTAGATTGATGTGCTTCTTCAATGATCACCTTTCTCATTCCACCAAACTTCGGCACCCAGATCCTTCCATGTATACCTTTCAATCCTGACTCGCTCGTTTCCATATTCTTAATTTGTATCCTAATATCCTAGCACCAACATTTTCTTCCTTCAAAGCTTCCTCCTGAGCGGCTTTATCATCGTCAATAATAGTGGAGGTTAACATCGTAGACGTCATCATGTAGCAGCAGTCTTTAGAATAAGCTTTGCGACTCAAAGCATCGGCTACCACGTTAGCCTTTCCATGATGGTAGAGTATCTCACAATCGTAATCTTTAATAAGTTCCATAGACCTACGTTGTCACATATTAAGCTCCTTTTGACTGAAGATGTACTTCAAAATCTTATGGTCTGTATAGAGTTGACACTTAGTTCCATACAGATAATGTCTCCATAATTTCAAAGCAAAAGTGACAGCTGTCAACTCAAGATCATGAGTGGAGTAGTCTTTTTCGTGCTGCTTTAACTTTCTCGAAGCATAAGCCATAACCTTTCCATGCTGCATCAGTATAGCACCTAATCCCAACCTTGAAGCATCCGTGTACACTACAAAATCCTCATTGCCCACTGGTAGAGAAAGTATTGGTGCTTCACTTAACATCTTTTCAAGATATCAAAAGCTTCTTTCTGCACGGTTTCCTAAACAAACGGTGCATTCTTATTTGTTAATGCAGTCAAAGGAACCGCAATTTTCGAAAAATCCTTAATAAACCTCCTATAGTAGCTCGCCAACCCAAGAAAACTTCTAACTTCTGTAGCTGAACGAGGCGGCTCCCAATTCTTTATGGCTTCAACTTTAGCTAGATCTACAGAAATCCCAGCTCCCGAAATAACATGTCCTAAAAACTGAATCTGTTGTATCCAAAACTCACACTTTGAAAATTTGGCATACAACTTTTCATTCCTTAACAATTCCAAGAACTCTGTTAGATGAACAGCATGCTCCGCTTCAGTCTTGGAATACACTAGGATGTCATCAATAAACACTATCACCGATTTATCTAACATCGGCCTACATACCCTGTTCATCTGATCCATGAAAACAGTCGGGGCATTGGTTAACCCGAAAGGCATAACCAAGAACTCGTAATGCCCATAACGTGTCCTGAAAGCTGTCTTGGGCACAGCTTCCTCTCAACTTTCAACTGATGGTACCCCGATCTCAAATCAATCTTGGAGAAAACACTTGCCCCATGTAGCTGGTCAAACAAATCATCTATCCTCGGCATCGGATACTTGTTCTTAATTGTCAATTTATTCAGCTCCCGGTAATCAATGCACATCCTCATTGTGCCATCTTTCTTCTTAACAAACAGTACCGGAGCTCCCTAAGGAGATGAACTCAATCGAATAAAGCCCTTATCCAACAACTTCAGGAGTTGTTTCATCATTTCTTGCATCTCGGTAGGAGCAAGGCGATATGGAGAACGAGCTACCGGTGCAGCTCCAAGGATTAGATCAATACGAAATTCCACTTGTCTCTCAGGCGGCACGCCAGACTAGTCTTCCGGAAACACATCCGGGAATTATGATACAACAGGCACATTGGCCACAGTCTTCTTCTCAGCCTTGGCATCAATAGCATATGCCAGGTAGGCGTCACACCCTTTTGCAACAAGCTTTCGGGATTTTTCAATGGTCAATAAGCACACATCCCCGCTTCTCCTATCCCCGTATATACAGATCTCATATCTTGATCATACGCTTCTTACAGACTATATGGGCTTCATTTTCGATCAACCAGTCCATTCCGACGATCACATCAAGCTCACTAAATGCTATCGGGATCAAATCAAGATTGAAGACTACATCTTCAATCACTAACGTACAGTTTCGATAGACATGTTCTACTTTGACTAGAGTGTTACTAGCAGTTTCCATATCAAGTATAGCAGATAGCTTAGACAGTGGCATTGACAGTTGTTGTTCAAACACGGTAGATACAAAAGAACGGTTGGCACCAGAATCAAACAACACTCTTGCAGGCAAAGAACTGACAATAAACATACCAGTAACCACCTCCGGGTTTACCCTAGCCTCCTCCGCGGTAATATGAAATGCATGGGCCGGTGCCCTTTGTGGCTGGTTCTGGCGGTTGACTAAACAACCACTAGATCCCCAAGACGATCGTGTTGAAGTTGGAGTAGAAGCAACTGGATCATTCTTTCTGCAATTTCTATGGTAATGCCCCCATACACCACACTTATGGAAAACATCGGCTTTTCGTGGACACTCACTCTAAAAATGGCCCAACTCTCCACAGCAAAAGCAAGCGCGTCCATAAGTGCACTTGCCGAAGTGTTCCAGATGACACTTATTACAATATTGCGGCTCGGTGTTGATGGAGTAGACACGAGCACGACCAGAAGACCCAGATGATCGACGGTAAGATTGTTGAGGAGAATACTTCGATGAACGAGCAGAACCAAAATATCCTCCCTCACGCTAGCGTTTCGGCGGTGACGGCTATGTTGGATTAGTGGAAGCAGCAGCAGACCCAATCGAATATCCCGACATGATAAGAATTTGTTCTACATTTCTGGCAGCCTCAAGTAAGTCAGCAAACGTAGTGTATCGCACGTTGCTCATAACTCTCCTAATCTCAATATCCAAACGAGCCTCGAATCTAGTCACTTTCCTTTCTTCGGTATCAACTTGATGAGGCGCAAACAAACTCAGCCTCGTGAATTCCACAGCATACTGGGACACAGTCTTAGTCCCCTGCATCAATTTCATGAACTTTGCCTCAAGTCTTCGGCGCTCATCAACCGGACAGTACTGCTGAGTGAATAGGTCAGTGAACTCTGCCCATGTCATTACAGAAACTTTCTCCAAGGTTAAGGCGTTAACCATGGAATTCCACAACATGACTGCATCTTTGGTGAACATAGCAGTAGCAAACCGAACCATGTCCTTCTCAGCACAATCGCTGATTCGGAATTTCCGTTCGGTTGCCGTTATCCATTCAATTGCGGAAACAGCATCCCCCAATCCATTAAACTCAACTGCTCCATTTCCCTTGAAGTCCTTAAACCGACAACCTTTGAGCTTATTAGATGACCCAGTGTTGTCATCTCGTTCATCATTGTTGCCCCCCTCTTTTTCCTTATTCTCTCTTGTCTTCCCTTCTCTTAGCTTCGGCCTCATCTCGAGCCCGAAACTGGTCTTGAATCATCTTATTTTGCTCAGCCATCAAGACTAGCATCATTTCTCTTGTTTCTTCGGGTGTCATACCTCCTCCAGACATGTTCTGAAATATAAAACATATAACTTGTTTAGTAATATGTCATTTATTTAAAACACCACCCAGTGTCCCGTATGAAAGTCAACTTCTTATAATTACTGGATCGTAACCTATCTTAGTTCAGATCGTTACTTAAACCACTACATATCATCACTTAATGTTTGAGACCAAGACCTCACGACACTTGAATCTCAAACTACTGCTTTGATACCATTGCCTGTGGCACCCTTGCCACAATAACCACCATTACAATACACCCAAGATTAATCGCCAAACGTAAATTTCAAAATTATCTGAATACTTAAATTAAAGTGCGGAAGCATAAAAGTACATAATTTAAGATAATACAAATTTGTCAAACACCCTACGGTGCTACAAGGTTCCAATACTAAGTCTACATAATCAATTCATTATTACAACATCCAGAATATAGTACAACATTTGGTCCCATAGCACATTTACCGATTGAGGAGTATATATCTTCCAAGACTTCACAAACAACCTAACTAGAAGGTCCGGCAGCAGATTTTCCTTTTTCCTGTAAAAATTCAACAACTGGGGGTAAGCGAATGCTTAGTGAATACACAGATTTACACATTTTAATAGTCTTTATGAAGCCCCAAGAGTAACACTGACGACGAACGTCGTATACTCTCTTCGTACACCAAGTACGGAGCAAGAGCCGCAGCTCCTTCGAGCCCAAAGCTCGGCATATAAACCAACCATCTGAGACAGACATAACATCAGGGATGACTTACTGCCTACCAGAACCTCGGAGGGATCAGCTCCGGGTCATATAGCGTAGTAACATCGGAATAACAGATGCGACCCGCCGGTCCATCGATAGATGCACAACAAAAGAACAGACATGCAACAAAATCAATGTGCATCTAAGTCTACACAAGTTAGTAGAATTCCAAACGAAAATGAAACAACATGTCTCAGCAGGCAATAGCTAACATAAAGCGAGATATAAACATGCGAAAGCATATGTACTCATAGTGGGTGCGTTAATTAATTGCTGTCAATATTATTTCTCCTCGGAATTTCAACCGGATCCACAAAGTACCCCACTATGGGTTAAACACCACCACAAGGGACCTGTAAGTCAGTTGTAAGAACACATCGTGTCAATAACTGTTTAATTTCATAAAACTTAATTTTTATAAGCTTTGCAATATTTGACCTGAAATTCGGATCCAATGCCCGAATTCGGACCCCATATAAGCCCCAATTCGGACCCCATATAAGCTCGGACCTTAGTCAAGTTTGGACCCATGTCATGTTCGGATCTTAGTCAAGTTCGAACCCATGTCAAGTTCGGATCTCTTTATAAGTTCAAACCCATCCGAATTCAGACCAGATCCGAGTTCATCTCGGATCCGAATTTGGACCATCCGAATTCGAACTTGTGCAGTTTTGAATATTTTCCAGATTTAATTCAATCCTTTTTATACTTATCCAATATTCGAAATAATTCATGCCAACTTTCATACACTTTTTTTCAACACTTTTAACACTAATATTAACAACTTTTAGTCCAAAATCAAACCTCCTTTTTGAATATTTTCATCAACCATCGAACACACACACTAAAACACACACCAAAAATTCCAAAATCATACTTATAGGTTGATTCAGAAGCTAAAATTTGATATCTAGCATCCTAAACACTAGATTTAAATGAATCCACAACAAAATCATACATGCATTAACATCTTCAACACCAAATCGATGATTCGGTTTTACTCTCAAAACGGAACCCAAAAACCATCATTTTCGAAGTGTTGGTGAAATGTTTACCTTAATTCGTTGATTGCAGTGTTGATAGTTCCCTTCTATGATCTTGATTCCAACTTTTTAAACTTCAATTCCTCAATTTGATGATCTTGAATCGTTTTAGAGAGAGAGAGAGAGAGAGAGAGAGAGAGAGAGAGCTGAGAGAGAGAGTTTGAGTTAGTGAGAGAAGTGCAATGGCTCAAATGAAAGACTATAAGTCTTTTATTCCCACTTTTAAGTCTTTAGCACATATAGTCCCTCCACTTATTCGGTTCCATTAAATACTGATTTTATAAAATAAAGAATTCTATCTATAATGTATTATCCTTAACAATTTAATAATTATATTCACTTAATAATTAATAATTCAAAATTTCCGAATAATGCAACCAACTTTATAATTAATCCAAATTCAGTACCAACTTTCATAATCCAACTTAAATTACAAAATTTAACAATTCAACTGATTAAACCTCAATTACACTAATTGAAATCTAAGGATGTTACAGGGGGAGATTGTTAGGCACAAAAAAGCCTCAGTCAAACCTGCTCTACATCTTAGGGAGAGATTTTTAATCAAACCTTTTTGATGCACTTGAAGGTATAATTTAAGGTCTGCTTATTCCTTATTGAAACCTGAAAAGTGATTTGCAAATCAGCCAAAGCTGTTTATCCTGTTGCATTCCTTGCAACAAAGGCAGATTGTCCAAGCTGTTCAGTCTGCTGAACAGGCTGGACATAAAATGTCTACGTGTAAGGTCTACCACTGCAAGATCTATCTAGACGCAGATCCGTGAACGAGTGCGGAATCCTCGTTGACGGTTAGACGGACAACTCTCAACCACGAAACACGGAGCCTATTAGACGCTGAACGAACGACACACGAACGATCCTACGAACTAATTCTCTCCGAAACGGCACTCACCTAGCTGATAAACTCGAGATCGCCTTAAGCTTAATTCCTCACGAATTCTGCTAAAAGTCTGCTAATGACTCGAGTCTATCCCTAATTATAGACCCTGATTCGAGTCTGATGTGGGCCAAACTCGAATCTGGCCCAAGGCCCATTCGAGTCTGTCCACAAAGACACTCTCTAATCTAGCCTTCATTCGAATCTAAGACTACATTCGAATCTATCACAGATTCGAATGTCTACCTTTGTGTAATTCGAATCTAGCCAAATCACTTAAACACTTAAGTGATGAAACTTATGTTTTACTTATGTTTGAGTTAATCTTTGACCTTTATGTTTGAACTTCTTGTAATATGTTACATCAAGTTCAAACACACAATCAATAACAGACAAACACATATAAACATATATATCCAAACACTTGTTAAAATCACAATGCAATATCAATTAGACTGCTATCGTCACACAGGATGTACCAACAGACTCCCCCTTGACGATAGCTTCTAATAAATCACACAATTGATTCAAGAACTTTGTTTATTTATTGATTCAAAATACTACCAGCATACAAACCTTTCTCGACACATACTTTGACTACATTTTCATACTCACTTGCTTCACCGTCCATATGTGTGTCACTGGAGATCTTACAATTATACAAAATCTGAAGATCTTCTTTAGAGAGGTTTACCAGGTGAAGCGGGTCGTAGACTTTAAGAATGACTTTTTCTTCAAAATCCTCCATAGCTGCTTCCCCGGTCTCAGTATCGGCGTACCACCAATGTAGATTCTACAAAACATTCTGTGGCATCCGCTTTAGAGGCACTTTCCTCAAACATCTGGCTGGTTTATACTGAATCTTCATCCACGGTCGTCCAGTTAGAGGATCGATACGTGACAGATCCTCTACTCTTCTCCCGACCATTGAATTCAAACGCTCGAATTTCCTTGATCTCCCCTCCTTTCTTATGATTCTTTCAATTACGCTCGCATAGGGATCATCGCCAATGTTTATCAAATCTTTCCATGCTAGCGCAGTGATTTCGATCTTTGGCAGGGAGTTGAACGCTTTTAAAGTTCACCTCATGTACTGAAGCCCGTCTTTCCTTTTAATTACAAATAGCTGCAGTTCTCTATCAAAGAACCAGCTTAATATGTGTTCGGACAGCTTCCCAGTACCCGGCACTTTCATTGTCTTCTTAAGCTTTAACTCTTTCTGTTCAGCCTTGAACCATAGCTTTCTTTTTTCTTCATTTGTTAGCTCTCTCGCAGGTTCTACTGTTGATGGCTGAGGATTTAACGCAGCATTTACTATATCTACATTGACAATATTATTTCCATCAATCAAGTAAGTATCCGTGATAGGATTCTGCTGCACAACTATCTCGTCAGATTCATCATCCTCATCAGCGATTACCTCATCATCTGAACGCCAGTCAACTATTTCTTCCGGCACAAACTCCCCTTCTTCCAGTTCTTCATCTTCATTATCAAAACCTATATCCATAGGATCATCATCGAGATCCATAAGAGCATCTATCATTTCACTGATCTCAAACTCTATAGGCTGTTTTGATGAACTGGCTTCTCCCATTTCTCCTTCACCTTGACTAGGCTCCCCCTGAACTTGTGTAGCTTGAGCTGCAGGAAAATCTACATGCTCATTCTCCTTACGTGCACTGGGATCATTGCCTTCGTCATCATCCTCTCTGCGCTGCACTTCCTGATCCCCTGAGCTTGTATATTTTTCATGAGCTGCTCAAGGAGGGACCGCATTGATCGGATCTCTGAAGACTGATCTGCAACAAAGGATTTTAATTCAGTGTTCTCTTCCTTTACATCCTCCACAATCTTCCTTAATTCGGCATTGTCCTTGTCAAGATTTGCGTTATGCGCCTGGAGCTCGCCGACAGCCTTTGTTAAGGTTAAGATCTGAACATGCTGGAAGTCAACACGTCCCTTGAGTTGCACAAACCTCTGATTGTCAGAATAGGTGGTTGAGGTTGATGGAATGGACTGAATGGGAGAAGGGATGAATGGTGGTGGAATATATGGCTCATGATGCTGAGGTGGCGGTGATGGTGGAGCGGTGGCTTGAGGTTGGGATTGGGGAACTTCTGGCTGACTTGTGGATGCCGAAGAAGACCCTTGCATGAACCGATGACGTTTGGCACGTTGCCTCGTCACTAGGGGAGCAACTTCCTCTTCTTCAAAGTCCGAATCTTCAGATTCCCTTTCTTCTCTCCTCCTTGATCCTGCTGCTTCATTCACTATCAACCTAGCTCCATAGGTTCCGATGTGAACACTGGGATCTGCAGCCACTGATTCAGGAGCTTCAGCCTCCTGCTCCTCCATATCATCTGATTCTGATTCTGATGATGTCAAGTCTTCATCAGCCCTTTCTGGCTCATACTCATCCACATCTCTAAGACCATCTTCTGCTCCTTCTGGTGGACTGAGCAACTCCCCCACTAGTGCTACGGCCACGTCTTCGTTCGCATGGGGTCCTGATGCCCATATTTCTTCTAGTGTTTGCGCAATTTGATCAGATTCAGGAACTGCACTTGAAGGCCCTGCTTCCTGTGCTTGGGGCTGGTCGCTTGTAGAAGGCCTTGATGCCTGGATTTGACTCACTGCTGGTCTCTGACGGCGTCTTTGAACTCGTGGCTGTTGTTGTTGTTGACGTTGTTGCTGTTGTTGTTGTGGAAACTCAACGACCCCTGCCCAGTTGGCATTTTCCGGGGCTTGAAAATCCCTATCCACAATGGCTCCGAACAATGGACGAGCAACAGGAACAGCCAATTTTCCTCGGTGTGAGGAACAATCAGCGAAAATCTGTTTGTCCATAATGTTAACACTCAGAGAGTCATTTGACGGCGGCAAGTCTGGCAAGAAATGCCTAATCAGCATCATAATGAATCTAGGGTACAACAAAAATCTTTCCCTTTCTGGAGCCGCAATCTGATGAACGAACTCCGAGAAGAACATCTGCGAGAAGCTGAACTTCCGATTATATACTAATGCAATAACCCCAGATTGGATCTTTGACACTATGTAATAAAATCCAGCTTTCTTCGGCGCAAAACAGACCATGAATACATGTACCAAGAATCTCCATTGCCCAATCAGTCCACTCTTCATGTATGACGATTTTGTCACATCTAAACTGTATCCCATCCTTAGAAAAGCAGTCTGCCTAATACTTAACGGAAAGTCAATAGGCCCATCCTCTTGTTCCTGAGATTCTAACTGCAGAACCTGACGCAACATGTCTGCAGAGAAGACTAACGGCTGTCCAGCGATCCTAGTTCTTAGAACTGTCGGGGTGACAGTGCAATCAACTTGTAAATGGTCGTAAAACTGCCGTACATATGAAATAACAATTGGGATGTTATGGTATAGAGCAAAGCTAATCCTAGATTCAGCTACGAAATCCAATACTTGGCGATAACCCTGCGCCTCAGGGATATTATTGTCGGGATTAAGAACCATATTATGCTTTGGAACAACAGCTCGAACCGCCATTTCTGCACAATAAACAAAACTGTTAGACTCATTAAAAATCAATAAACTTGTTTAAATTCAAATTTGTTTTATTTTGTACTTGTTTAAGTACAAAATCTAACACAATTAAATTTCTACAAGTTTAATAAAATTTAAATTAAACAGTGCAAATAAACAATAGATTCGAAAATAACAGATTCGAAGTGTCCATATTGAGTGTAATGGACAGATTCGAATTGTCCCTATTCGAGTCTAATGGACAGATTCGAAGATCATGGTCATCTCGAATCTAATGACAGATTCGAGAAACCCATGAACAGATTCGAAGTCCATGAACAGACTCGAAACCCCGTCGGCTAATTTTTTCAACAAAACCCAAGATTTTAACCATTTTGAACTTAGTAAATCACATACATTAGTTCAACTAGGTTCTAATCATTGATTTATGCTTTTAATTTGATCTTTTATAGGTCCAAACTTGGTAATTTAGCAAAAACCCTATTTCGACCCATAAAACTTCAAAATTCGACGATTTAGTCTAAAATTGTGTATAAAACTACACAAATCTTGTACAATCTGGTTGACTATACCTAGATGTATCTGTAGAATCGAAACACCAAGTAAGAGACTCGACAAAATGTCGTTTAGGAGAATTACGATAGACTCGAAGAATAGATTCGAAATCGCCTTTAGACTCGAGTGTATAGATTCGAAAACAGTAAGTCTTAAATGACTTCACTGTTGACCTATTTATACCACCAACCCTCGATTCTAAGCATAGATTCGAATCTACTGACAGATTCGAAGTACTCCTTATTCGAGTCTGTCTTAGATTCGAAACCACCAATACTTAGAAAAATTTGAAAATTTTGAAATAATTTCAACTTTTCCAACCTTTTTCTACGGTATCGTGTAACCAGATAAATCATGCCAATTCTTTTACCCTAAGCTCAAGATAGTTCACGCATTGTTTATTTTATCCAACTTTGAATGCACCCTCAGTAACTTTTGACCTTTTACCTAAGTAAAATTTAAACTAAACTAAAATAAAATAAAATAAACTAAGGTAAAAATAAAATAAAATAAAATAAAATTTTAACCGAATATTTATTCTAGACTTAAGCTAAACTTAATGAATTTACAAGCTAAGCGAAATACTAAACAACATATTTTTTATGAGTATAGTCTAAGAGAGGTTCAATCAGATAGCGATGTCCGATACTAACTTTCAGTACTTAAACTTTCACACTTAGGAATTTTTGATTCCTTTGATTGTTTGTCGTGACATACCTATTTAGCCGATTGTTGGTATTGTACCCCGTTAAACATTTTACATTTCGGAATATCCCTTGGCCTTTTTATTTATCAGGAAATTATCTTACGTGACTCAGACATAGACATACTTTTATGATCAAGGCACACAGACAAAGATTCTAACTTGTTGGTATTTGCAAACTTTCTTTAAAAGACAAACATCGGACACAGGTCTGTATTTTCATACAACAAAGTGTCTTAGTTCGACTTAAGGTTTTTGTTTTTTTTTTTTAAATTAGCAGACAGCGGTGACAGGTCTGTACTGACGTACAACAAAGCGACATATCTGCTAACCCGAATCTAAACAGAGACAACAGGTCTGTACTTAGGTACAACAGAGTTGCATGTTTTCGACTCTCAGTTACATATGATATTTCTATTCTTTCCATTTTCAGATGTATTTGATGTTGCCATACATCTCTAGAAAGTTTGCATACCTCATTTAGACTCAAAGTTTGTATGTCTTGTACATAAAAATTAAGACCGATTGGTCGTACATCTAAGTGAGTGACACGCTTGACTTTTTCTAGATTATTTTATTAGCCTTGAGATTCCCTATATGTATTATGCCTACCAACACATCAAACTAAATAAAGTATAACACTTAGGATTTAGTTGCATTATGTGTGAAAGCCTAAATACTTAGAGTCTGTAACGACGGTGCTAATTTTCGTCACTTTGAACCTATGTATCTAAGACTTAACTCTTTTTTCTGATATTCTCTTTTTTTTGTATTTTTGTAATTTTCTCTCTTTTTTTTTGTTTTTCATAAGAAAAGCAGTAAAATAAGCTAACCTACTAACTTACTAAAAATAGAAACTTACTAAAAATAGAAACTTTCCTAAATTAGCAGATTACTATAAAGAAAGAAATACTAAGACTCTAAAAGAAAATAAACTTACTACTACTAAGGTCAAATTACTCTGGGTTGCGCATTCCATTCAGTTGAATTAAATACTCAAACCGTGACTTATCAAACGCTTTGGTAAATAGATCTGCATTATTATCTTCTGTTGCCACTTTTACCAGTTTGATTAAGTTCTTTTCAGCACAATCACCAATAAAATGATGCCTTATGTCTATGTGCTTTGTTTTGTTGTGTTTGACTGGATTATTAGTTATAGCAATAGTAGACTGGTTATCTATCCTAATTGGAGTTTGAGTGTAAGCCAAACCGTAATCCCGCAATTGTTGTTGTATCCACAGAACCTGTGAGCAGCAACTACCAGCAGCAACATACTCGGCCTCGCACGTTGACACGACTACCGACGTTTGTTTCTTGCATTGCCAGGACACCAGTCTCCCTCCTAGGAACTGACAACCTCCAGTCGTTGATTTGCGCGTCAAGCTGCATCCTCCGTAGTCAGAATCTGTGAACGCCTCCAACTCTAGATCTCCCTCCGCGTGATACCAAAGTCCCAGCTTCGGTTTCGACTTGAGGTATCGTAGAATCCGCTTCACAGCTTTCATATGCATCTCCTTCGGATTTGCTTGAAACCTTGCACAAATACAAACAGCAAACATAATGTCAGGTCTTGAAGCAGTTAAATACATAAGTGACCCAATCATGGCCCGATATAAAGTCGGATCCACATCGGTATCACTTTCAGTACCCGACCCGAGATTGTGATTCACTTGAATCGGTGTGCTGAAGTGGGCAGTCAACTTAGTTCCTTCCATCCCAAACCGTTCTAATATGTCATAGACATACTTGGTCTGATGGATAAACATGCCTTCCTTCTTCTGGTCAACTTGCAACCCCAAAAAGAAATTCAACTCCCCCATAGCACTCATCTCGAACTTAGACTTCATCACCTTCTCGAAATCTTTGCACATCTGTTCGTCTGATGATCCAAAAATAATATCATCGACGTACACTTGTACCAAGATAAAGTGATCACCCTTCCTCTTCACAAACAGAGTACTATCTATCCTACCCCTTTCAAAACCGTTTTCTAAAAGATGGTTGGATAAAGTCTCATACCACGCCCTAGGTGCCTGATGCAATCCATAAAGAGCCTTATCTAAGCGATATACTCTATCAGGATATTTTGGATCTGTAAATCCGGGCGGTTGTTCTACATACACCAACTCCTTCACCTTCCCATATAGAAAGGCACTCTTAACGTCTAGCTGATATACCTTAAAGCCTTTGAAGGAGGCAAACGCTAGAAACAACCTAATGGCTTCCAGCCTTGCTACTGGTGCAAAAACCTCGTTGTAATCGATTCCCTCCTCTTGGTTGAAACCCTTTACAACTAACCTCGCCTTGTTGCGCTTGACTATACCCCGATCGTCTCTTTTGCACTTAAAAACCCATTTGGTTCCTATTGCTATTTCCCCTCGAGGTAACGGAACTAACTCCCACACTTCTAGTTTCCTAAATTGCGAAAGTTCTTCTTGCATCGCTTCAACCCAGGAGTTGTCCTTAAGTGCCATTTGCACATTTTTGGGCTCTACTTGCGATATGAAACACGAATATAGACATGTGTGATATGCCTCGGAGTCGTTTATCATCGACAACAACACAGTGTTGTTATTTACACTACTCCGAGTCCTCACACCCTCGTTAGGATTTCCTATGATGCTTTCTATTGGATGGTTCTTGTTAACCCTAGAGGTCTCTATATCATCAACTCTTAGATTATCTCCTAAGTTGGATCCTATTTCACCTAATGGGGGAATAGGCTCAGCTTCTACATTTTCCTCCTCACAGACATTTTCCTCAGAGTTGGAACTCGATGCTTGAGTCTGATTCTCAGTGGTAGGTGCCTCTTGATCAGCAACTTCTGGAGACCCATCTACAGTCGCAGTAGGCTCTGATGTAGATTCGAACGTGGTCCTCGGAAAGATTTGGCCTTCGTCATTTAGGTGCAACGTCGCCATGTCTTTTTTGATTGTACCTGCAGTATCATCCAAAGGAATGTTAAATGACTCAAACAATTTATCATAGTCAAATAACCATTCCGGACCAGTTTGGGGTTCATGTGTATAACTTGTGACTTCAATATTATACACAATCTCCACAGTACCACTTGTTTTGTTAAAAACCCGTTTGTTTGGTGAGTTCGGCACCTAACCTAGGAAGTATCCTTCGTCAGCCTTTTCACCAAACTTCGGTTGATGTTTTGTTCTCAAAAGTGTGCATGGTACTCCAAACGGTTCGAATCCAGTTAAGTTAGGTGGCCGTTTATTCAAAATTTCATAGCATGTTTTGTTCAATGATTTGACTGTAAGGACTCGGTTGAAAATATGGCACGCGGTATTCACTGCCTCCCCCCAAAACATGGTAGGAAGCTTTGAATCCGAAAGCATAGTCCTTGCAGCTTCAATCAAAGATCTATTTTTACGTTCGGCCACCCCATTCTGTTGAGGTTCATATGGTGCACTGAATTGATGCACTATGCCCTTTGATAGGCAATATATACCAATTAACGAGTTTTTAAATTCAGTTCCATTATCACTACGAATATGTTTAACCCTAGTTCCGTATGAGTTCTCCACTTGGTCCAAGAACCCGATGAGCTTTGCAGCCGTCTCGTCCTTCGTACCTAAAAAGAAAACCCAAGAAAAACGTGAGTAATCGTCGGTGATAACTAAGCAAAACCAACTACCTCCTATACTCCTTTTGTTGATAGGTCCGAAAAGGTCCATATGCAACAAATCGAATGTTGAGGCGATTGAATTTTGTTTCTTGGACTTGTGTGACTTCTTATGCTGTTTGCCTTTCATGCACGGTAGACACTTGTCCTCGAACTGAAAACTCTTCAATGGCACACCCTGCACCAATCCATTCTTCGTTATGTAATTCATCTTCCTTAGGTGCAGGTGAGCCATGCGTCTGTGCCACAGTACGGATTCCGTCTCCAAAGCTTTTGATAGTAAGCAGATCGGACCCATCGAAGTATCTGGCTTGTTCATATCGAGCATGTACAAGTCATTCTTCCTTGGCGCCCGCATCAATATCCAATCTTCAGGTATCTTGAATCCAGGCTTCAGCACTAACGCCTCAGTGTCAGTAAATAACACCGAGTTTTTCTTATCACAGATTTGAGATACACTAATGAGATTATGAACCAGTTTATCAACGTGATAAACTTGATCCAATGTAATCGTCCCATTAGTGATTTCTCCAGTTCCAGTGATATTTCCACCCTTGTTACCCGCGAATGATACGAATCCCCTATTACCCCCCTTGAAGTCTGTAAGTAGACTTCTTTCCCCCGTCATGTGCCTGGAGCAACCACTGTCGACGAACCACTTGTTGTTTGGACCGTTAGTTATCTCCTGCACATGAAAGAAAAGAGGTTAGTTATCACGGGGAACCCAAGCCATGACTGACTTGGTAATACCATTCTCGTCCACATACGTGAACTCTTTCAAGTACCCATCTCGCCTTTCAGGTGACTTGGGCCTTTGAACTGAATTCTGTTGTGGTGCCGAGTGATTTAAATTCACTCTTTGCCTTGGTGTAGGCATTTGTTGTGGAGCTCTAGAATAATTCCTATTATATGCCATTTCTGACTGTGATCCCTGAGCTCTTACCGGTGCGTATTGTCTAACTGGAGTATGCGACCTAACTGGAGTATGTGACCTGCTAGGTGCTGTGCTCCAATAGACTTGTTGTGGTGCTGACCTAGATTGATTATTGACACGATTCGGTGAATTTGTCCTAATCACTTCCTTTGGTCCAATCTTAACCGGTGTGTTTTTCACAACATGTTTGGGTGCGGCCTGCACAGTTTTCTCGGTAGGTTGAGAACTACTGCTGCTTGCCACACTGGTTGAGGGCTTGACAGGTGTTGGGTTCACTGTCTTAGGGGTAACATCGGCTTTCCTAAGTGGACAGTGAGAAGCAACATGCCCTTTCTCGTGACATCTGAAGCAAGACATCTTATCCATGGACTTTTTGTTTGTTCCCTTAGATCTAGGTGTCTCACTAGTGTCTACTTCCTTTGGTACAGCTATGATGTCTGACTCGTCGACCTGGTCAGCCCATGAAATTTTCTGTTTTCCTGCAGGTGTTTCACTGGAGGAAGACACAAATTGCACTTTCTTGACCTTGACGGTTGAGTCAGCCACCTTAGGTGCATTTTCTACTATAGGCTCAGGTGTCGGTTCAGGTAGGTCCTCTAAGTCTACTGACTTGTCAGTTTTCTCCTGAGGCTGAGGCACATAATTAGCATTGAAAGGTGGAGGAATTTCGTGATAACCTAGACCTACTAGCTTCTTGGACTGTCTTTGGGCATCTAAGACTTTCCCTATATTTAGGCTCGAATTCCTAAACTTTTCCAGTTTGCTATTTGCCTCTGCTACCTTAACCTTGGTCTCTGCTAGCTCTATATCCTTGTCCTTAAGACTTTTTGTCAAGGCCTCTACGTGCTCATACATAAGTTCTATCCTAACACACTGCTCACTGAGTTTGTCTTTTAGAACTACTACGTCTTGAGCATCAGCCTTAAGCTTTTCTTTTAGATCTTGCTTGATATCATTTAGGCTAGCGTTTTCTATTTTTAAGTTCTCATTTTGAACAGATATGGTTTTATGTGATTCTAAGACTAGATTTAACCTATCATTAGAAGTAGCACACAAAGCACATAATTCTTGAAATAGAGAATAAGATAGACTAACCTTAGAGTTATCAGATTCCACGTTGGCCATCTGAGCAGCAAACTCCAGCACTGTCTGATCATTCGCCTTCTCTACCCACATCGGACTGCTGTCCCGTGTGGTCTGCTCGTCCCCATCACATCCAGTTTCAGTAACTTCAGCCATGAAGGCTCTAGCATTGGACTCAGGATGTGAACTCCAATCATACGTACCATCTAGCTGTCGATCTGAAGTGACGTTCGATAATAGACCAGCTAGATTGGCTTGTCCAGTTGAGGAACTCGGAAGGTATCTTTGTTGGGACTGATTTTGGAATTGTCCCTGATGTTGGCTCTGTCCCTGGTATGTCTCTACCTTTGGCCTCTGGCACTCCCTGGCGAAGTGTCCTAGTCCTTGACAGTTATAGCATTTCACCTTGGACTTATCAAACCCGATCCCTTTGTTATTCATCTGCAAATTCCTTTCAGTTCTCTTAATGAATCTTTTAACCCTCTGGGTCACCATGGCCAGTTGCCACTTAAGATCCATTTCCTCTAAGTCATCAGGGTCGACCTGATCGTAATCTTCGTCCCATAGAGCAGGATCGTTTATCTTTCCCTGAACGCAGTTCCCGTAAGCGGCCACAAAAGAAGCAAGTAGATTCAGATGATCTTCCGCTGACTTTACACTCATGGGCATCTTCGAATAGCTCTGACTTGTCGATGCCTGTTGGACTTGAGGTTGCGGTTCTTCCGATCTTCCGAATCCTAAGAACGCGCGAGTCAGTGAGTCTTCAGACTCTGCTGGTGATGATGTCTCTCCAGAGAAAAACGCTGTAGCAGACTTCGGTTCTGCTGCTGCTGAAGATTTTGACGTCTTTCCAAAATACATTGCTGGATTCTGGACTTGCTCATAATCAGTCTCAGTCTTCAGGAGCTCGAAGTGATATGCCCTCAACGTTCCCACTATATCGTCCAGAGATTGAGTGTAGTACTTGTCTTCATTCAGCTTTATCATTGCCACGTACATAGCCCATTTGGCTGGTAGGGCATCAAGAAGCTTGTTGTTCTTGTCAGTATCGGTAAACTCAATCCCGTGGCTCTCAAGTTCTGTCAATAGATGATAGAACCGGGTGATGATGTCATCCAGTTGTTCATCCTTTAACGCCTTGAAGATTGCGAACTGTTGTTTTAACAGCTCTGTACGCTTTCTTCTAACCCGAGGATTTCCCTCACACCTCTTCTCAAGCGACTCCCAAAGTTCTTTTGATGTCCTCTGAGTCCGGAATGTGTGTAGAATATCTTGCGGTAACGCCATTCGGATTAAAGAAAAAGCTTTGTTTTCAGCTTCAAAAAGTTTCTTGTCATCCTCCTTCATCATCTGGTATGACAAGACCTTTTGACGGCCTTCAACTTCAGATACCGGTGGAATATACCCTTCATCTATGCACACCCACATGCGCATATCATTGAATTGTACGAAATCGGTAAATCGGTCCTTCCACCAGTAATAATCCTCGACCTTCATCAGCTTAGGCGGGGCGTTTGCTTTCCCAACCTCGTGGTCCATTTCTAAGAATTTCTGAAGATTTGACATCTTTTCTAAAGAAATTGAATTTGAACATAATTAATTTAATTCGAAACTGATTTAGACTAACCTTTTCGAATCTATGTAGATTCGAAACTAATTAAGGGTAAATCTTTTGGGATTAAATTCGATTAAGTTTTAAAATTCAAATAGATTCGAAATTATGTCAGATTCGAGATATCCTTAGATTCGATGGTCCTTAGATTCGAAGGTCAGCAAACTCGAATTTCAGCAGATTCGAAACACCAGATTCGAAACAATACTAGACTCGAAATAAACTTGAAACTAAGCTAGACTCGAGATCCTATTCGAATGAAGCAACAGACTCGAAACTAGGTAGATTCGAAAACCTCTGAAATTGACTCGAAAGGAGCGTATTTAGGTTAGACTCGAGACTAAAGTGAAACCCTAATTACCCCTATAGATTCGAGCGCCGCAAACTCGAAAAACGGCTAACACTTTGATTTTTTGACGTTTTGCAGATTAAATCACTATTTTTCTAACGAAAAATAATGATTTCGATCAAAAACGTGAAAAACCACAAAGTGTTTCCCGAATATTAATTTGCTAAGCTTGAAAACACGTTTTTGAGAGCAAAACCGTCCAACTAGCGTCAAGAAACCTAGAATGTATCTGATGAACACGAAGAACACCAAGAACACTCCGTAGGCTCTGATACCACTTGTAAGGTCTACCACTGCAAGATCTATCTAGACGCGGATCCGTGAACGAGTGCGGAATCCTCGTTGACGGTTAGACGGACAACTCTCAACCACGAAACACGGAGACTATTAGACACTGAACGAACGACACACGAACGATCCTACGAACTAATTCTCTCCGAAACGGCACTCACCTAGCTGATAAACTCGAGATCGCCTTAAGCTTAATTCCTCACGAATTCTGCTAAAAGTCTGCTAATGACTCGAGTCTATCCCTAATTATAGACCCTGATTCGAGTCTAATGTGGGCCAAACTCGAATCTGGCCCAAGGCCCATTCGAGTCTGTCCACAAAGACACTCTCGAATCTAGCCTTCATTCGAATCTAAGACTACATTCGAATCTATCACAGATTCGAATGTCTACCTTTGTGTAATTCGAATCTAGCCAAATCACTTAAACACTTAAGTGATGAAACTTATGTTTTACTTATGTTTGAGTTAATCTTTGACCTTTATGTTTGAACTTCTTGTAGTATGTTACATCAAGTTCAAACACACAATCAATAACAGACAAACA
>JAANYP010008124.1:0-81027 GCA_020465985.1 Centrapalus pauciflorus
TATATATATATACATATGCAAGATTGGTATATATATATATGTATGTCTTATATATATATATACACACACGAGTTATGTATATATATACATATCTCACATACACACATGCATTTTTCTTTTAGTTTTGTTGCATGGAGAACACACACACACATTTGAATATATATATATATATATATATATATATATATATATATATATATATATATATATATATATATATATATATATATATATATATGCTCACCAAAGAAACCAAGGATCCGAAACCCAGAAATAGTTTCTGTATAGTACCGAAACTTTCACAGTTTCGGTATAGGTATGGGTCTCGGTATTATGTAATGGTTTCGGGAGTTTTGTGTGGGTTTCAGTACTATACCGAAACCTTAAAGAGTTTCTGTATAGGTTTCAGTATTTCAAAAAGTCTCAGTATGTAACAAAGGTTTCGGTAGATTTCTTGGTTTCGGTATGTATACCGAAACCTTTTAAGGTTTCGGTATCATCCAAAAAGTTTCGGTATCATCCAAAAGGTTTCGGTACTTCATAATTTCAGTATCATATAAAAGCTTCAGTATTCAAGCTGGTTTCGGTAGTGTGGTAGTACCGAAACCTTAAGGTTTCGGTACCCACAACTTTTGGGTTTCGCCAACATTTCACACACATATATTATTTTGGTTTGTGATAGTACCGAAACTTTAAGGTTTCGGTACCCACCATCTGGGTTTCGGTAATATGAACACACACACAGATCATTGTCAAGAACACGGGTTTTTCACCAAAATTCCGATTTCTTCCATATTTTGATGATCTAATCCAAATTCTTTGTTTCTATATCATCTACAAACTTAAATTCACCATAGTCTACTAAAATTTCTTACATGCAACCAAGAATTTCATAATTTAATTCCTTTATTTCGGTTTTTACATAAGAACCGAACCAAACATTGAATAATTTGGAAAATTACCTTAAATTCTTGACAATTGATGTTCCTTGATGTTGTTTGCAACCCTTCTTGTTCAAATCTTTCAATTGATTGTAAGATTCATGAAATTTTGATGAAAATGAAAGTAAACGTATGATTGTAGAGAGAGAGAGTAGAGAGAGAAGTGAATTATGTGATTTAATGGCATTAAGAACCATTAAATTGGTTTATATATTTCATTTAGTTTCATTTGTAGTTAAACCCATTAAACTTTTGTATTTTACATCTCTTTTTAATTTACTCATTTTAATTATATTGTAAATATAATCAAAATTCATATTTATAAAATTTTCATTTATTAGTTACTATTTGCAACATAAATAAAATAACATAATTATATTATCATCTCAAAGTCAAGCGTTACATAATTGATAAAAATATAGGTTGTTACATTTTATATTAGTTAATCTTTACACCAGTAAAATGTAACAAACCCCACACAAAAAATCACATCACCATACAAAAAGTTAAAAACATCTATTGCACCCCAACGGACAATCCTATGTGAGATTATACCAAATAATTGTTTAACTCAAAACAAACATTCTGAATTTTTTAAATGTCCAATTCTAATTATTATATTTGTAGCCTAATCTCACTGCATGACTTTGTCTTCACTACAAGATGAAATCAGCAACATGTCTCCTTCAAAATTCTATATCTATGTTTTGCAGAGTCATAAATGTAATTTCAAATATAAATGTAACGCAAATCCATAAGATTTTCATCATCACCAAAACATGAATGTGAAGTGAAGTTGATTGAATTGGTCCATAACCATAAGATTTTGAATATTTATCTTTGTCAGATGGAATTTTCAATATTTAATACATAATATGTTGCTTAAAAATTTAACAATTAAAATGATGAAATTACAACACAATTACAACCACTAACTAAAGCAGCTCCAATGAAAGAAAATTCAAATGATGCAAATCAAGCAAAAATGAATCATAAAAACCCGTTTTGGTTCTTAAAGTTTGTTGGTCCAGACCAAGTTTTGCACACTTAGTCTCCGCTTTTCACCACTTCATATATTACTAAATCAAGTCAACTATATTGGTACCAAACTTATTTTGAGATGGCAAGAATAAATAGATGATAAAATTATTTGTCAATATGATACTAAGAAACACACAACTTGCTGGTACACACATAAATGGACTAAATGGACTCACCTTGTTCATCTTTCAACTACTGTAGCTTGTGAAGCTCACTCCTTAGAAAGCCTATATAGATACACCATCATTAACATCATAAGAAAACATCACCACCAAATAAAGCGTCACTGCAAGCATTCCCATAAAGAAAAATAAATTATATTACAACCTGCCTAGCTAAGCGAATGTTCTGTATGCACCTAAAATCTTTCATTTATGAATACAACTATCATTTTACTCCATTAAAATCTTTCATTTAAGAAGTGAGAGCACAAAGAAATGAAAAGATTAAAAACAAAACATAAGAAAGCAAAAGTGTTTACCATTGATATGCTAATCCACTACAACGGAGGAATCTCTTCAACTTATGAAGTTTTCCAAGTTGCAACTTCAAACACTCAAAACCCAAATCCTCTATAAAAAAGTCTGAAGCTACTATTGGAAACTGATTGGTCAGTTTGAAGGAGGGCAGAATGATCATATAGGGCTTGTATAGTCCCTGAAGCAATAGAAAGGTTATCAAGTTAGTAGCAGAATGACAATATAAAAACAAAAGAATTTTAATCCATTC
Source organism: Centrapalus pauciflorus (assembly GCA_020465985.1). Taxonomy (NCBI): domain Eukaryota; kingdom Viridiplantae; phylum Streptophyta; class Magnoliopsida; order Asterales; family Asteraceae; genus Centrapalus; species Centrapalus pauciflorus. The sequence continues at coordinate 2,712 of JAANYP010008124.1, forward strand.
CGAAAGTAAAATTCCTCAATATTAATAATCAACAACCACATTAACTAAAAAACTTGTCATATATGTGAGCAATGGTTTCACTTGATACGATGACTCTAAAACTTCACACACAAAGTCATGATACAAGTATCAATCATAATGTTGAATTGAAAACCTAATTGCAAAAAAACAGTCGCAGAAGACTAAAAATCTGAGCTGATGAATCCCCGAAAATGTTCTTCGGAGTAATCATTGTATTTAAAGCACCAGACTGCTAGTGACTCAAAAAACAGACTGCTTATGACTCAAAGCAAAATTATAATCTCCTTGTCAAACACTGTCGGGACCTGGAAGGAAAACCCGGGCTCATAGCACACCCTGTAAGTCATGCCGGGCATGACACCTATTTGGAAATAGGGGCAGGTTGCCCTAAGGATTTGAATTCAACACCTTGCCAGAAAACCATGTTCAGATCGACTCAAAAATAATTCCAAATTAGAACACTGATCAAAATTTAAACCAGACAGAAAGATTAATTCCGACCCAGAGATCTAAAGACAACATTGATTTCAACCAAATTAAAGAAAAAACTTATGGATGAAACTAATGTGGAGTCCAAAATCGATTTCAAGTAGATCCAAATAGAGAAACTGAGATTGAACCAAATGGAGCAGTAAAAGCAAATCGACAAGTTTGTTTCTTCTTTATTACGGCTTCGAGAACCAGATCCATATATGGTTTCTTCATGATAAAAGCTTCCAAATCGAACCAGTACAGATCTGATGTTTGTCTCGATGGTTCCCCGATGAAATTCTTCTCGATGCTGGAGCAACCGTGCTTGTCTAAACAATATATATGTGATGGAGCAACCCTTGTCGGTGTGAAACCATTTCAAACTCCTTCTCGTCTATTTTTTGTTTCGTTCCAAAGATCTAGTCAGAATATTAATCGGTGTTTTGAAGCTTCATCGGTGATGGTGGTGGTTTCATCGGTTGGTGGAGGCCATTAGTTAGACGTGGTGGTGGGTTGTTCTTTGGAGAGAAGTGTACAGAGAGAAGATGAGAGAGAGCGAATGAGTTGAAAATAAAAAGAAAACACATATTTAGTTTCCCGATGCTTTGCACGTTCTCAGCAGATGAATTCAAATTTTGCTGCAATAAATATTGTACATTATGCTTTAAAGACTTGTAAGTCTTAAAATTCAAGAAATGGCTTTAAGAAGTTGTACATTGTGCATTGTAATTTGTAAAAAGCTAAATGTTTTAATAGTAGTAAAGATATATATATATATATATATATATATATATATATATATATATATATATATATATATATATATATATATATATATATATATTCATATATATTAACTTCTCATGTTTCTTATTTTTGGTAGGTTTTTGATAAAATCGTCACACCGTGTATATTGATTGTTACGTACAGTAACTACTTCAAAGCTCTTAAGGTAGTTTAAGTTTTTATTTTGCAACTATTTTATTCGTTTTAAATTTATGACATTCATGTAGTGTGGGTTGCCAAACGTTGGACAAACATAGGAGTTCATATATATGCCAGTAGTAACATATACTCGTCCAATATTAATCTAGTAGAGATTATATTTGGATTGTCCCCGCTTTGGGCTGCTTTTTTAATACCTTGTCTCATTCAGGATATGAATACATATTAACACATTGAGTATTTAAGAAAAAATCGGTGTACATTTCCCTTTACTCCTATGGGTTTGCGTTTTATGCGCATACTTGGGGAATTAAAGGGAAATGCTGCTGATTTTTTCTCAAATCCTCAATTTGTTAGTATGTATTCATATATGAGACAACGTATTCAAAAAGTGGGTTAGATTGACCACCAACAATCAAATTCATACATTTTATATCGTGCATTCATGCATTATATTAAGTATATTCTTTTCTCAAATTTCAGATGGAACATAGAATATGGATGCACGAGATAAACCGTGCTTCAGTCGAATTTTGAGATATTTGTCTGATTTTATAAAAGTTGCTGAGGATGATCGGATCAATAAAGGAAAGCGTAAAATTTGGTGTCCTTGTTAAACGTGTAACAATTTTTGTATGTTAGAAGATTCTAATGATATTAAAGGTCATTTAATACTCTATGGATTCATGGAAAGATATACTTGTTGGTCAACGACATTGTGAATTGTTATCCACAAGTACCTCTGTTGTTTCAGAATTTAATAATGGTGGTAATGACGTTTCGATTAATAACAACGATTGTGAAAATTTAGACGACATGTTACATGATTTTGAAGGTGATGTTGCTGAAAAGTTTCTTGATAAATTTCAAGATTTGTTTGACGACTCAGAAAAACCATCGTATACCGGTTGTACAAAATTCACCAAACTTTCTGCAGTTTTGAAATTGTTTAATATTTTAAAGCCAACAATGGTTGGAGTGACAAAAGTTTCACAAGTCTATTAGAGATTTTGCATGACATGCTTCCGGAAGATAACGAATTGCCTATTTCATTATACCAAGCAAAGAAAATGATGTGTCCAATGGGATTGGAAATTAAAAGAATACATGCATGTCCGAATGATTGTATATTGTATAGAAATGAATACGAAAACTTAGATGAATGTGTTTTATGTGGTGCAGCTAGGTATAAACTGAAGCAACACATAAAAGAAAACATTGGCGTGATGAAAAATGGGCCACCTGCTAGAGTATTGTGGTATTCGCCCATCGTGCCAAGATTGAAGTGATTATTTGCAAATGTCAAAGATGCAAGACTGTTACGTTGACATGTTGAAGAACGTAAAAATGATGGAAAAATAAGACATGTAGCTGATTCTCCTTAATGGAGAAATATTGATACTGATTTTCCAGAATTTGGTGAAGAAATGAGAAATATACGGTTGAGACTTAGTTCAGGTGGAATTAATCCGTTTGGAAATATGAGCAGTCGTCATTGCACCTGACCGGTTCTTTTGTGCATATACAACCTTCCGTCTTGGTTATGCATGAAACGAAAATACATTACGATGTCATTGTTAATTCAAGGTCCAAAACAACCCGGTAACGACATCGACATGTATCTGGCTCCGTTAATTGACGACATGAAGAAGTTATGGAACTCGAGTGTCGAGGTTTATGATGCATACAAGAAAGAGAATTTTCAATTGCGGGTCATGATATTTTGTACCATAAGTGATTTTCTAGCATATGGCAATCTGTCAGGGTATGGCACAAAAGGGGCGAAAGCATGTCCTGTTTGTGAAGATGAGACATGTTCGCTATGGTTGAAAAATTGTAGGAAAATGGTCTACATGGGACATCGAAGATCACTTCCAAAGAGTCATTCGTATCGCAGACAGAAGAAAGCGTTTGGCAGTAAAATTGAACATGATGTGATAAGGCCACCGTTAGATGGAGAATTTACATTTTCCCGAGTTGCAAAATAAAACATCGTGTTTGGTAAAATTGGTACAACTCCTCCTAGGAATATATGGAAGAAAAGGTCAATTTTTGGGATTTACCTTATTGGCAGCATTTGCAAGTTCATCATTGTCTTGATGTTATGCATATTGAAAAAAATGTATGCGACAACTTGATAGGTTTATCGTTAAACATATCCGAAAAAACGAAGGATGGTATTAATGTTAGAAACGATATGGTTGAAATGGGAATTCGACCTAAGCTTGCTCCTGTTGAAAACAATGGAAGATGTACGTTTTTGCCTCTAGCATGTTATACAATGTCAAAAGATGAGGAAACTCAATTATGTCAATGCTTGCATGGTGTAAAGGTTCCATCTAGTTATTTTGCTAACATAAAAAAATTGATGTCAATAAAAGATTTGAAATTGCTCGGTATGAAGTCTTATGATTGTCATGTTTTAATGACACTATTGATTCCCATTGCAATTCGTGGTATATTGCCAGATCGCATTTGCCATACAATCACTAAACTCTGCCTTTTTTTTAACATGATTCATTCAAAAGATATAGATCCTGAAGTGTTGGATTCATGGCAACGTGATATTATCGTTACTTTTTGACAGCTAGAAATGTATTTTCCTCCTTCATTTTTTTGACGTCTTCCTCCTTCATTTTTTGACGTCATGGTTCACCTAGTATATCATATTGTAGGAGAAATAAAAGCTTGTGGGCCTGTACTCCTACGTTACATGTATCCATTTGGGAGATATATGGGTTTCCTAAAAGGGTATGTAAGGAATCGATATCGACCAGAGGGTAGTATCATTGAAGGATATTCTTCCGAAGAGGTGATTGAATTTTGTACTGACTACACGAAAGGCGTGTCAAGTATTGGTGTTCCACAATCTCGACATGAGGGTCGACTAACAAGGAATTGGGACGATTGGACAAAAAACAGAGATTCCTGAAAGAACGGATTTTCAGGAGGCACATTTTACAGTCCTGCAACATATGACGATTATTACTCCGTATATACGTGAGCACATGGCATTGTTAAAAGAGAATAATTGGAAGAGGACTGAAAAATGGTTGGCTAGCCAACATAACAAAACTTTTCCAAACTGGTTGAAAGATAGGGTGAGAGCACAGCTTGGAGGAACTAATGTTGATAAAACAGTACAACATTTGGGGTACGGTCCGTAATACGGTGTGACAAAATACCAAGCTTAGGACATCAATGGATATACTTTTTACACCTAACAACATGATGAAAAAAGCACACTACAGAATAGTGGGGTGACATTAATCGCTACAACGACAGAACTCTCGAGGGTGAATCATGAAGAGAGATCGAGGATGCCAAAAACTCGTATTATGGGGTCATTCAGGAAATTTGGGAATTGCATTATGATTCATTCAATATACCTTTGTTAAAGTGTAAATGGGTCGATAACGAGCGAGACGTTAGAGTTGATAATGATGGTTTCTGGCTTGTCAACCTTTCTGACGATTGGATATTCATCTGAACCATTCATTCTAGCAAAACAAGCCACGCAAGTATTCTTTGTCGAGGATCCAAATGACTCGAGATGGCACATTGTCCTACATGGTAAACGAAGTATAATTGGTGTTGAGAATGTTGTTGATGAGGATGAATATGACGAATTTGATGAATTGCCTCCTTTCTCAATCGGTATTCCATCTACAAATGAAGACATTGTTGATAATGCTTATTTAAAATCGGATTACACGGAAGGATTGTGGATTGTTGGATCCAACACTTAATAAGGTTGTACCATATGAATTATTTTAAAATATTACTCCCTCTGTCCCAAATTTAATGACCACATTTCTATTTTAAATTGTACCAAAATAAATGTTCATTTACAAAAACAGATTATAATAATTCATTAAATATGACCTTATGTTTATAATATAGTTATATTTTTCAAAAACTGTTATTTACTAACATAAGTCATTTTAATATATTTAATAATCAAAAAATGTTGGGAATTGTAGGATCCATAGCTGGAAAGACTGCAGGAAAAAAGGGGGTTATTTCATAATAAAAAATAATTATTATATTTATTTTACTATATGATTAATACTTAAATAATTTTAATTTTTATATGATTAATGGATTCCTATCAAATAATAATAATCTTGTAATGTTTAAAACACTTTTCTTAAAAAATCAATTACCACTCATTAGTTACAATAAAAATTGATTGTTATTATTAATAATATATATTAGGAACATAAAGCTTTTATTTTTATTTGTTTCCCGCTCATTGGTTTGGTTGATAGATTTTGCCCCTCTTGTTTTCTCAGTTTGCCCTAGGGAAGAAGATACAAGACACGGCATCGACTATTTTCTCCCTTTCTCTTCTTCTGCAGTTCTGCGCCCTTGGTTTCTCCACCATTTTCTCCCTTCCTCTTCTGCACGCCCTCGGTTCTCCCTTTCTCTTCTGCACGCCCTCGGTTCTCTGTCTCGGCTGCCGTCTTTCTCTCTATTGGCGGCGCTCCATCTATCTCGGCAGCGGTATGTTTTGCGATTTCAAGTTCTATGTTTTGTCGTTTCAAGTTTCATAGATGTTTTCTGCATAAGATAGGGCTAGAAATAGTGGTTCTCATTTATCAATTTTGGTTCTCATGTAAATTGAGTTCTTCCATTGAAACAATTTTGGTTTCGCCATACACACAATTTGAGGTGTTTGACTGCTGGTTATTATATTAAAGGCTTTACAATCTGAACTTTTTACATTGGACATATTATATTAAAGATTTTAATTTAAAGTTGTTGATAGTTGCCAAAAATTGGAAATTTTTTAAACATATTTGAAGCTGTTAAAAATTGGACCTATTAAACATATTTGAAGTTGGTGATGATTGTTAGTGGTTTTATAAATTAATTATACATACAAACAATTTTAAGTGTTGTGTCAAATAAGATCAATGAGTCTGTGCGGCTTCAGAATAGTGACCCGCAGGAAAAAAACTAAGGCCTATTCTTGAGGATGATAAAGATGGAACCGTGTCTTCAATTTTGTCACTCTTTTCCTTTTCTTCAAACTAAGGCCTATTCCTGATAACATTGATCCCCAGGTGACTTTGGTTCTCCATTTGGGACAACCCCATCTAAACTAGCAGATGGTTCAGTGTTGCTAGATGGATTACCTTGGTAACTTTGTCACTCTTTTCCTTTTCTTCAAATGTTGGAACCTTATTAACCCCATCAGTTTTTGAAGAGTTTTTCAATTCATGTAGTTTTTTAATAACATGGAGTCTCATATATATATATATAGGGGGGTTCAATGGAAAACCACAATGCACCTGAAAATTTATGAAAACCGCACTGCACGACCACAAATGCATCACATTCCTCGCGTGATGCATCACCTTATTTACGATCATGTCACCGTGTTTTTCATGAAAAGCACCCAATCAGACGGTATGCATAGGTTTCCATAGTTTTCAGGTGCGTAGTGGTTTTCCATTGAACCCACCCCTATATATATATATATGTTTGTATATATACATATATATATATATATATATATATATACAAACATATATATATATATATATATATATATATATATATATATACAAACATATATATATATATATATATATATATATATATATATACATATATATATATATATATATATATATATACATATATATATATATATACATAGAGTGGGGATCTAGTAAGCACCATTTAATTCCTAAGCACTAAATGAACCAATGAGTTTTTGACACATGAGCAATATTAATAATCAAGTAGATAAGGGCATTATCGTTTACTTAATGATTTAGTTTCCATCATCATCATCATCATTAATTTTAAATTTATATGCAGTAAGAGAAACCCGTCAATTCAATGCAACATTTTTGGAATTTAATCAACTGATTACATACTTAATTACGAAGTAACTGCAATCTAAATATTATGCCTGATTTCGAGAACCCGTCAATTCAATACAAATTTTTGGAATTTCAATACGACCATGTGAATGTAATAATTAATTGCAATTTATTTAATTGAAATATCATAATTGCAATTTATTTAATTGAAATATCGTGATAGATGCATGTTTTCGTTCACAGCACATCGTTTTATGAATTACAAATTGTTTAATGTTCATGTGACCATCTTCTATTTTTTATCAATTACAATTTTTCATGATGGGTTTGTCGGTTTGTCAATGTTTCATCAATTACAACAGATCAAGTATTTAGCATTCTGTTTCACGATGGTTTTTGAAGTTGATGAACTCAAATTGATTAGATGAAGTCGATGACTGAAATATAATAATCTGTTGTTGAATGTAGTCTATTCATTTATTTGACGATGTTTCAATTCATATTCAATGCAACCGATGAATCCGTTAAATGATTTTCAAAGTCGATGTCGATGTTTCAATGCATGCAATGCAACCGATGAACATGCTAAATGGTTTTCAAAGTTGAAGTTGATGTTTCAATGCATGCAATGCAACCGATGAATCCGTTAAATGCTTTTCGAAGTTGAAGTCGATGTCGATGTTTTAATGCATGCAATGCAACTGATGAATCCGTTAAATGCTTTTCGAAGTTGAATTCGAAGTTTCAATGCATGCAATGCAACTGATGAATCCGTTAAATGGTTTTTCGAAGTGAAGTCGACGTTTCAATGCATGCAATGCAACCGATGAATCCGTAAATGGTTTTCGAAGTTGAAGTCGATTTTTCAATGCATGCAATGCAAGCGATGAATCCGTTAAATGGTTTTCAATGTTGAAGTTGATGTTTCAATGCATGCATTGCAAACAATGAATATGAGCTTTCCCTTTGACGATTATTTTGAAGTCGATGAACAAAATATAGTAATACAAACAATGTGCGATGATTAATGCTTTAATGTGCTATATATTATACGAATCCTTTGCTAGATTTAGGAGCTTTTTTTGTTTCCTCTTTTGCCCCTCCAACAATAATTTTAATTTTTAAATAATTACCTGATGATAAATGATGAAGAAAAAGGCCTAAAACACGCGAATAATGTAGAAAATTTTTTTCATTGAAGCTAGTGTTTTGAGAGAATGGCGGTGGGTTAGTGTTTGGGTGTTCGACAGGAATGACAGAAGGAAGAAGAAGACGAATAGTTACACCAGACCCATTTCATAATAAATGGGTGGGCCGAGTTTTAGGCCAAACAAACTCATATAATCACAAAAAAATTTTGAAATGAATTAACCAGAAAAACATTCAAACTTAAACAACAAAACAAAAATTAAAATATTTTGATGTTTTTCAAATCTATAAAAATTAAACAAAATAAAATAAAATCTTTTTGAGTTTTTTAAAAATTTCAAACTTAAACAGAATAAAATAAAATCTTTTTGAGTTTTTCAAGTTTTTAAAATTTAAATAATATAAATAAATATTTTTGTGCTTTTCAAGTTTTTAAAAATTTAAAAAAAATAATAAAAGAATATCTGTAACACCCCCTCCCGATCACAGAAATGCCACGTCATCTACAATACACCGGTGGCAATAACGCATAACATTTATATAATACATGTCAAAGGATATCCCAAAACACTATATTTTAACACTTTTACATACATAATCCACCGATTATAAAATCCCAAACGACGCTTACATAAGCAGGACTAATATGATCATTACACAAAACTAGCACAACGCTCCCCGGACAATCCCTAGTCTCAGATCAACAAGCACAGCTACCGCCCCTTATCTGATTCCCTGAACATGGTAGACTCGAATACGTAAGCTCGGAAGCTCGTGAGTACGCGAGGGTTAGACTCTACAGCATAAACACGTAACACACATACACATAGCACATACACACAACGCAAACTCTATCCCTGTCCCTAGCAATCAACATCACTGTACATGTATGAACACATAGCATGAGATCGACAGCCCCGCACACAATCACTGTGGGGACCCTTCCCCGGCTAACAACTGTGCGCACCGGTGGTTAGCTAAAACCCTGTAGCACGGGCGCGAACCGGCTACAGGCCCTCCCGTGTATACACGCTCCAAGGACAGTTAGGGAATGCCAACCCGCGCGATCACTCATCGCGAATCACCGTCCGTATGGAACTCAACACGGACCCCTGGACCGGATCTCATCTCATGCACATATAACACACATATAGGAAAAGAATCATACCTGAAACTCGCGTCCTTGTCTCATACCCATTGCACAATATACACATAGTAGCTACACAGCTAAACTCGTAAAATGATCGCGCGATTTGGAAAAGACTCGAGTACTCATCTGGTCAATCCGCTAATCTCGCAATCTCTGACTCGGCTCAGCTCGCTGTTGGCTCGTCCCCGAAATTACACGGATCCCAAACTCTTAACACAAACCCATGAATACAGACACGCACAACAGATTCACAACTGATCCATAACTAATCGGACCCAAAACAACCCTAAACGGACCCAAGAAACACCCAAACAAATTCCCAAACCCGAAACAGAACCCGACCCAAACCTCCACTATCACGGCCCGCGCTCTCTCCCAAATTGCGGTCGCGATCATGCTTTTTAGATCGCGACCGCGCTCCGGCGCATCTGGTTCGTCTTTGTTCGCTTCCATAGCTAAACCAGAGGTATTCACACCTCTCCAACTCGATTTCAGACTTAATCAACTCATAATATTCACATATATTAACTCTCTATATGATTCATAACCATTCTAACAATTTCCCAACACATAACCTGAATTTCAAACACCAAAATCGAAAATTTCTTACCTCAAGTCTCAAGAACACGAAATAGGAGGTGAAGGTTAGATTTCAGCAACCCTTGATGCTTCACGTACACACTAAACACACACTGCACTTTCTAATTTAGGTTAGGAGGAAAAAGAAAGCTCATATATATTATCCACTTTTAGCGGGTTCCGACCCAATAACCCGAACCCAATACCTCATTTTCACAATTAATGTCCACTTGACCCGTTTAAATCCACGAACTCATATACACGATTAATCCACTAAAATGACAACTCGGCAACACATATAACTCATTCCCGACACGTATATATCCACTAATCGGGATCGCATTGGACCAACGCAATATGATTAAATTAATAATCCGCTAAAATAATTACACGCAATAACTCAGAAAACGGGATGTTACAATATCTTTTTGTATGTTTCATGTTTTTCAAATTTAAACAGAATAAAATATAATCTTTGTGAGTTTTCCAAGTTTTTCAAATTTAAACAAAATAAAATAAAATATTTTTGTGTTTTTCAAGTCAAACTTTAAAAAATAATAAAATAAAATCTTTTTGTGCTTTTCAAGTTTTAAAAATTCTAAAAATAATAAAATAAAAACTTTTTGTGCTTTTCAAGTTTTTCTACATTAAAATAGATAAAATTAAATTAAATTCTTCCATTCTCCTCCTACAAATGTGCACAATAGATTTTTTTTGAAAAATGTGTGAAGCTTGTATCGGAAGAAAAACTCTCCCTCAGATAAATGTATATCCTATGTCAACCAATTATCCCCGAATAAATAAAGAATGCCCAACAGACTTGGAAAAATTAAAGTTTATAGCTCCAATAGAACATCGCACATAGCATTTTTTAGTTTCACCAATATTAAAGACAGAAGTGGATAATCGAACACATAAAATAATTTTGCAATGCTTCCCGTTAGTTGAATTAACAGAGATATTTAATATAAAGAAGTTTCAGTTATGAGGATAACAGAAATAAAATTATTCAAAAATATCTGAAAATCAAGTAGAAGTTGTACTCAACATGCCAATTTGGGATACTAAGAACTGAAAACGAGGTTTGTCTAAACCCTTAGTAAACATATCAGCCAGTTAAAATTCTGTGCCGACCAAATACAACTCTATCGTCCCCTTTTTTACATGGTCTTTAATAAAGTGATACCTGATGTCTATGTGTTTTGTTCTTGAGTGTTGCACGGGATTGCAAGAGATAGCAATCGCACTACGTGAATCACAGTAGATGGGGATATTGGTAAGTGAAAATCCATAATCACGTAATTGTCACCTCATCCACAGTAGCTGAGAGCCACGGCTTGCAGCTGCTACATACTTAGCCTCAGTTATGGATGTGGAAACACAATTTTGTTTTTTGGAAGACCAACTCACCAGTCTATCACCTAAGCACTGTATTCCACTAGAGGTGCTCTTTCGATCTATTCGACAACCTAGAAAATCAGCATCGGAGAAGGCAGTAAAATCCAAATTAGTTTCCTTTGGATACCATAGACCATGATCGGGTGAACCCTTAAGATAACGGAAGATGCGTTTAACCGCAGTAGAAAACATTATGTCCGGTTTACTAGATGTAAGATAGATTAATGAACCAATCATACCTCTGTAAGTTGTACAATCGACACTTTTAGCACCCACTTGTGTGTGCGGCAAACTGGCTTAGAAACCTTAGGTGATAAAGCTACCTTTGGTTTGGGTGGTTTTGAATTTGTCTTCGGTTTGACCTTAGGCGGAATATTTGTATTTTTGGAAGGGGCCGATGATACATTTTCTTATGTTTTCTTTTCATGTTTTCACTTTTCAGGATAAGGAACATATTTGTTCATTTTTGGAACTTGACGTCGAAAACGAGTGGGTCATAAAGCAAAAAACTCAGAGAATGAATATTTAACACACGAATGATCGTTTATTACATCATGTTCATTTCTTTCACTCTCAAATACATTAAATTCTCAAAAGAACCAAAATAATTTGGCATAAGAGCCTTTTTCACAAAGAAACTAGTGAAATCTTGGATAATGGTTTTTGGTATCCGTCTTACTCGATCTGTATGGACAAAATGAGAAGAGTCAGTATGTTGAGAAAATTTAGACTTAGAGGAAGTTCCTTGGTGAGTGGGTTTCTTTGAGGACTTTGATTTACTCTTGGTCCGTTTGGAAACCTTCGGAATCGAAGAACTTGGGCACTCACCTTAAAAATTTTTCATAGGAACTTCAATTTAGTTTTACGTTTGTCAGATGATTTATTTTGGACATTTACAGGAGGAGTGGTTATTAAAAACTTTAAATAGGAGATTAACATTTTTGAAACAGTGTTAAATTTCTCTTTGTACTGTGTTAACTAACTCTATACTTTGTTTAAATAGTTCATTACCAAAACTTTCCTCACTCATAACAAGAGCTTCTTGACTGGAAGAGGCTTTTCTCACGAGTAATCTTCCTATTCTAAAACATGAATTGTGTTGAAGAACAGAAGTAGGATTGTAAGCATGAAAAATTGGTTTAATGGGTTTAGCATTCATTTCTGCCATTGAATAGATTTAGAAAAAGTCATCCTCAAGAGTAGGTACTCTATAAGGATAACTACCGTTCAGATATTCATAGGCAAAAGGAATTTTCTTATTTTCTTCGTCATTCCTTTGAACCTCCTCCTGGGCTAAGACATCTTCCGATGATCGATGAAAGAAGACCTGATACCCACGTCGCATATATCTCCTGTCATATAACATAGGTAAAACAAATTGACCCTTTTTCAAAACATAGGATTTTTAAAACCAATACCTTTATTAGAATGATAAAACCTAGTTACCTTTGGTTGATTAAGATGAATAGTGTGATCTGTTTGAACCCGTTTAACAAATTTATCATTAAGGTCCTTTATACGATAGTACAAATGTTAGGTATTGATTATAGAGGTGAAAATAACAAGAAATAGAAGTTCAAGGACTAATAGTGCAAATACGTGAAAATTAGGATTTTAGTATAAAAGGAAAATTTCAAGGGAATTTTCCTAAGTCTTGAAAATTCAAGTGTACGTAATTCAAGGTGTAAAGTGAGAGAAATATCAATTCAAAGGAAGATTCATTTCAAATGTTTATGTTTCACCTAGATCATGTTCTATCAAGTGGCATCAGAGCCTAGGGGGTGAATCTAACAAGAAATCTTGAAAGAAATTCAAGAAAACTCAACTGAAAAAGTCAAAGTTGGAGCCGTGATGTTCTCGAATTTTCTAAAAATTCATACGATGTCAAATTGTGCTAATTTTTTGATACGTTATGGAGATGCTGTAAAAAATTCAAGTTCCAATTCGTCATATTCAGGGAGTATTGCATTTTTAATTTCTGATTTCGATTTTACGTTCTTGAGTTATTGAATTTTGATTTTTTGATTGGATTAGAATTTGATGCTGATTTTTTGGTTGAGTATTGTGATCAATATAACAAGAAAATTTTGAATATTTCATGTGTTAAATAATTCTAGATTGAGATTAATTTGATATTAAAGTTCTGATTTCGTTTTCGAGTCCAAAATAGGGTAGCAAATTCAAAATTTCTAGAAACATCTATGTTTAACCGTTTGATCTAAAATTTTAATATGTTGTTCGCCAATATCACATGCATGAACACCTAAATTTTCAGATTTTATTTCGTAAAATTGAGAGAGTAATTCATGAATTACAGAGCCGATCTGAATGTTGTTGATGTTCTTGAGTTTGACGAGACATTGATCTTGATCTTTACTATTTCTTAATGATTTTGTTTGCATGAACACATGTTAGGATCGATTTCTAATCAGGAATTGAATCATATATGTTTTATTTGCTAACTCAATCATTAGTTCGTTGAATTTGGATTTCAAATATTTTGTGTTATGCGTTCTTATGATTTTATGAAGAATTATTGTGTTTGATCTAATCTGTTTGTTTTTTACTGACAGAAACTTGTTTGTATCTTCTGATTACAGATTTACAAGATTATAGGAAATCAAAGTGTTTGTATTTGACTCCTAGTTGAAGTCAAAAGAAGCATATATTAGTTGACATTGAGAATGTTGAGCACTTCATTTTTTCTACCTTATTCCATTCACACTACTAGAAAAAGCCTAATAAAGCCCGGTTAAAAAAGAAATAGAGCCCATTTATTTAACCTAGCTTGAATGAGGGGTGACTTTATTATTAACCTGAATAAAGCCCGGTAATTTACTCGGGTCCGATTTATGATGAAGCCCGGTTTTGTACTAAATAAAGCGCTGAAAAATACCCAAATAGAGCTAGGTTTCTTATAAATAATCGGGTCCAAAAAGCTCTGAAAACATACTAACATATAGCCAGGTTTATTATTAAAAAACCTAGTCCAAAAAGTATATTTTTTTAAAAAGTTTTTTGTTTAATTTATATTATCCATCATAAAACTTAATTTAATTAATTGCAACCTGTGTTTCCTAATACATGCAGAAAATAAAGCATACATATAACATTCCATTCATAAATTATTTGAACATATATAACATGCGACAAGTTGTACCTCAAAAAGATACATTTTAAGTCTTTAAATTCAATAAAAATGTTTAAAAACACCTCCTCCACGCTCCAACTCCACGATTCTTCGTTGTCCACCGCACACCAATTTTTGACCATCCCTCTAACACTTCATTTCTTACCTATAAAACATAATCACATTGAACTTTAATCAACACTTATAAAAGAACATTCTAAATATAAAGTGTTAATCATGTTCACAAAGAACAGAACAGTTATCTGTGTCAAAACTGTCCAACAAATATGGACAGCTTAGACGTAATTTGTCAAACCTGTCCAACGAATATAGACAGTTTTGGCAAATTGCCTGGTTACAACTACTGTAACAGTGTAAAGCAGATTTAGGCTTATTTTGCAAATCACTTATCAGGTTTGATTGAGGCATTAAAGGGCCTTAATATCTCCCCCTATGTGTATCAATCAGCTTTGATTGGAAATCTCCCACTATGATATATAATAAGTTTGATTGAGGCCTTTTTGTGCCTAACAATCTCCCCCTATTTGCAATATTCAGTCTAAGGCTGACCATCTCAGTTGTCACTACATACTTTTACATTACAAATGCAGAAATCAGATTACAAGATAGAAGTGAGGTAAAAGATCAACTTAAACATAATGAAAACTATTTAAACAACTGATATGTGCTAAGAAAACTACAACTAATGTACATTACAACAAAGACTGTAACTATTGGACTGTTGTTGATGGGAGCTAATAATGGAAAGCATAACCAACTAATGGTTAGCTTCCATTCTGCATCTACACGTCATCTTTAGATGGACCTTTCTCTTTCTCTGTCTCCTTTTCTAATTCAGCAGCAGCTTTGAGAAGTTTTTTTTGTTCCAGGCCAACCAACATTTCCTTCTTGGCTTCAAAGCACTCAACCTCCTGTTATAGGTAGAAAATATCCTGGCTGTCCAGTTATCCCCTAGCATTGCATGCTGCTAACTAATTTAGATTTGCTACTCTCCACCTGAAGTGCTTCACGTATGTTGTCATGCATCTAAAGGAAAGAAGCTGTCTGACACCAGCTTTGTGAAGATCTGAATCTCTGTGAAAGCACATCTTCTTAGTAAGAGGATCCACAATGAATACTCCTATTTTAGGATCTTCAATAAACTTTCCTTCATCTAGTTCTACAGCTTTGGGTAGGCTGTGATTCATAACCTTTATCTCAGTGGCATAGAACCCTTGCTCAATCAACATCACTATCTCCTCAAGTTCTGTGTCCCTATTCTGTCCCCATGGTTTGATTTTGGGTTCCATTTTGGAGGTATCCTTAATCATCTCTTCAGGTATAAGACCCAACCCCTTTACCTTTTCCATCAGCTTTCTCACAAATGCTCTAACAGTTTTGGCAGTCTCAGATTTTGAAATGCTTAGAGCAACTGCAAGCTCAACCCATTCTCTATACCCCATCTTGGCTAGATCTGCTGTTTCATATGACTCTACTTCAGGGCCATCAGCACCAAATCTTGTAATTTGTAGCTTCCAAGGCTGATTCTTCCTTGAAGTGGGAACAACTTTGACTATGGTTTCCCTGACCAACCTTCTTTCAGCAACATCATAAAACTTCTTTTTGGCTAGGTTGTCAAAGCGAAATTGGGTCCTGGCAGATGAAAGGGTGGTGGACACAGACTTTTCCTTGGTCAAAGAGACCTTGATCCCTTCTCCTTTTCCTTTCTCCTTTTCTTACACTAGTACAGAAATGACCTATGGTCACGGTTTTGTCCAAACTGTCTAGCCACAGTTTTTGTTGTTGACGTGACTAAAGGGTCATATATGAACTAGTATTATGATGATAGCCACAGTTTATCTCAATAACTGTGACCATTGCAAATCACATTCAAACCTTAAGTCACAGTTTAACATAAGGATCGTGACAAAGACTTGTCACGGTTGCCACATTGTTACCAAATGTCATCGTTTGTCACAGTTATTTGTTTGATGTCTATAATAATCTTGTGATGGTTATTAACTGTGACGATAAATATGTATATGGTCACGAAAATCTCTTTCGGTGACCAAAGGGACACCCTGAAGTCTATTTGTATGAGTCTAAATTATATGGTGGAATTAGTCACATGCATAAACTGTGACAGAAGGCTAACTAGTATGGTCATGAAATCGCTTTGTGTGACCAAAGGGTGGAGTTCATTAGCCATGTATGGTAAAAGAAAAACATTGTGACTATAAGTGTTTAATGGACATGATTTAGTTGATTAAGTGTGTCTAAAAGTTAACAATTGTCATGAAATAAAAAATTTATTGTGACTATAAGTATTTTACAGTCACGATTAATTTCTTATGTGTGTGTAAAAGTATACAATATTCATGATAAAAGAGAAAAATGTGACTAAGTATTTTTTGTCACGATTTAATTTCTTATATGTATATAAAAGTAATTAATAATCACGGTTTAAGAAAAATACATATCACCATAATTATGTTTTGGTCACAGTTTAAGACACACCAGCATTTGACTATTAATATTTAAATGTGACAGATTAAGTTTCTTGATTTAATATGTATGTGTGGTCGATTATATATAAAACAGAAAACAAAGTATTTCTTTTCCCCTTTTTGCCTAGTAATGATAAGTCTATAATTTATATGGTTTCAGAGTCATATTATGATCATTTTAAGCACCGATACTTCGTAAAATCCATATTATACTCCAAGTTTGTATTTCAGGGCCAAGATATTAAAAAGAAGCAATTCGAGAGAATTCAGAGCAAACCGAGCTGAAGGGGGCGCAGGCCTGTGCCACCCTGCGCTCCACAAAGAGTCCCAAATGTCCAGATATGTTCCAGCACATGCCAGCTATACCCTAGCCACATCCGGGCGTTGAGGGGGGGGGGGGGGGGGGGGGGCGCAGGCCTGCGCTAGTGCGGCGCAAAAACGCATTTTACAGCCTGTTGAATCCTAATATCGACCTCCCTATAAATACAAGTCGCGGGGCAGCCTTGAAAAGGGTCCCTACGTGTGTGAAAGTGTGCCAAAGCCCTGCCGGAGTGGATCTATGATAAGAGAACGAAGACCGTGATTCGCAAGCTATGCTATGACTCAGATCTACGATTGTGAAGAGCATACGATGAGCGGCTAATCCCATTAGCCGTTTGCGGAGGATCTACGAGTAAGTTTACTCTACTTTAATTTCTCGTGCTTTGATGTATTTGTATTAAATGAGATATATTATGTGTATGCAAATGATAAGCATTCGACTATGATTACGATTGTATGTTTTGATTGGTAAAAGTAAGATAGTTTATCGTGGTACTATTATTTGTGCCGAGTCCATTAGCTTAAGGATTAAGACAAGTATTATTAATGCATACGCTATGCCGAGAGTTATTGGTTAAGACATGTTTGATTAATTTAGTCGCGTAATTGATTATGTCTTTGTGATCGTTGCATGAAATTATAGTGAGTAATACTTATGCCGGTGTGATCCCCTGAATGGTTATTCGTCTCTTGATTGTTTATCTTCTACGTTAGTTACTTTGCCATTATTTTTAGTTACAAAGCGATAGCAAATCATTACTCTAAACAAATCATTCAAATCCACAAATTCACAATATAAATGCTTTCAATAAACTTATAAGGCTAGTAACCAAATCTTAATTACGAGCACACTCAATGTGGATTCGACCTTTACTTCTCTAGCTAAATAGTGGATTTAAAGACTAAGTCTGCGGGTCACAACGACAGCCCGTCAAAGTTTTAGTGCCGTTGCCGGGGAGTGTAACGGTAGTTAAGGTTTAAAGTTAGTATGTTGCTTTAGTTTTAAGTAATTAAGTTTAAGTTCCTTTCTTTGGTTATTTTTAGTCTTTAATTTACTATTAAATAGAAAAATCAAATACAAAAAATTTAAAATTTAAAAATCCAGAAAGGTAATTGTAATCCTCTACTTTACCACCAAAAATCTTAGTTTAATTAAAGTATTTTATTTAGTGTATGCACACACGTCGATCGGCTAAAGGATTGCCACTACAAATCGAACCTGGATCGAAAAAGTAGCAAGCTCGAACCGAAAGATTGTCAGGATTCAAAATCAACAATTAATCACGGAGAATTTAAACACACAAGAGGAAGATATTCCTGATTTAGAAATTCCTAATTTAGAAAGCCCTCTGATTTCGCCGCGAGATTGTGATCAAGAAGAACCCGAGCGCATAGCTGCTAGAATGGGTGATCAACCGAGGCGTATGGTTGAGTCGCATTACCGTCCAGGTGATGTGCCCGACCCGTCTCCAATCCGTTATCCCGAAAACGAGAACGAACCAGAAGTTTGTCCTCATTTATTCCAAATTCTTCCAATCTTTCGAGGGATGCCAAGCGAGGAACTCTACGAACATTTAGCTGAGTTCACAGCTATTTGTAAAGCAAACCATGTTCGAGGTATAACCATCGATGGTTTAAAACTTCGATTATTTCCTTTCTCATTAAAAGAGAAGCGAAGAATTGGTTCGTATCCTTACCAACTGTCACACCCCGTTACCCCGGTTGGCAACGAAGCGTGACGTCGCGGAAGCGTACCATAATCATAATGAACGACCACTATATGGACGTTTTCAAAAATACATCGGTATAACTTTAAAAGATATAAATGTTTTACATAACCCGAAAATGATAAAGAGTAGTTCGCAAGATACAGAGATTTAAATACATAATTAAATTATCCAAAATAATGCAAGTAAATCTCCAACGGTTTGAAACTGAGTGCGACTCCTTAAGTGCGGAAGCTTGAAAATACTACCGATGTGATGACTTGCCTTAATTTCCTGAAAATACACGCTAAAATACGTCAACAAAAATTGTTGGTGAGCTCATAGGTTTACACATAAATCTGACTTGTATGGACAACAATAATAGAGATTGAATTTATAAAATCATAAATTCCATGTTATGTATTACATATAAACCATCATGCAACCGAAGCTTAATTAAAATGAGTTTGGCCTGTGCAGTATCCCCGACTGTAATACCGTGTGTTGAATATATATGCACTCGCTGTTAGCCAACCCGAACTAACCCGAATGGGGGACATGACTCCCAATAGATCTATCCACAATATATTCGCGCTTACAAATAGATGCAATTAACGGTTCATGATATAAGGGCTGATGGAACCACATGTGTAATACATAATAGAAATGAAGATATTTTCGTGTCCATATAAAAACGAAGCATGTATTTCATCCCCAAAACATAACAGTGTGAAAATAGGGGCTATGAGAACTCACCGAGATTGCGATGGTAAAAACGAGCGTAAAAAGCTATTTAGCGTAAATGGATGGATGAAGCGTCGATTGAGTTTAACCGAGTTTAAATGATAATACAGACTTAATATCTCTAATATATTATGATATATATATTTATAGATTTTTATGTCTTAAATCACCCAACATTACAAGTTTATAAATAAAACCCGCTTAAAACGTCAAGTTTATATATATATATATATAATTTTCCAGCTTTTTCGGAGGTTTTTCGGCCTACTTTGAGGCTATTTTTGACCAAGCTCCAAAATGTTTTAGGCTTTGCTTTTCTAGGACATTAAACTACTGTATACAAAGGATTTTTAGAATCAAGAACGACCATTTTTCGAGATGTTTAGGTTGGTGAAAAATCTCGTTAAAAACCCTATGTTCGCCATTTTTGAGCTGTCAAACTTTCGGTTTCCCAAGTAATTTCTGGTCTTAAACTCCAAAATAAATTATGAAAATATCCAGATCTATAGTTAAGACATAGATCTAACTTTTGAGACAAGAATCAACTCATTTTGTTAAGTTATGAATTAGTTATGATTTTTCAAAGTCGATATAAATTTTCTGCCGAAAATCCGCAGTTTATAAACTTGAAACAACTTATGATTCTTGTTGTTTATTCAAAGATCACTTGTATAAAAGTTATAAAAGTTATAAAACACATATATATCACATATTTTCATAATATTAACACTTTTATAATGTGTTCATATATTCATAAACACATTTAAAGAAACAATCTTAAAAATAAAAACTTGAAACTTATAAACTTGAGTTTTTATGAAACTTGTTGTTGGTGATTATATATATTATGCAAGACTTATATAAACATAAATATAAGATAATATAAGCTAGTATTTACTTACTTTGATGTGTTAGAAAGATGCAAACTAGAAGAAGTTGGATCTTGAATTGAAGCACCAAGAATACTTGCATAAAATGAAGAACACTTGAAAAGAAAATGTTTGTAGTGTGGTTGTGTGTGGGAGCCGGATTCAAGAGGAGAGAAAAGAGATAGTTTGGTGTGTTGATAATGAATGGAAATGATCTCTATTAATAGAGGATTTTTGGTCTTTCAAAGTGGAGGTTGAGTGTAGTATCTAACTTGAATTGAAAGGAGATGGTGTTGGAGGATTTGATGGTGAAAGGGGTATGGAGGTTGTGTAAAAAAAATTATATAACTTGGTCCTTTTGTCCTTCCTATGGCCGGCCCCTATGTGGGTATTTTCAATGTATTTTTCTTTTTTTTTTTGTATAAAAGTATTTAAAATGTATTCTTGTATTTCCATTTTCTTATAAATTCATAAATACTTTTGGATGCATTTGTTTTAATGAATTGTTTTAGTCTTGCATAATTAATGTTAAGTAATTGTATTAGTGTCTGATTAGTGTCACTAATCATAATTTAATTATGTACTTACTTGAATTAATCGCTCATATCGTAAATCGATCGGATTAATTGATTTCCCGATTCATCGCACCGATGAGTTTGATTCTAATTGAGTTGAATTTTCTAATAAACCTTGTTAATCACTTGATTAATTTCTAATGACCACTGATTAGGCTATAATTGACTATTAAATACAGATTAGGTCATTGTTGCTAACCTGGTTTAGTGCCGGATGTTACACCAACCAATAGCATTACAACATGGGATCAAATGAAACAAGAATTTCTTAATGAATATTACCCCATTAGTAAAACAACCCAGAAAAGAAAGGAAATTACCGGATTTAAACAAAAACCGGGCGAACAATTCTACGAAGCGTTCGATCGTATGAACGAATTACTGAGAGCTTGTCCACACCACGAGGTACCCAAATGGATGCTTATCAAAACATTATTTGATGGTGTGAGTCAAGAAAGTCGTAATATGATTATAGCTGCCACAGGAGGCACATTTTTAGGTAAAGAAGACGATGAAGCTTGGGAGTTGCTTAGTCAACTCGGTAAATGTCTTAAAGTCCAAGCTGGTTCTGAAAATAATATAGGAGTTCAAGTTATGGGCATAGATAATGCCTGGAAACGTGAGGTTAAAAGTGAGTTTTCAGAATTAGACAAGAAAATGGATCAATTGATGAAGGGTCTTTCAAACCCTAGCGCATCAATTAATTGTGTTACATGCGGAGATGCATCGCATCATTCCGACACATGTCCTCAAGTGCAATCGACTGAGGAATTTGCTAATGAAGTTTACGGATTTAGAGCTCATTCAGAGAGGGATAATCCGTTTTCTGAAACATACAATCCGGGATGGAGAAACCATCCCAACTTTCGATGGAAAAATTATCAGCCTACCGATCATCAATCCAAACCAAGATATGAACCACCAAAGAGAGAATATCAATATGGTAGAACTTCAGCAGCTGAGCGATATTATAAGACAAATCATCGTGATCAACCATAATTCTAAGTGGAAACAAATATGACTTCTGCGCAATTTGCAGAGTATGCTGAATTTATGAAACAACAATAAGCTATCAGTACTAAGACCATGGAGATGTTAACTCGCTAGAAGGGTCAGATAGTTGAATCGCTCACTAGGCGTGAGGAGGAGAAGCTTCCTAGCAATACTGTTCCCAATCCTTCACACGCTGATCATGATAACAAAGATAAGAAACATGAGATTAGCGAAGTTAATGAAGTAGCTAAGATAACCACATTAAGGAGTGGAAGAGAGGTATACAATAAAATTGAGATGCCTAAAGAGAAAGAGGCAGAAGAAGATACTGACACTGAAGTCGTGTATGAGGAGAAAGAGGACCCAAAGAAGGAGATTCTGAAGAAAGTTTCTTTTAAAGAGCCAATTAAAGCAGATATTCCAACGCCCAAAGTTGGGGGGCGGATAAGAGTTAGGACACTTCAATTCCTCCTCCTTATCCTGCTGCTTTTGTAGATCCAAAATCTTCTCCAAACGAAAAAAGAGGCCAAGAACTAGAGGATCTTTGGGACTTATTCAATCAAGTTAAGATCAATATTCCAATGATAAACACCATTCAACATGTTCCATCTTATGCCAAATTTTTGAAAGAAGTCTGTACTCAGAAAAGAAAGTATAAAGTCTCGCTCCCAAAGCAGATCAATCTAACTGAACAGTTGAGTGTAGTAGTTTCTAGTTCTCTACCTCCTAAGCTGAAAGATCATGGATCACCATTGATTCAGGTGACAATAGGCAATGTGCTGATTAAGAACGCATTGCTTGATCTTTGAGCTAGTGTTAATATTTTACCTGGAAACTTGTTTGATAAACATGATCTAGGTCAGTTACAGACAACTTATATTATCTTAAAGCTGGCAGATCGGTCAACCAAATGTCCAAGAGGTATTTTATCAGATGTCATAGTAAAAGTTGAAGATTTTTACTATCCAGTTGACTTCCTAGTATTGGACACCGAAAGTTTAATAAGAGATAATCAACCGGCTGTTATCGTAGGCAGACCTTTCTTAGCCACAATTAATGCACAAATTAATTGTAGGACAGGAGCAGTGGATATTGCCTTTGGTAATACGAAATTAAGACTGAATGTGTTTAATGCTTCAAGTATCTCTACTATTGATTCAGAATGTTATCTTATAGACATGGTGGATGAACTTGCGCAACAGCATAGTTCGTTAATCAACACCAAAGATGAACTGAGTTATTCTTTGCTGAGAATGAGCTAGCCAAATTTAATCATACTGAGTGTCATAAGCTAGAAGTAGTCATGGAATTCACATTAGAGTCAAAACAACCACCGTGGACCCATAGGACTTTAAAATTACCTACTGATTTACCTAAGCCAGCCAAACCTTCAATAGAGTAACCACCTGTTCTCATTTATAATACGCTTTTCTAGGTCAAAATGACACTTTTCCTGTCATAATTTCATCGGATCTGACAGAAGAGCAAGAAAAAGCTCTACTGCAAGTGCTAGTCAATTATAAAGAAGCAGTAGGGTGGACGATAGCTGATTTAAAAGGAATCATCCCACTTTGTGTATGCACCGAATCATTACTAATCCAGAAGCTAAACAAGCTTGGGATGTACAAAGGAGGTTGAATCCTAATTTGAGAGAGGTAGTTAAGAAGGAAGTGTTAAAATGGTTGGACGCTGGAATTATATATCCTATATCTGATAGTAAGTGGGTAAGTCCAATCCAAACTGTACCCAAGAAATCGGGAATTACAGTCATTAATACTGAAGAAGGAGAGAAGATAACTACTCGCCCTGTAACTGGGTGGAGAGTTTGTATCGTTTACAGAAAACTCAATGCTGCTACTTCTAAAGATCATTTTCCACTACCATTTATAGATCAAATAGTGGAAAAATTAGCAGGACAGAAGTTTTACTGTTTCCTCGATGGATATTCTGGTTATAATCAAATGCCAATCCATCATGGAGGATCAAGAGAAAACTACATTTACTTGTCCCTATGGCACCTTTGCGTACCGAAGGATGCCATTTGGACTATGTAGTGCACCCACCACATTCCAGCGCTGTATGATGGCTATGTTTTCAGATATGGTGGGTGGTTCTCTTGAAATATTTAGGGACGATTTCTCCATATTCGATAAAACATTTGAAGATTGTCTGCGACATTTAGAAAAAGTCCTAAAGAGATGCACTGAAACCAACTTAGTGTTAAGTTGGGAGAAAAGCCATTTTATGGTAAAAGAATGGGTAGTCCGAAAGAGGAATGGAGGTAGATAAAGCGAAAGTTCAATTAATTTCCTCACTTCCCCCCTACCAACGTTAAGGGAATAAGATCATTCCTAGGCCACGCTGGTTTTTATCGGTGATTCATTAAAGATTTCATTGAGATCTCAAGGCCATTATGCAATCTTCTATCAAAAGATACCGAGTTTATTTTTGATAATTCTTGTATGGAAGCATTTGAGAAGCTTAAATCAAAATTAACCGAAGCGCAAATTTTGCAATCTCCAGATTGGTCTCAACCGTTTGAGATCATGTGTGATGCAAGTGACTATGTAGTTGGTGCTGTTTTAGGACAAAGATTTGAGAAAAAGCCAGTGGTGATTTACT
The DNA here is from genome assembly GCA_020465985.1 of Centrapalus pauciflorus. Lineage (NCBI taxonomy): Eukaryota > Viridiplantae > Streptophyta > Magnoliopsida > Asterales > Asteraceae > Centrapalus > Centrapalus pauciflorus. The sequence continues at coordinate 27,729 of JAANYP010008124.1, forward strand.
ACGCAAGTAAAACCTTTAATGAGGCACAAATCAATTACACAACTACGGAGAAAGAGTTATTAGCCGTAGTGTTTGCCCGAGATAAATCCAGATCCTATATTTGGGGGGCAAAAGTAATTGTGTACTCAGACCACAGTGCCTTAAGACATTTATTGGCAAAGAAGGATGTCACACCCTGCTACCCCGGTTGGCAGCGAGGCGTGACGAGTGCGAAAGCGTAACCATAATCATAACGAACGACCACTACATGGACGTTTTCAGAAAAATATATTGATACAACTTCAAAATGTTTTACATAGCCCGAATAGTATAAAGAGTAGTTCGAAGTTACAAAGATTTAAATACATAATTAGATTATCAAAAATGGTGCAAATAAATCTCCGGTCTGAAAATGATGCGACTCCAAAATGAACGGAAGCCTTGGAATGCTTCCGATGAATGTGCATGTCTTAAATCCCTGAAAATACATGCTAAAATACGTCAACAAATTGTTAGTGAGCTCATAGGTTTACGCGAAAAGACCAATTGTATGGACATTATCAGATAAGTTGAATATATAAAGCATAAATTCCATGTATGTATTACATAAACCATCATGCAACCGAAGCTTAATTAAATGAGTTTGCCCTGTGCAGTATTCCCGACTGTAATACCGTGTGTTAAATATATATGCATTCCACTGTTAGCCTGGTAAGACTGGCCCGGATGGGGGACATGACTCCCAATAGATCTATCCACAATATATTCGCGCTTACAAATAAATGTAATTAACGGTTCATGATATGAGGGTTGATGGATCCACATAAACATGTGTAATACATATCAGAATAAACAGTTTTGATGTCCATATGAAAAAAGAGCATGTATTTCCACCCTAATAGATAGTGAAAATAGAGCTATGAAGACTCACCGTATGTTGATGGCAAAATCGATCGTAAAAATGACGGTTTGCGTTGTTGATGAGTGATGACACCGGATGTGACACCCTTGCCACAATAACCACCATTTACAATACACCCAGGATTAATCACCAACATACAATTACATAATGATCTGAATACTTAATTAAAGTGCGGAAGCATTAGAGTACATAATAAAAATAATACAAATGTTTTAAACACCCTACGGGTGCTACAAGGTTTCAAGTCTAAGTCTACATACTGAAAAGCATTACATCATCCCAAATTTATTGCAACAATATTCCCATATATCTGTTACCAAAATGAGCAACAGATATCTTCAAATACTTCAACAGATCATCATACTCCATATTACAACACTTTTAGCCCCTCAACTTTTCTGATTTCCCTAAATACTGATTTTATCCTAGTTTTATCATTACTAACATTTATAAATCATTATACTCCATAATAATAATTTCAAAATTCTCAAATTTCTTAATTTCTTGAAATAGCAACCAATTTTTAAATATCCGGATACGTAATCATTTTTCGTAATCCAACTTAATTATACAAATTACAAAATATTCAACTAATTAATCTAAATTACAATAATTTAGATCTAAAGATGTTACAGCATGGGCTCCACCACGCTCAAACTTCGTCCTCGAAGTTACTTGGATCCAAACTGTTGTGGATATTTCTTCAACATCTCTGGCTTGGTTTCCCACGTATGATTTCCTCCCTTATGATGCTTCCAACGTACAAGCACCATCTCTATCTCTTTGCTTCTTAATTTCTTCACTTTGGTATCTAGAGTACATTCCGGCTCCTCCACATATCGGAGCCTTTCATCAATCTACAGCTCAGTATGACCGGCCCAATCTTCGTTACCGGTAGTGAATGACTTTCGGAGATTTCCAACATGGAACACCAGATGTATGCTTGACATTGCTTCAGGCAACTCCAAACGGTAGGACTGATTACCCACTTTTTCTATTATTCTGAATGGTCCAACGAATCTCGGAGCTAACTTGCCTCTCTTCACGAAACGAGTAACACCTCTCAGAGGTGATACTTTCAGATATACCCAATCATTCACCTCAAAGTTGATTGGTTTGTGCCTTCTATCGTGATGAATTTTCTGACGATCCTGAGCCATTTTCATGTTCTGTCGCACCAACTGTATCTTCTCATTTGTCTATTGTAACAATGCCAGCCCAGCAATCGGCGTTTCTCCAGTTTCTCTCCAACACGTAGGAGTCCTACATCTTCTCCCATATAAAGCCTCAAACGACGCTTTCTTTATTGTCGCGTGATAACTGTTATTATACGAAAACTCTATCAATGGAAAATGGTCGTCCCAATTGCCACCGAGATCCAATACACATGATCTTATTATATCCTCCAAAGTAAGGATGGTCCGTTCACTCTGACCATTGGTTTGCGGACGATAAGTCGTGCTCATCGCAATCCTCGTTCCAAACCCTTCTTGCAATGCCGACCAAAAGTTTGAAGTAAATCGGCTGTCCCGATCCGATACAATAGACCTTGGTACTCTGTGTCTAGAAACGATCTCATCCATATAAATCTGAGCCAATTTCTCCAATGAATAGCTTTCCCTAATCGGTATAAAGTGTGCCGACTTGGTCAATCTATCAACTATTACCCAAACTGCATCATGTTGACGCCTAGTCTTCGGCAACTTCGTGACAAAATCCATTGGTATGCGTTCCCACTTCCATTCCGGAATGGGAAGTGGTTGTAGACTGCCATAGGGTTGCTGGTGTTCGGCTTTCACAAGCCGGCAAGTCCTGCATCTCTCCACATACTGACCAATATCTTTCTTTAATCCGGGCCACCAAAGTCTGCTTTAAGTTCATTGTACATCTTTGTGCTCCCGGGATGTACAGAAAACTTTGACTGATGTGCTTCTTCAATAATTACTCTCCTCATACCCCCAAACTTTGGCACCCAAATCCTTCCATATACATCTTTCAGTCCCGACTCACTTGTTTCCATTATCTTCATCTGTACCCTTATATCCTCAGCATCAATGTTTTCTTCCTTTAAAGCTACTATTTGAGCAGCTTTTACATCATCAATGATCGTGGAAGTTAACATAGTAGACGTCCTCATGTAGCAGCAGTCCTTAGAGTAGGCCTTACGGCTTAGTGCATCGGCTACTACATTAGCCTTTCCAGGGTGATAAAGGATTTCACAGTCATAATCCTTTATAAGTTCCATCGATCGTATTTGTCTCATGTTTAGCTCTTTCTGACTGAAAATGTACTTCAAACTCTTATGATCTGTGTAAAGTTGACACTTAGTTCCATACAGATAGTCTCTCCACAATTTCAATGCAAACGTAACAGCGGTCAACTCTAAATCATGAGTGGAGTAGTCTTTTTCGTGCTGCTTAAGCTGTCTCGAGGCGTAAGCTATAACCTTTCCACGCTGCATCAATACAGTGTCTAACCCCAATCTTGATGCGTCCGTGTATACTACAAAATCCTCATTGCCCTCCGGTAGAGCAAGTATCGGCGCTTCTTAATGTCTTTTTCAGAACTTCAAAAGCCTCTTGCTGCACAGTTCCCCAAACAAATGGTGCATTCTTTTTCGTTAATGCAGTCAAAGGAACTGCAATCTTAGAGAAGTCCTTAATAAACCTCCTATAGTAGCCCGCCAACCCAAGAAAACTTCTGACTTCTGTAGCTGAACGAGGCGGTTCCCAGTTTCTTATGGCTTCAACTTTAGCTGGATCTACAGAATTCCCAGCTCTCGAAATAACATGTCCTAGAAATTGAATCTGTTGCAACAAAAACTCGCACTTGGAATATTTGGCATAAAACTTCTCCTTCCTCAACAATTCCAACAATTCTTTTAGATGAGCAGCATGCTTGGCCTCAGACTTGGAATACACCAAGATATCATCAATAAACACAATTACCGATTTATCTAACATTGGTCTACATACTCTGTTCATCAGATCCATGAATATAGCCAGGACATTGGTTAACCCGAATGGCATAACCAAAAACTCGTAATGCCCATAACGTGTCCTGAAAGCTGTTTTAGGCATATCTTCCTCTCGAATTTTCAGTTGATGGTATCCTGACCTCAAGTGAATTTTAGAAAAGACACTAGCCCCGTGTAACTGATCAAACAAGTCATCTATCGTCGGCAGCGGATACTTGTTCTTAATTGTCAGCTTATTCAGTACCGGTAACTGTTTTAGGTAATCAATGCACATCCTCATCGTGCCATCTTTCTTTTTAACAAACAGTACCGGAGCTCCTCATGGAGATGAACTCGGTCGAATGAAACCCTTATCCAACAACTCCTTGAGTTGTTTCATCATTTCTTGCATCTCGGTAGGAGCAAGGCGATACGGAGAACGAGCTACCGGTGCAGCTCTAGGGATCAGATCAATACAAAATTCCACTTGTCTCTCAGGCGGCACGCCAGACAAGTCTTCCGGAAACACATCCGGGAATTGTGATACAACAGGTGACAACTTTGATTCCCAGTATATTTTGCACTCAAACACAATAATCAAATGATTTGTATTAAGAATATGAAGATTACAAGAGAGAATTTTAACACTCAATCTCTAGGAACTTTCACACACTCAAGAACACACACACTAGATGGAGGCTCCTCTTTCACTTCTTCTTAAAACCCTAGGAGAACAATACTATATATACCTAAGCCTACTTTGGGAGTGTGTCCAAACACTCCCCTTAAAGTCTTGGAAATTAAGATTCCCCCCAAGTAAACTATTCCTAATTATAAATTGAACCTAGACTTTTATTATATTTAATTATGCACTATTTTAGGGCTAACAATCTCCCCTTTAGTGTATAATTAAATATTTACAATTAAGCGCAATTACACAAGCTTGAATTGCAAGAAATAAAGTTTCTAACAATCTCCCCCTTCTTGTAATCAAGACTTGTATTCTTCTGAAGTCTTGGGCTCTAAACTCTGATCTCTGATCTTTGAAGTAACTCTTATCTCTAAACTTTTGAAGTATATCATTAATCTTCTTCAGATGACTCTCCCCTTAAATGTTTCAGATCGGTGGCTCTCCCCTTGCGTTTAGTAGGTCTTTCAAAACATTTCAACTCTTTTCAGAACATTCTCCCCCTCATGATGATCATGAGAATTATGATCATCATGTAATCACTTCAGCTCTCCCCTTCAAATGAACAACCTCAATGTGTCTTCAAATCTTCTTTCTTTGTCAAAGCAGATGATTACAGACTCATAAAGAAAATATTAAATTTAAGAACATTACAGACACAGAAGTACTTATCTCTCTCATGTTACATTCTCAATCCCCTCAATAACAGAATATAAACATTTACACCATAAAATTTTCCCTCGCCTTCAGAAACAACATACCAAAAGGATATTATAGTGAAGATCATGGCTTTGCAACCTGAATATAAGAAAATGAAACAAATTCAATTGTAAGTAACATTCCAGTTCCACATAGGAGTTCTGTTTGCACAATAGACTAAGTCTATGTGACCTACGTTCAGCGCTGGCATGACGTTAACACTGGTAGGATTTTCAAATAATCATCGTGCAATCCTTTATCATGAAAGAATCAATCATACTTGTTCCGGCTTTGTCTCGGTAGACAAGATGTTTATAGTCACGCAGACTGTAGACTCCATGTGTCCTAAAAGTGTATAACATTAAGCTCTAGACTCAAAGTGCATCATTTGAAGTCGGAGACAGGAGAGGATGTCTTCCTTGTTTCAATATCAACAATATCCAAATGATATGTCGATAGAGTATGTGATATAACTCCATGTGAATTGAGACAGAAGTCTTTTAAGAGACAACTGAGTAGCTAGGGAGGTTAGGTGCATGCGTCACAGGGTCCATGACATCTTGTTCAGTACCTAATTCCAACACATGGAATTTGGTAGCAGATGTAGGAAACCCAGCAGACTGACACGGTGTTGGTAGGATTTATCTTTTCTTTTAATCCTTTCTCACCCCTCAGCTATCGTCATTTTTCAACTGTACTCTCACCGGCTCACTTTTAGCTCATGATGCACCCCATCTCCTTTCGATAAACCCTCTCATTTGCATTTTATCTATGCTCGACCCTGCTAGTACCACGTGGTAACTAACACTCCTCAACTAATTGACCTAAGAACCCTTACTCACACAAACTAAGGTGGTTTGCTCCTTGGGTAGGTCTTCCGGCTCTGGTTTAAACCATAGGAACGATATATATTCCTAATCACACATATTGGGCATCATCGGAGTCAGCATGATATCTTGAAGGATATAGAAGTTAAGCTCATGGGGTATTCCAGAAGATGGATGAGAGTTGAATGAAATATCTTGGGAAGTTTGAGAGACTGTATGAGAGAACTTCAATAGAAAGTCTGATATTAGATTTGAAAAGAAATCAGACTATCATGAAAGAATTAGATTGTATGGGAGAAACTTGATGTATGAGAGAATCAGAATATGTGGGAGAAATCAGAATATTTGAAAGAATCTCAAGAAGAATGAGATCAACATCATCACGTAGATTAGATCAATTAATCTTGGTGGAACTTTACTCAATCAGAGAATCAGATTATTCTAAAAAAACCTTTTAAAGTGTGCATTAGAGTATTCAGAATGCTTACACACTTTTCGTTAGATGTCATCTTCAGCGCATCTGAAACTCCCCCTGCAAATAAGAACAGTATCAGTGAAACATAAAATGTTATGAGTGAATTTCAAGAATGTAACTCAAACTCAAACTGATAAGCATAAAAAGTAGAGAAAATTCCAGATAAGTCGCAGAACCACGGGTTCTAAACTGGGTGTTTAGAAACCATCTAAACATGAAAGATCGGGTTCTGATCTGTCATGATGCAGAAGCCATTGCTTTGAAGTACGGGTTCCACTCGGAAGTAAGTAGAAGCCATTTCTTTGAAGATCGGGTCCTGAACTGAGCGATCAGAAGCCTTTACATTGAAGTCCGGGTTCCAGTCTGAAGTGATCTGAAAACCATCTCATTGAAGTCCGGGTTCCAGTCTGAAGTGATCTGAAAACCATCTCATTGAAGTCCGGGTTCCAGTCTGAAGTGATCTGAAAACCATCTCATTGAAGTCCGGGTTCCAGTCTGAAGTGATCTGAAAACCATCAAACCTGCAAAAAAAAAAAAAAAAAAAAATTAAACCACTTTTGGTACCCATCGAAACATGGGTCCTTTCTTGTTAGATTTAGAATTTCCATCGTCATGTAACAACACAACAGTAGGAATCCATTTATCATTCAACACAGGTTTAGATGCAGAACCTTTTGGCACCCATTTGTATATGGGTCCAGCTGATTTTGAAACAACCTTAGTTAACGGAACAACCTTTGGCTTGGGTGACTTTGGAAATGCCTTAGGCTTGGTCTTTGGCGATGGTTTTTCCAATTTGCCAGGCGATGATGAGGCATGCACTTTTGTTTTCTTAGATTGGCCGCGTTTCCGTTTTTCAGGATAAGGTACAAACTTAGTCGTTTCAGGAACAACACGCCGAAAGCTTTTTGAACATAATTGAAATAGATTGTAAAAAGAGTATTTCAAAGGATTACTAGCAACATCCTTTCCAGGCACACTAGCACTACTATCGATTTTCACAAAAGATTCAGGCATGACTGCCTTTTTCACAAAGAAACTTTGAAAATCAAGAAGTGTTATTTTAGGAATCCTCCTTGCATGATCTGTAGGTGCAAAACAATGAGAGTTCGTACGTTTGGAAGACTTAGACTTTGAAAAATTTTCTTTTCCTTGGTGAGTGGGTTTCTTGGAAGACTTAGATTGACTCCGAGTCTTCTTTGAAACCTCAGCTTTGGAAGATTTGGAGCACTCACCTTACAACTGACAGAAGAAACTTCAACCTTGGCTTTACCTTTTTCAGATGATGTGAGATGGACTTTTGTAGGATGAGAAACCTTTGAATCTTTTAAATGAGAATTTAACCTTTCTGAAACTGTGTCAAGCTTTTCTTTGTAGATGGTTAATTCTACATTTTGTTCATAACTTTGTCTGACCAATTTTTCCTCGCTCTTGAGAAGAGCTTCTTGATAACCAAGAGCTTTCTTTCGAGCTGTCTTTAATTCCTTTTCTAAAACATTTATTTTCTGTTGAAGAACTTTTGTAGAAATGTAAAGGTGAGGGATTGGTTTTACAGGTGCAATATTCAATTCTTCTGATGAATAAGTAGGTAAGCAGTCTTCCTCTAGAGTAGGTACTCTAGAAGAATAGCTTTCATTCAGTTCATCATATTTCAAAAAGATTTCCTTTTCTTTGTTTTCATTACGTTTCTCATCCTCTTGGGTTAAAACTTCTTTTGATGACTCAAAAAAGAAAGATTTAAGCCCAGCACCCATGTAATTCATGTCATAAAAAATAGGTAAAACTTGTTGAACCTTTTCCAAGTACTTAGGATTTTTAAAACCAATTCCTTGTTTGGAATGATAAAACCTAGTCTCTTTGGGTTGGTTTAAATGAATAGTTTGTTCAGTTTGACCCCGTTTTAGAAATTCATCATCTAGGGTCTTTATGCGAGAGTACAAACCTATTCTTTCTTCTTCTATCATTTTATATTTTTCCAAACTGTCTATGTTTTCCATGCTTACAGACTCTAAGCGTTTTGAAAGAACATATATTTCTGATTTTAAAGAGTTCTTTTCATCAGTGAGTTTATCCATACAAGATTCAAGGTATTTATTCCTATCCTCAATATCTACCTTTTCAATCAACATCTTCTTTATCACCTCATGGTTGTTTAGCCATTTCTTTTTATACACAGCGGATTGTTCTTTTTCAGCAATCAATTCATTCTTTAATTCATGTAGTTGTGCATGCAGTTCATCAAATTCATCACTAGATTTAAAATCAGATAAAGATTTTATATCAAATAAATCAGATGAAGATGAAGAACTTTGTACCTGTTTGGAGTGGTTCATGAGACAGACTGGAGATATATCAACTTTCTCCTCCTCGACAGTCTTTTCATGTGTGGAAAATCCTTGAGCCATGATTGTGGAGTGCATAAGGTGGATCTTCTAGATTGGAAACTGGAAAAACTCAGAAATTTCACAAGTTCGGATGGATCCGAGGTTGGTAACTTGAAGAAACTTGGATCAGAATCAGGTTTTTGATGTTGAAACTTCAGGTTTTCTAATCATGAAATTGTAGATCTCGTTTCTAGCTTCGTTTCGGCGTATGGTAGGCCGTCTAACAATGTTCCAGTCAAAAGTTATGGCCTCTGGAAGCACTGAATGTCAAAAGTTTGGATGGACCCGGACCCGAAATTCGGATGATCCGAATTAGGATGTCCGAATTCGGATGGGTCCGAATTTTGGTGAGATCGTAGATCTCGTTTCAAGCTTTGTTTTGACGTATTGTAGGTCGTCTAACGATGTTCCAGTCAAAAGTTACGGCCTCTGGAAGCACTGAATGTCAAAAGTTTTGATAGACCCGGACCCGAAATTCAGATGAATTCGGATGTCCGAATTCGTATTGGTCCGAATTCGGATGGGTCTCAGTTTCGGTGAGGTCGTAGATCTCGTTTCAAGCTTCGTTTTGACGTATTGTAGGCCTTCTAACGATGTTCCAGTCAAAAGTTATGCTCTCTGGAAGCACAGAATAGTAAAATTACGATTACTAACTCGATATTTGGAGTTAGCCTCTGAAATTTTGACAGGATGTTTCTGGCATATACTCACACAACATATCCAAAAATCAGCTTAAACGGACTTCATATGAATTTTTGGTGATTTTTTGAAGTTTTAGCCCAATTTCATGACGTTTTTTGTGAAGAACACGAACAAATCTGAGATTTCAAGTTTAAATCCAATCAACTAGTCGCTGATACCAATTGACAAATTTGATTCCCAGTATATTTTGCACTCAAACACAATAATCAAATGATTTGTATTAAGAATATGAAGATTACAAGAGAGAATTTTAACACTTAATCTCTAGGAACTTTCACACACTCAAGAACACACACACTAGATGGAGGCTCCTCTTTCACTTCTTCTTAAAACCCTAGGAGAACAATACTATATATACCTAAGCCTACTTTGATAGTTTGTCCAAACACTCACCTTAAAGTCTTGGAAATTAAGATTCCCCCCAAAGTATACTATTCCTAATTATAAATTGAACCTAGACTTTTATTATATTTAATTATACACTATTTTAGGGCTAACAACAGGCACATCGGCCACAGTCTTCTTCTTAGCCTTGGCATCAATAGCATATGCCAGGTAGGCGTCACACCCCTTTTGCAACGAGCTTTCGAGCTTTTGCAATGGTCAACAAACACAGATCCCCGCTTCTCCTATCCCCGTATATGCAGATCTCACGCCCCTCCGGTGTGGTTATCTTGATCATACGCTTCTTACAGACTATATGGGCTTCATTTTCAATCAACCAGTCCATTCCGACTATCACGTCAAACTCACTGAATTTGATTGGAATCAGGTCCACATTGAAGACTACATCTTCAATTACCAAAGTGCAGTTACGATATACGTGATCTACTTTGACTAGAGTGTTACTAGCAGTTTCTATGTCAAGTATAGCAGATAACTTAGATAGAGGCATAGACAGTTATTGTGCAAACATGGTAGATACAAATGATCAATTGGCACCCGAGTCAAATAACACTCTTGCAGGCAAAGAGTTAACAATGAACATACCAGTAACCATCTCCGGGTTTTCCCTAGCCTCCTCCGCGGTAATCTGAAATGCACGAGCCGGTGCCCTTTGTGGCTGGTTCCGGCGGTTGACTGAACCACCACTGGATCCCCCAGATGATCGAGTTGACGTTGGTGCAGCAGCTGAAGCATTCTTTCGACAGTTCCTACTATAGTGCCCCCATACACCACATTTATGGCAGGCATCCGATTTCCGTGGGCATTCATTCTGGTAGTGGCCCAATTCTCCACAACAAAAAGATGCACGCCCATTAGTACACTTGGCGAAGTGTTCCAGATGACATTTATTACAGTACTGCGGCTCGGTGTTGATGGAGTACGCACGAGCCCTATTGGACGAACCAGACTGTCAACGGTAAGATTGTTGTGGCGAGTACTGCGATGATTGAGATAAACCAGAGTGACCTTCTTCGCATTGACGTTTCGGTGGTGAAGGTTGAGTTAGGTTACTTGAAGCAGCAGCAGACCCCATTACATACCCAGACATACTCAGAATCTGCTCCACATTTCTGGCGGCTTCCAGTAGACCAACAAATGTGGTGTAGCGTACGTTGCTCATCACCCTTCGGATTTCCAGATCAAGACCAGCCTCAAATCTGGTCACTTTTCTTTCCTCTGTATCAACCTGATGAGGCGCGACACAGACTTAGTTCCCTGAATCAGTGTCATGAGCTTAGCTTCTAGTCTTCGGTGCTCATCGGCCGGGCAGTATTGTTGAGTGAAGATTTCAGTAAACTCAGCCCATGTCATTACAGAAACTTTTTCCAGAGTTAACGCATTCATCATTGAATTCCACCACATTACCGCATCATTGTTGAACATAGCCGTAGCAAACCGGACCATGTCCTTCTCAGCACAATCGCTGATTCGGAATGTCCGCTCAGTTGCTGTTATCCATTCAAGTGCAGCAACAACATCACCCAACCCATTAAATTCAACTGCTTCATTTCCCCTGAAATCCTTGAAACGACAACCTTTGGGCTTATTAGATGACCCAGTGTTGTCACCTTGTTCGTCATTGTTGCCCTCTTTTTCCTTGTTCTTTCTCTTGTCTTCCCTTCTCTTAGCTTCGGCCTCATCTCGAGCCCGAAACTGGTCTTGAATCACCTTATTCTGCTCAGCCATCATGGCTAGCATCATTTCTCTTGTTTCTTCGGGTGTTATTCCTCTTCTAGACATGTTCTGAAATATAAAACATATAACTTGTTTAGTAACATGTCATTTATTTAGAGACACCACCCATTGTCCCGTATGAAAGTCAATCTCCTATGACTACTAGATCGTAGCCTATCTTAGTTGAAATCATTACTTAAACCCCTACATATCATCACTTAATGTTTGAGACTAAGACCTCATGGACACTTGAATCTCAAACTACTGCTCTGATACCATTCGCTGTGACACCCTTGCTTCAATAACCACCATTTACAATACACCAAGGATTAATCACCAACATACAATTACATAATGATCTGAATACTTAATTAAAGTGCGGAAGCATTAGAGTACATAATAAAAATAATACAAATGTTTTAAACACCCTACGGTGCTACAAGGTTTCAAGTCTAAGTCTACATACTCAAAAGCATTACATCATCCCAAATTTATTACAACAATATTCCCATATATCTGTTACCAAAATGAGCAGCAGATATCTTCAAATACTTCAACAGATGACCTAGCTAGAAGGTCCAGCAGCGGATTTCCCTTTTCCTGTAAAAATTAAACAACTGAGGGGTAAGGGAATGCTTAGTGAATACCAATGATTTTGTTTGTTTCTTGTAAGTTTCTGGATTAAATCCACGAATTTGGTTCCTCAAATCCGAAATTCAGCAGAGATTTTAGAGAGATATTGAGAGCTTTTGGTGATATTGAAATGAAAATGAACTAAAATAAAAGACTAAAGGTCTTTTATTCCTCAAGTTTCGGCTATTGACACTTTTAGCCCCTCAACTTATCTGATTTCTCTAAATACTGATTTTATCCTAGTTTTATCATTACTAACATTTATAAATCATCATAATCCATAATAATAAATTCAAAATTTTCAAATTTTTTAATTTCTTGAAATAACAACCAATTTTTAAATATCTGGATACATAATCATCTTTCGTAATCCAACTTAATTATACAAATTACAAAATATTCAACTAATTAATCTAAATTACAATAATTTAGATCTAAGGATGTTACACCAGACGCGTTTAACCGAGTCCTAAATGATATGAGGGACATAATAACTCCCATATATATGATAATATGTATGTATAAAGGTTTTTATATTTTAAATCACCCAACTATACAAGTTTATAAATTAAAACCCACTTAAAACGTCAAGTTTATATATATATATATATATATATATATATATATATATATATATATATATATATATATATATATATATATATATATATATATATATTGTTAGGCACAAAAAGGCCTTAGTCAAACCTGTTCTGCATCTGAGGGGGAGATTATTAATCAAACCTGTTGATGCTTTTGAAAGTTGAATTTAAGGCCTGTTATATGCCTTATTGAAACCTGAAAATGATTTGCAATATCAGCCTGAAGCTGTTCTATGTGTTGCGTGTGTTGCAACAAAGGCAGTTTTGCCCAAGCTGTTCAGTCTGCTAAACAGGCTGGACATAAACTGTCTACGTTGCTCTACACTAGTGAGCAGCTTGGGCAGTTTACAAGTGTTGTGTTCTTTGTGAACAGAACCTGTTCTTTGTGAACAGGCTAAACACTTTATGGAATATGTTTCCAAGTCCTCATGTATTGTTTTTTACTACAAGATCAGTTTACAAAGTCGAAGAGAAAGTGGAAATCAGAACTGCCCAGCCTGCCCAAGCTGATCTGTTACATGGAGACAAAAGGATATTTGAAAAAGGGTGACAGACCTTTTTCTTATATCAAAATAGGCCTTAACAAAGGAAGAAAAACACAAAGTTGACATTCCTTATTTAGTTAAAGGCAATGCAACAATAGACAAAGTGAAAAGACAAAAGTTCTGCCCACATGAAGACAAGTCTGCTTTTCAGAATGTGCAGAAAAGTTTATGTTGTCTTTTCAACAAGACTTCCCCTTTTTCATTCCGTCCAATGAAGAAGCTTCACTTAGATCCTTTGAGTGAGTATAAAAAAAGAAACTTCCAAGGATTGAAAGATTAAGCCAAAAAAAGCTAAGTGCTGAAACCAAGAGTGAACGTGCATTCAAGTGTGTCTTTCATGCATGCAAGTCTGCTTGAATAAAACAGTGCTCAGTGTCTAAGTTGTTCTTGTTCAACCTGTTCCTCAGAGTCTTGTAAACACAGTGAGTGATTCTTAGTGAGTGTATTCATTGTAACTGGTTTAAGTCTGTCTTAGACTAAGTTAAACATACTGTTGTATCTGTGATCTCAGCTTGAACCTTTCCGCATTCAAGCTCGTTTGTAACTAACATTTGTTGATAATACATACAAACATTGAGAAAATTGTGTGTATTTTTTAAATAGCTGTATTCACCCCCCCCCCCTCTACAGCTTAAAGCTATATACTTGGGATATCTTTTGGGACCTACAACTGGTATCAAAGCAAGTTAGAGTGTGTGTCATTCTAGATCTCTCATTCTCCCAAAGTTTCCATGGACAACAGTGCTGCAAGTTCCTCATACTATGACAATGGCTCAATGGGCAAACCTCCAAAGTTCAATCATCAGAACTTTTCTGGTTGGAACCAGAGATTGTAATGGAGGGTCCCTATGTGCCAACATCTGTTACAACCATAACTCCTGCTGTTGAAGGAGCTGCTCCTGAAATCAGAACATTTGAGAAAGCAAAAGCTCAATGGTCTGATGAAGACAAAAGACTGGTGGCTCTTGATGCAAAGGCCAGAAACAACCTGGTCATCTCTCTGCCTGATGATGTGTTCAAACAGGTTGAGAAGATGAAAACTGCAAAGGAGATGTGAGATACTTTGTGTACCGTCTATGATGGACCCACAATCACTCTTGACAACAGGATTAATAATCTTGTTAGACAGTATGAACTCTTCTTTGCAAAACCAAAGGAGACTCTCACTGAAACCTACACCAGGTTTACTGCTCTTATAAATGATCTCAAAGCTGTTGGGATCACCAAGGACAGCCTGACTTTGGTAAACAAATTCTTAGACGTCCTGCCTGAAGAATGGAATTAGTTTTCTACAATCTTAAGGAATTCAGGTGCCATCAGAAGTATGGATCTAGTTAACCTGTATGGATCCTTACTGAATGATGAGCAGTCAAGGCAACAAAAGAGAAATGCCTTGGAAATATCTAAGAAAGGTGCAGCCTTTGTGGCCAGTGTGAGACAACCTGTAAATCAAGTGAGTGATGTGTTCACTCAACCTGATCAACAGGCTGATGATAAGGAGGAAATGTCTGATGAGGAAGACAATGCAGATATTGCTGAACTGGATGATGAGCAAATGATAGCCATGCTTGTCAAAAGGTTCAACAAGAAAAGGTTTGGAAGAAACATGCTGCAGGGAAGCACAAATGCTGTTAAAAAGAAGGCATTTGATAAGACCAAAGCTGAGTGCTTCAAATGTGGCAAACCTGGCCACATAGCTGCTGACTGTGTGTCAAAAGCTGTTGGTCAGTCATCCAAACCACACAAGACAAACAGAGATGATGGCTATAGGGTTAAGTACCTTATGGCTATGGCTAAGCTGAGGAAGTTGGAAAACTCAGTGGTTTCCAACCGGCAAAAGGGACTTATGGCAGAGACTTGTGACTGGGAGGAGTCTGATTCATCATCTGATGAAGAAGACAAGCATGTCTGATGACCAACACTGATGTCCCATCAACAAGCAACTTCAAACAGGATCTGGCTGAAGCTGAAGCTTTTAGCAGCTTGGAGAACTGGAAGAAAAGAGAGAAACATATACAAAACATGCTAAGCTTCAAAAGATAGTTGACTCTTGGTGCCAATCTGCACAAAAAGTCAGCCACTGCATAAGTCAGCAGATTCCTGCACAAATCCAAGCCTATCTTGGAGGGGATCTTGACACAGCAGCTTCCATTGTTGAGGTTAATAATTTGAAAGAAGACTTGTCCACTCTTGGTGAGCTTACAAATACTTTTATTCAAAAACTGAATGGTAAATTAATCCCAACAAACAGGTTTGTCAGGCCTCAAAACACTGACAGCTCGTGTGAACCTAGCTCAAAAGCTGCTGATGAAATAAGTTTTCCATCAAATAAGCTTGCTAAGTGCTCTACTGATTCACACAAGCAAAAGAAAGGAAAGAATGTCCAAACTGCAGCTGTGGACGCCAAACCTGTTGACAAAACAGGCTTTGGGTCTAAAGCTGATGTAAAAAGCCATACTAATCCTTTTAACGTTGAACATTTTGAAAATAAGTTTTCAAAAGGTAAGCAGTCTGTCTTTAACAAGAGTAAGTCTCATGTTGAAGGCAACTCTGCTGTGATTTCAAATAAGTTTTCTAATCATAGTGGTAAACTGGTTTTAAATGAGAATAAGTCTTTCAAAACCAGAAATAATGATTATGTTGATAGGCAACATCAATCACATCTCAGGAAGGACAAAGGCAAAGCCATTGCTCAGCCTGAGAGATCTGGGAATAAATTTCCTAAACCTGTGGAAATTGAAAAACCAATTAAGCTTCCTATCTTTGACATCTGTCCTCCTAAAAAGAGGAAAGAAGAGACAGGCAAAGCTGTTGCTATTGAATTTTCCACTCAAGCTGTTGATTCATCAAATAGTAATGAGTTTGCTAAAACTACTGGTAAAATCAAAAGAAATAACTCAGAATGTGTTTCTGAAAGGTCTTCTTCCAAAAATGTTAAAAGAAGAAAATGTTATAAATGTGGAATGAAGACACATCTGGCCAAAGATTGTCCTGAAACTGAGGACATAAGGCCTACTGACTCTGATGATTCCTTCACAGCTAACATAAACAGTGTTGGAAACATCTTAGTCAATGAAAGTGGTATCCAAACTGAACCATTCAGATAGGGAATATTAGTGCTGATATCACAAGTCCATCAACAAATGTTGATGAAGTAGGAGAACTCATCTCTGTGATGAGTTCCCCTAAATATGACTAATATTCTTCTTGTCACTCTGCAGGAAAAACAACCATCCCAAGTTTGGTACTTGGACAGTGGCTGCTCAGGGCACATGACAGGTTGTAAGGACCTGCTGAGTGATCTCATGTCTGAAAAAGGGCCAAAAGTCACATTTGGTGACAATGTACAGGGATCCACTGAGGGATATGGAACTCTTAAAGCTGGTGCTGCAGTGTTTAAAAGAGTAGCCTATGTGGTTGGACTAAAACATAACCTTGTTAGCATAAGTCAACTGTGTGATGCTGGCTATAAGGTTAACTTTGATGAGCACCTGGGTTACATATTGGATCCCCAAGGGAAAGTTGTGCTGTGTGCTCAACGAAAGAAAGGTGTATATGTTGTGGACATGCAATCTGCTGATCCCACAACTGAAACCTGTTTTCTCACAAGAACAAATGCAGACTTAAACTGGTTATGGCACAAAAGGCTGTCACACCTGAACTTCAAGAACATCAACAAACTCTGTAAGAAAGAGTTGATGACAGGTTTGCCTTCTATGACCTTTGTTAAGGATAAACTCTGCACAGCTTGTGAGAAAGGCAAGCAGAGGAAATCATCATTTAAATCCAAACATAACTTTTCTATTGATACTCCTCTCTTCTTAATCCATATGGACTTGTTTGGACCTGTTAATGTCCCAAGTCTAGGAGGAAGAATATACACTCTAGTAATGGTTGATGAGTTCTCTAGGTACACATGGGTTATCTTCTTGAAGAGCAAAGGAGAGGCTGCTAAAGAAATTATTAGATTTGTGAAAAAGATGGAAATGTTGAACTCTGCCCAAGTGAAGCAGCTTAGAAGTGATCATGGTACTGAATTCCGAAACAGTACTCTTGAAGACTTTTGTGAAGAGAAAGGAATCACTCAAAACTTTTCAGCTGTAAGAACTCCACAACAAAATGGAGTTGCTGAAAGGAGAAACAGAACTCTCATTGAAGCTGCTAGATACATGATGTGTGCATCTAGTTTACCTTCATCATTCTGGGCTGAAGCTGTTAACACTGCCTGCTTCACCCAAAACAGATCCTTAGTGGTGAAAAGGTTCAACAAGACCCCCAATGAGCTGCTCAAAGGGAGGAAGCCAAATGTCAGTTACTTCCATGTGTTTGGTTGTCCCTGCTTCATTCTGAATCAAAGGGACCAACTGGCAAAGTTTGAACGAAAAGCTGATGAAGGTGTGTTTGTTGGCTACTCTGCTATCTCCAAAGCCTACAGAGTGTACAACAACAAAAGAAAGATGATAGATGAATCTATCAATGTCACCTTTGAAGAGTCCAAGAATGCTTCCACCAAAGCTGTTCCTGAATCAGTTTCAGGAGAATTAAACTTTGATGATCTGATGCATTCAAACAGTGAAGAGGACTCAAAAGCTTCCACTACACCCACTGTGGAACCTGTTAATCATGATGGGCATGATGATGATTATGTAAATACACCCTGTGTGAATAAGTGTACTGACTTAATCACAACTGCATGTCTTGAACCTATCAATGCTGATTTTCCTAGTTCCTCTACTGATATGTTCAACAGTGGTCAGTCATGTTCAACAAGTGAGCAGGCTCAAGACAACAGTGTGTCTGAAAATCATGAGAGCTGTTCAACAGGACCCGCTGAAGCTGCTGATAACTCAGGAGAATCATCATTGAAGAATGATCCTAAGTGGATCATATGTCACCCCAATGATCAAATAATTGGTGACATCAACAAAGGGGTACAAACAATGTGGGACAGCTTAGGGAACTTCTGTATGTTCTCTAGTTTTTTTTCACTAATGGAGCCAAAGAAAGTGGATGAAGCACTAAAAGATACCAATTGGATCACTGCCATGCAAGAAGAACTCAATCAGTTTGAGAGAAACAAGGTATGGAAGCTGGTCCCTGCTCCTAAAGGTAAAACTACAATTGGCACTAAATGGGTTTTCAGGAATAAAATGGATGACCAAGGTCATGTCATTAGAAATAAGGCAAGACTGGTTGCTCAGGGTTATAGACAGGAGGAAGGAATTGACTATGATGAGACATTTTCTCCTGTGGCCAGGCTAGAAGCAATTCGTTTGTATCTAGCCTACGCTGCTCATAATGGCATTAAGGTATTTCAAATGGATGTGAAGAGTGCATTTTTGAATGGGAAGCTGCAAGAAGAAGTTTATGTCAAGCAGCCTCCAGGTTTTGAAATTGAACAACATCCAGGTTTTGTCTATAAGTTGGACAAAGCTCTCTTTGGTCTCAAACAAGCCCCTAGAGCCTGGTATGACACTCTTACTGAATTTCTTATGAGCAATGGGTATTCCAGAGGTAAAGTGGATACCACACTGTTCATAAAGAAGGTGAAATCTGATATTATGCTTGTTCAAATTTATGTGGATGATATAATATTTGGTTCTACTAATGAGCAGTTTTGCAAGAATTTTTCATTACTCATGAAATCCAAATATGAAATGAGTATGATGGGAGAACTTACTTTCTTTTTAGGATTACAGGTTAAACAAACCTCAACTGGAATTTTTATAAATCAAAGAAAGTATACCTTAGATCTCTTGAAAAAGTTTAAATTTGATCAAAGTTCTCCTATTAAAACCCCAATGGCAACCAATGTAAAATTGGATGCTGATACCAGTGGCAAAGCTGTTTCAGTAACAGCTTACAGAGGTATGATTGGGAGCTTGCTATATTTAACTGCTAGTAGACCTGATATTATGTTTGCCACCTGTTTGTGTGCTAGGTTCCAAGCTGACCCAAAGGAATCTCATCTAGCTGCTGTTAAAAGAATCTTCAGATACCTGAAGGGCACATCAGGTTTGGGTCTTTGGTATCCCAAAGACTCAAGTCTTGAACTAACAGGTTATTCAGATTCTGATTTTGCAGGCTGCAGGCTAGATAGGAAAAGCACAACAAGTGGATGTCAACTCCTTGGTGGAAAGTTGATAAGTTGGTGTAGCAAGAAGCAGAACTCAGTGTCTACTTCTACTGCTGAAGCGGAGTATATTGCTGCTGGAAGCTGCTGTGGGCAGATTCTGTGGATGCAACATCAGCTTGAGGACTATGGGCTTGTGTATAGGAAAACTCCTATTCTGTGTGACAACACAAGTGCCATAGCCATTTCCAACAATCCAGTATTTCATTCAAGAACAAAGCATATTGAAGTTAGACATCACTTCATCAGGGATCACATTCAGAAAGGTAATGTGGAGGTAAGTTTTATTTCCACAAATGAACAACTTGCAGACATTTTCACCAAACCTCTTGATGAAACCAGGTTTAATTACCTTGTCGGCAAGCTGGGCATGTTAAACAAAAGTGACTAAGTGTCTTCAAAGGTCTAAGACCTTGTATGTCTCACACTGCTCAAGTTTCTCAGAGAAGCTTAGACAGAACAGGCTATGCATGTTCTGTACTTAGCCATTTTTTTGAAATCCTTAAACAGCTTGAACATACAACAGGCTGAACAAAAACAGTTTACTCGTCCAGCCTGCTCTGATGGTTCATTCTTCACTCTGCTCATTCCTTCACACTGATTTAAAAGACATTGTCTTGTAACCTGATCAGCTATTGGACACAACCTGTTCCTACATGGCTGAACAGGTTGAGGGAACAGCTTGAAGAATGAACAGCTTGTGATGACCCTGTTCATCACAGGTTTGACCAACAGCTTAGACCAACAGTTTTTAATTTCCTTTCTTCACAATTAAGTTACTCAATTTCTATTTTTATTTAACTTAATTACTGCGGATAATGTGGGTTACGTGTGTTAGTGATTAAAAAGGGCTCAAGTGGTCTTACAAACGGTCTGACATGGACAACCGTTCCGTTTTCCGTTAACGACCTTTTCAAATCAACCGCCCAAATATTTCTCTCTCATACCCACTCACATTCAAATCCTATAAATACCTCATACTGTTTCATCTTCGTCTTCCTCACTACTACCATAAACCTCCTAAGAACCCTAAACAAATCGACTAAGTGTCTTGTGCTACTCTCACTACTCTCAAAATGGCTCACAGAAACAATCCCTTTCTACCAGTTTTTGTTGGTGATGATGTGCGGAAACACTCATCAGTCACCACAATGCTAACCCTCAAACCCAATAACTATATTGCCAACCTCATAATCCCCAAAAACTATGTGGGGAAAGGTTATGACCAAATGGTGGAGTTTTTGACAGTTCATTCGTTGAACTACGCCATGATTGCTACTCCTGGTGTCCTGTACCAGGAGATGGTGTACGAGTTTTAGTACACTTGTGCCTACAACCCCAACACCAAAGTCATCAAAGGGACTATTCTCAATGGGACTCAGACCATTGAGATCACTACTGATCTTCTCAGGGAGGTTCTTCATCTGCCCATTGCTGATTCATATGACATGCCTCAGCCTGAAAATGAACAAATGGGAAATTTGCTACGCTTTTGTGGTGTAGCAGAACCCAAAATTGGAGCTACGCTGTTCAGGAAGGATCTGTCTCCTACCTATAGTTTTCTCTTTGCCTCAGTGGTGATGTGCTTCAGCAGAAAAGTTGGTTCATTTGACTAACTGAGCCGTGATGAAATCCCAATAGTCCTACAGCTGGTGGATGAGACTACAATGGACATGGCTAAGTGGATTTTCCTGAACTTGAGGACACTGGTGCAGCAGGAGACAAGACCAGCTGCTGTTCGATACCCCAGGTTTCTGAGCCTCATCTTCAGGCACATTTGTGGTGAGCACCTGTACAACTCTCAGCCTTTACTTCATACTGCTGCCTTCCCTGTGATAGGGAATAGAGTTTTCTACACTGCTGTTCTTCCAAATGAGCCTCCTCTGTCAACATCAATGAGGAGGTTGTTAGGATTGGTGGAAGGACGCTCTGATGTGAGGGTGGATCCAGAAGTTGCTCCCAAGAGAAAATCCAAAGCCAGGTCCAAACTTGTTAAAAGGACCATGGCAACCACTGAAGTTGGGCCTGTTCCCAAGAAGGCCAAAACAGCTCAGTCTGACTCTGCACCTTTAGCCTTTGTGGCTGAGGAGGAGCAGGCTCCTCACCCTGGTTCATTCGTTGAACCTGGTGCCTCTGTGGCACTTGAGACTATGGAACAGGTCAACCCACCTGTTTCTGACCCAGTCTCTAAACCTGTCAAGTCTGAACCTCTCATCACCTCTCCACAATCACCCACTTCATCCATCCAATACCAACGCAAATCTCTAGCCAAAAAGAAACCAGCCTAAACAACCAGCTCCTCTGTTCCCTCTCAACAGGGTTCAGTTGTAAGAGAAGCCACCCCTGCTGCCTCTCCTATTTTGGGAGAAGGTTCAGCACAATTGGAGCCTGCTTCACTCCAACCTAAGTCCACCCAGAGTCAGCCTAGACCCTCTGGTTCCTCCCAACAGGAGCTAGTTGTACAAACGGAGATAGCCACCTCAACTATTCCAGCCTCCCAACAGGCTGAGAATATTGAAAGACAGGAGCCCTCTCCACTCCATACTGAGTCCACACTGTCCCCTCCTCAAACTTCTTTACACCTTGAGTCTACACGAGGTGTCCACCTTGCTGGTATAGACTAACAGCAGCTCAGCCTCAAATTTCTGCTCCCTATGATACCGCTAATCTACACCAAACAGCTGCTGAGGGACCAACAACCCAAGCTGATGAACCTCAGGGAACATACCATCCCTTTGGTGAGGCTGCTCCTTCTATTCAAACTCCATCAGCAGGTTTCACCACTGCTGATGTTGAAATGCATATCCCATCTCCCCATGATGAGGTGCTTTTCCACCAAGGCACTGCAGAGGGAACACCCACTGGCCTTCATGAAGGTGTTGCAACACAAGCAGCATCTGAAAGGCCCCCAACATCAACCCCTTCTCCTGATGATGCAGCTACAGCCGCTGCTTAGGGACCCTTTGACCCCTCCAAGCTGGGCCACATTACTTTTGCCCAGGCTATGGAGCTTCTCTCAAATGTTCCTCTTCCCTCTCCATCACATCCTCATACACCAGCCTCATCATCTTCTTCTCCATCAACCCAATCTAAACAGTCCACCCATACACCTCCATCTCCTAAAGACCTGCCTTTGAAGGATCAGCTTTCTCTGCTGACCAACAAAGTTGGTTCTTTAGAAACTACTATGACCTCTCTGCCCTCTCTTATTTCAGACTCTGTGTCTGAACAGCTTAAGGGATTCTTTGATCTGTTCAAGGATTCCTTCCCTGCCACTCCACAAACTGATAATTCTCCACAGCTGCTTGCACTCACTGCACAGCTGCAAACTGTATCCACATCCCTCTCCTAAATTCTTTCACTACAACAGGACTCTGTGTCCTCAACGACAGCTATTTCTCAACAGCTGTCATCTCTCCTAACTTCTTGCAATTCTACACTTCCTGATACTCTGGCCAGCTTGAACACACTCATTGGCTCCATATCCAATTCTGTGTCATCAAACCTTGCTGATGTGCAAGATTCTCTAGAACTACATCTTGCACAGCTTCAAAGTTTGATGTTCACAGCTTCTGATAGGGAAAACATTGCTAAGCTGACCTCCCTTGCTGATACCCAATCCTCTTCTCTTCAAACCTGTCTTTCCCAGCTTGCAGAGGTGAAGGACAACTTCGCATTCTTAGTGAATAGCCTTGTTGGCCCTAGGCCTGCTGCCAAAACTGCTGGCAAGCCTGATGATTTTGTGTCTTCAGGCAGACCAGGTGTTGAAGGTGCTGGTACATCTCCTTCAAAGGGGGAGAAGTCATCTGCCTCGAAGACTAAGTCTAAGGGGGAGAAAACTTCTTCTCCTAAGGAGAAATCAGTGCCTGCAATACTCACTGGTCAACCAGCAGGAGCATCTGCAACAGGTACAATGGAGGGTGCCTCCCACGCTGCTTAGTCTACTCAGGTCCAATCCCTGCTCAGTCTAAGGGGGAGGAATTTATTCCTGAGGGCAGGCCAAGCAGTAGAAGGAGGCATCTGATATTAGAAGAAGAAGAGGAGGAGGAGGAAAGTCTTGAAGCTGTTGTCACTACAGCAGCTAAAGGAAAAGAAAAAGCAGCAACTGATCCCCAACAACAGAAAGCAGCAGAGATTAAATTTCACAAAACCAGGGCCAAAGAAATGGGTCTTCCTATGCACAGATACTTTGAGTTTAGAGAAGAACAGCTTCAAGCCCTAGAAGCTCTAAGGAAAGAAGAAGAATCTGCCAAAGCTGCTAAGTGTTTTGCACTTCAAGAGGCAAGGAAAGTTAAAATGTCCTCTCTGGTTGTGCAAAAGAAAATATTGGAAGCTGCTAAGGGATCAGCAGAAGAGAAGGAAGCAGAAAAAGAAAAAGGTGCTCTGGTCTCAGTGACCAAAACTTCAGTGCCTTCTGCAAGAGCTTAGTTTCACTTTGACAACCTG
Source organism: Centrapalus pauciflorus (assembly GCA_020465985.1). NCBI lineage: Eukaryota > Viridiplantae > Streptophyta > Magnoliopsida > Asterales > Asteraceae > Centrapalus > Centrapalus pauciflorus. Next base: position 51,841 of record JAANYP010008124.1, read on the forward strand.
GCAAGAAGAAAATTTCAGGATGTTGCTGATAGAAGGCTTGCCAAGGAAGCAACTGTCAATGCTGTGCCCATATCAAGAAAAGGCAGTCAGTGGAAGTTGAAAATAACCAGAATGGGTGCAGCAGGCCCAGAACTAGAAACATATGACTACACTGATGTTGCACAAATGGGGTACAGAGAATGGATTCAGCTGGCAGTTGCTCTGAGTGAGTCTAAGTCAGAAACTGCTAAGACTGTCAGAGCATATGTCAAGAAGCTGATGGAGAGAGTTAAGAATCTTGGCCTGATCTCCAAAGAAGTTAGTGAAGGTGTCTATGTGACACAACCAAAAATAAAGGCCAGGAGGACAAGGAAGGACACTGAGATGGAACAACTCCTCATCTTGATAGAACAAGGTGACTATGCTATTGAGATGAAAGGAGTTGATCACAGTCTGCCTAGTGGAATAGAGTTTGAAGATGACAAGATCATTGAAGAGCCTGAGCTGGGGGCATTTTTTGTAGATCCCTTAACTCAGAAGAAATGCTTTCAGAGAGCATCAGATCTATACAAGGTGGATCTGAGACAGCTTGTAGCCTTCAGACTTGCAGTTTCATTCAGGTAGTCAAGCAGGTGGAGAGCAGCTATCTGGGATCAGCTCAGAGGCTGTTATGAGAGAGGTGAACTTGAAGATCCCAAGTTTATGATCATAAGAAGTGAGATTGAAGAACTTGAGGATATTAGAGAGGAACTTGAGAAGATGTTTGAAGGTCCCCTCCATTGTAGTGAAGTCCATCTACCATCTGGGTAGGTGAAGAATGGAAGCTGTCCATCAGTTGGACAGGCTTACCATTACCTACTCCTAACAAAAACAGTCCAAAATCTGATGTACATTAGTTGTACTTTATTTACATAAGTTGTAATTTTCTCTTTTGCATTAGTTGTAATATACATCAGTACATCAGTTGTACTTTTGTAAGAACATGTGTTGTTCTATGTAATCAAAAACCATTGTATATATAAACTGATCTTTTACTATATGTTGATGTTGTAATTTTATTTCAACAAATGTACTGTAAAAATATATAGTGATTTTTGATAAGGCCGGCTTAGACTGGTTATTGCAAATAGGGGGAGATTGTTAGGCACAAAAAGGCCTTAGTCAAACCTGTTCTGCATCTGAGGGGGAGATTATTAATCAAACCTGTTGATGCTTTGGAAGGTTGAATTTAAGGCCTGTTATATGCCTTATTGAAACCTGAAAATGATTTGCAATATCAGCCTGAAGCTGTTCTATGTGTTGCATGTGTTGCAACAAAGGCAGTTTTGCCCAAGCTGTTCAGTCTGCTGAACAGGCTGGACATAAACTGTCTACGCTGCTCTACACTGGTGAGCAGCTTGGGCAGTTTACAAGTATTCTGTTCTTTGTGAATACGAATTTGTTTAAATAAGGTTTGCACACCCGATTCATGAGGTCCATGAATACTGTTGGGCCATTGGTTAATCCAAATGGCATTACTAGGAATTTATGATGACCGTAATGGGACTGAAGGCTGTCTTCGGAATATCTTCCTTGTGGACTCTAACCTGATGATAATCAAACCTCAGGTTGATCTTTGAATGGAAGCTTGATCCTAGGAGTTGGTCAAACAAGTCATCGATCCTTGGGAGTGGATACCGGTTCTTTATGATTAGCCTATTTAGCTCCCAGTAATCGACGCACATTCTGAAGGTTCCATCCTTCTTCTTTATGAACAAAACTAGAGTTCCCCAAAGTGAGGAACTCGGTTTGATAGACCCTTTATTTAATAGCTCCTACAGCTGGTTGGACGATTCCTACATTACTGATGGGGCTAATCGGTATGGTGCTTGAACCACTGGTGCAACACCTGACACTAGGCCGATTTTGAATTCGACTTGCCTCGATGGTGGGAGCCTAGGTATGTGTTCTGGAAAAACTTTGGGGTAATCACAAATAATAGGAATATCTTCGAGCCGCTTCTCCTTCGATTCCTTCTCTGTCAACACTTCAGGGTCCTAATGCTGGAGATGATGCTTACTTTGGTCTTTCTTGTTTTGCCTTGGACAGTCTGGACCTTCTTATTGGCTAAGGGTATGTGAACCGTCTTCTTTTTGGACACTATTTCCGCATGGTTTTTCGATAATCCATGCCTATAACCACGTCAAAACTCCCCAGTTTGACGGGCAACAAGTCTATTTCAAAGAGTTGGCCTACTAATTATAAGGAGCATCCTCGACTTATATTATTTGTCTTAAGCATCTTACTGTCATCAACCTCAATAGCATAAGTGGCACTTAATGGCGTAAGAATGACATTTATCTGTTCAGTAAACTATAAAGCTCCTATCAACACAGGTATAAAATAGTAGAATTGCATAAGTGGTATCTAATGGGGTAAGAGGATAAGTCTATAGGTTCAAAATTTCTTAGGCAGATAGTCATAGCTTTATCTCCTCATACTCAGAGTTGTAGTTAAAACTTAATTCTTCATTAAAGTTCTTGATACCTAATCTTTGTACATGATATGGTCTGGATTTTCTGATAAAAAAATCAAGCTTTACATACCTAAACATACATCCGATAGTAAAACCTAGAGAAATACTATAAAATGGTAGAAGAGTACTAAGTATGAGATGCCTCCGAGGTTTTTCTTCGTACTCCAGAGCGTTAAGTCGTTGGGTTAGTTCTGCATTGCGGGCTTTGCGCTCTGCTAAGTGCTGTCACAATTCTTCGATTTCGTCTTGTTGGATCGCCTAGGTATTCTGGTTGGTCCAGTTTATGTTGGTGTTTTGCATTGCCTCCTACTTAATCTTTGCAGATATCTCACCGACCTCCTGGTGGATTTGTCGAAATTAGAGGTCGTGTCTGGCAGCCCTTGCCACCAACAGAGGCACCGTTCTTGCGTAGGTTCCTGGGTAAGTGTCGGCACTTGAGAAGTAGATGGTGTTCCTAACTGGCTTGGGATCCCTTCCTTGTTTCTCCATTCTTGGAGAGTGTGAGGCATCCATCCCCACTGTCTTACGTTTGCCCATCACTGCTTGGCTGATTTGCAGATACCGGGATAAACTCCTGTTGTGCTAGTTACACCCTTTTCCTACGGGTGAACTTCCTCAATGGCCCATTGGGATGGCTTCTGAATAGGGTGTAGGATGGAACACGTGGTAGTGATGGTGGAGCAATTTGTGTTGCAGGGTCACAGTTGCCCTCCTCTTGTTCTGAAGGGTCCTCTACCTCGTCATTGATTGGGTCTGGGTGGGTCTCCGATCCAAGGTACATCTCAGTGTCACCTTGGTTTCCTTGTCCCATGGGTGAGTATTAATCCTCGGAGTCAAAGATGATAACGACCATATTGTTTGACATGTTTCTGTCATTAGGGTCCATATGTTCATAGTTGTTGAAATAAGAAAGTTTAGTTTTTGTAAAAGTTATAGTCTAGGGTACTAATGCAACCTAGTTTACTATAACCATGGCTCTGATACCAATTTGTCACACCCTGCTACCCCGGTTGGCAGCGAGGCGTGACGAGTGCGAAAGTGTAACCATAATCATAACGAACGACCACTACATGGACGTTTTCAGAAAAATATATTGATATAGCTTCAAAATGTTTTACATAGCCCGAATAGTATGAAGAGTAGTTCGAAGTTACAAAGATTTAAATACATATTAGATTATCAAAAATGGTGCAAATAAAGCTCCGGTTTGAAAATGATGCGACTCCAAAATGAACGGAAGCCTTAGAATGCTTCCGATGAATGTGCATCAGTGCATGTCTTAAATCCCTGAAAATACATGCTAAAATATGTCAACAAATTGTTGGTGAGCTCATAGGTTTACGCGAAAAGACCAATTGTATGGACATTATCAGATTAGTTGAATTTATAAAGCATAAATTCCATGTATGTATTACATAAACCATCATGCAACCAAAGCGTAATTAAATGAGTTTGCCCTGTGCAGTATTCCCGACTGTAATACTGTGTGTTAAATATATATGCATTCCACTGTTAGCCTGGTAAGACTAACCCGAATGGGGGACATGACTCCCAATAGATCTATCCACAATATATTCGCGCTTACAAATAAATGTAATTAATGGTTCATTATATGAGGGCTGATGGATCCACATAAACACATGCGTAACACATATCAGAAATAAATAGTTTTGATGTCCATATGAAAAAGAGAATGTATTTCCACCCTACTAGATAGTGAAAATAGGGCTATGAAGACTCACCGTATGTTGATGGCAAAATTGATCGTAAAAATGACGGTTTGCGTTGTTGACGAGTGATGACACCGGACGCGTTTATCCGAGTCCTAGATGATATGAGGGACTTAATAACTCCCATATATATGATAATATGTATGTATAAAGGTTTTTATGCTTTAACTCACCCAACTTTACAAGTTTATAAATAAAAACCCACTTAAACCGTCAAGTTTATATATATATATATATATATATATATATATATATATATATATATATATATATATATATATATATATATATATATATATATATATATATATATATATATATATATATATATATATATATATATATATATATATGTATATATATATATATATATATGTATATATACACATATATAGATATATATACACACATATAGATATATATACACACACACACACACACATATATATATATATATATATATATATATATATATATATATATATATATATATATATAATTTTCCAGCTTTTTAAAGGTTTTTCGGTCTATTTTGAGGCTGTTTTCGACTAAGCTCCAAACGATTTGGGCTTTGGTTTTCGTAGACATAAAACTACTATATACAACGAATTTTTAAAGTTAAGGACGACCATTTTTCGAGGTGTTTAGGTTGGGGAAAAAGCTCGTTAAAAACCCTATGTTGGCCATTTTTGAGCTGTCAAACTTTCGGGTTCCCAAATAATATTTGGGGTTCTAAACTCCTTAATTAATTACGAAAACCTCCAGATTTTTAGTTAAGACATAGATTTAACTTTTAAGACAAGAATCAACTCATTTCGTTAAGTTTTGAATTAGTTATGATTTTTCAAAGTCGATGTAATATTTTTGCCGAAAATCTGGATTTCATAACGTTGAAACAACTTGTGATCTTTGTTGTTTATTCAAAAACCACATGTATAAAAGGTTATAAAACACCTTTATATAACTTTTTTTCATAATATTTATACTTACATAATGTGTTTATATATTTATAAACACATTTTAAGAAAACAAACTTAAAACAAACTAGTGATTTATAAACTTGAGTTATTATGAAACTTGTTGTTGTTGGCGATTATATATATCATGCAAGACTTATATAAACATAAATATAAGAGGTAATAAGTTAGTATTTACTTACTTTGGGGTATTAGAAGTATGCAAATGAGAAGAAGGAAGTGTTCTTGAACTTTGTTGCACAAAACTTCTTTGAAAAACTTGAAGGAATTAAAGTTGCAATTTCTTGGCTTTGTGTGGCTTCTCTTGGCCGAATTTTTGAGATAGTTTGAGAGAGTTTTTGGTGTTTTCAAGGTGTGAATGAAATGAGGAATGAGTCCACTATTTATAGAATAGGATTTGGTCTTGCAAATGATGAAAGAAAAATTGATGTTTAATACTTTACCAACATGTTGGAAAAGTAGAAAAAGGTGTTGAATTCTTTTCAATATTTATAATGAAAGTCAAAGGGGACACAAAAGTGTGTTTCCCTTTTGTGTTGGCTGATTTTTATGGTATAAAAATGAAGTATTTTGGTTTTTATTTTTTTGTATAAAAGTATTTAGAATGTATTATTGTATTTCTCTTTTTATGTAAATTCATAAATACCTTTGAATGCATTTGTTTAATGAATTGATTTAGTCTTGCATAATTAAGGTTAAGTGTAACATCCCGTTTTTAGAATTATTGCGTGGATTTATTTTAGTGGATAATTAATATATTATTATTGCGTGGGTCCAATAAGAACCCGATTAGTGGATATATACGTGTCGGGTTGCGAGTTACGTGTCTCCGGGTAATTATATTAGTGGATTAATTATATATTTGGGTTCGTGGAGTTAAATGGGTTAAAAGGGTATTAATTGTGAAAATTGAGTATTGGGTCCGGGTTAATGGGTTCGGAACCGGATATGGATAAAGACGTATATATTGTTGAGCTTTGTTTCTTTTCTTCATCCCTTATCCTTTTCTTTTTCCCAAAACCCAGAGGTGAGAGTGTGTGTAACTGTGTGAGAAGCTCCAGCAAAATTCTACTGCAAATTCGAGATTTGGGTGTAGAAATTGCAGAATTGAGTTGCCTTTCATCTTCCTTGTGTTCTTGAGACTTCAAAGGTAAGATTTTGTGGTTTTAATGGCTAAATCCTTGAGATATGTGTGGATTATATGTGGAACTGGTTTCTGTAAGTATATGGGTTGTTTATGTATGAGTTTTGTGTGATTTTGCTGTTGAAATTAAGTGTGGAGGGGTTAAACCCCTTGGTTCGGCCATGGTTATCGGAGAGCAAGCTTGAGACCAGGCGACAGGTCGCGGCGCGACGCGCAGGGGACCGCGGCGCGACGCGCAGAAGGGGGCGAGCGCGGCGCGATGACTGGGGGGCGCGGCGCGGATTCCTGTCTGTGAAAGAAATGTGATTGGGTTAATATGAGAGAGTCTCGAGTCGTTAATTGGTTGGGTTCCTTCGGGATATTGTGGGATTGAATTGTTTGGGATTTTGAGTCTCGTTGTGGGCCTCGTAAAAGAGTTTCGGGAATCGGTTATCCGTTCGGGGATATGTTTCGGGTTTAGTTTGATTGTGATAAATGCGTTTGACTTAAGTTGTGTGATCACCGAGTTGTATTGATATGTGAGATCCGTGATGTGTACAGGTGCTAACCGATCGCGTGCTGAGCCGCATTAAAGTTTCGGGTTTCAATCCAGTTTCGGGTAATCGGTGAGTACCCGAGTCCTTTTCTAAACCGCGGGATGATTTTTCGAGTCATGATTGTGTAGCTAGTTTCGTGTACGTGTATATTGTGTATTGTGAATGAGACAGGGACGCGAATAGCAGGTATGCTTCTATTCTCGCATATATGTTATACGTGCACGAGACGAGATCTAGTGGTATGTGATGTGATATGTGTATGAGATTGAGCTGGAACGTGCAGGTATGATCTCTTTTACCCGATACGTGGTATATGTGTTTGAGTGCAGGTGTCCGCGATATGTGATCGCGCAGGCTGACTGTCCCTAACCAGTCACGAGATGTGGGACTGTATATATACAGCAGTGATATTGCCAGGTCGCTCCTGTGCCTATTGAGTAGCTAACCGCTGCTGTGTGCGGCCTGTTAGCTGGGGAACGTGGTCCCCTTTTGAGCAGAGATATGTGTGGTGCATCGAGTTGCACCTACGTGTTGAGATATTCTGTGTTGTGCATCGAGTTGCACATATATGCTGAGATATTCTGTGTTGTGCATCGAGTTGCACCTACGTGTTGAGATATTCTGTGTTGTGCATCGAGTTGCACATATATGCTGAGATATTCTGTGTTGTGCATCGAGTTGCACCTATGTGTTGAGATATTACTGTGTTGCGCATGTTATATGTGTTATCGTGCAGAGTCTAACCCTCGAGTACTCACGAGCTTTCGAGCTTACGTATTCGAGTCTTCCGTGTTCAGGGTACCAGGGGAAGAGATGAGTAGCTGGGTTTGCTGATCAGGGGATTGCGGAGGATCGAGGACGGTGTATCTGCCTTGCTAGGGATTATGTTAGTGTTGGCCGTGTTAGCATCTTTTGGGGATGTTGTAATCTAGTGGATTATGTGTTAGTGACAATTATGTGAAAGTTTAAATTGCCAGTGATTTCGAGTTATCCTATGACATGTGTTTAAATAGAGTATTGAGATGTTGCCACCTGTGTATTGAGTTGACGTGGCATTTATGTGCTCGGGGAGGGTGTTACATTGATGGTATCAGAGCTTGTGGTTTTAGTATTAAGTATCCGTGGATGCTTGAGCTTAGACCGTGTTCAGATCCTTGGGGAGTATTCTGATGTCAGATGTTAGAGGATTTAACTAACCTAGCTTAGTGTATAACGCTGGGTGATTTATCGGTGGTTCTCAATTGTTTCGGTTTGTGCAGATTATTATGGCAGATCAGGGTGAGGGATCCGGTACGGGTAAGCCAGTGGGCGACGAGTACATCCGCAGATCAGAGCTGTTTGAGGTCTTGACAGAATTTTACAGACAGCGGCGTGAGCAGGGTCAGAGCTTGGGTCCGAGTCCGGGGCCGGCTGTTCAGCCAACGGTGACAGAGTCTGAGACCGGTGCTTCATCTTCTACGTGGAGGGGTGGGTCCTTTAAGGGCTTTATGACGGGAAATCCACCCCAGTTCAGAGGTGAGGGTGAGCCAGGGGTAGCTATGGCATGGGAGCGAGAAGTAGAGGCAGCCTTCAGAGCTGCGCATGTGGAGCCGAGAGATATGGTCGGTTATGCGACCTATCTGTTGAGGGGAGGGGCGTCTCAGTGGTGGCAGTCTATAGAGTCAGCGATGACATCTTCTGCGGCGTACGCAATGACGTGGGATCAGTTCAGGGCTGTGTTCGAGCTACAGTATATTCCGAGAGATGAGAGGCGAGAGATGGAGCGGCGATTCCTTCACCTACAGCAGGGAGAGATGACGGTGCAACAGTACGTGGACCGGTTCAATGAGTACTCCCAGTTTGCAACCCATTACGTCGCCACTGAGCAGCGAAGAATCGATGCGTTCGTTGATGGACTGCGAACTGACATCAGAGAGTTCGTCGGGATGCACGAGACTTCTACTTTTGCCAGAGCATTAGAGATGGCCCGCATAAGGGAGCGAGAGATAGCCAAGCAGAGAGAGGAGCCATCTTTTCAGAGTCGACGTTCGAGGACTCCTGAGCGGTCCTCGAGAGACCGGAGGCATTCCAGAGACGATTCCAGAGAGCGGCGTTCGGGACAGAGTTCAAGAGACAGGCGAGATCGGGATAGAGACAGAGACAGGGATAGGGAGCGGAGGTCGAGTGGACCGGGGCGAAGCCATCGATCGGATAGTCAGAGTCAGAGGCAGAGTTCGAGGTATACAGGGCAGAGTCAGAGCAGCGTAGGGCAGAGACCTCAAGATGGGGGAAATAGAGGAGACAGTTCGGTTGGAGATCGGGAGTGCCCGATATGTCACCGTCGCCATAGTGGGCCGTGCGTGCCTAGGTGTTATCGATGCGGCCAGCGTGGGCATGCTGCCGCCACGTGTACTGTTCCAGAGCCATTGTGCTTCCGTTGTGGGAGACCGGGGCACAGAGTACGAGACTGTCCAGAGCCGGGACCAGCGGCTCAGGGTGCGAGTTCTAGTGGGGCCAGAGTAGAGCCGTCGTCATCCAGTCGTCATGATTCTAGGGCGTGGAGTCGGGTATTTCAGGCGACTGCAGAGGCAGCTCGAGATGATGCTGATATGGTTTCGGGTACGTCTTTTTGAGCTTGCTTTGAGCGTGTGTCAGTTGTGAGGCGAGTTATGGGTCTGTGTCTGTGATCAGTGTGTGTGTTCTGTTGTGTGTGACTGCTTCATCGTGTCTGTGATTATGTGGCTCAGTGATAGAGATGTGGAAGGGTTGTGTATGAGTTATATGGGATTGTTATATCTGGGTATGTGTGTGAGAGTGGGATATTCTGTGATATGATGGGTTATTAGAGTTCTGGGGTTGGGCATTGTGTCATATTAGTGGATCAATTTATATGAATAACTATTGCGAATGTGACTGTGATAATGTGATTCAGTGACAGAGTTGTGGGATAACTGTGAATGGGTTATGTGGGCTTGTCGTGTTTGGGGTGTGTTTATGGTGTTAATGTGTTGAATTGAGGAACATTGTGATGAGGGCTTTCGAGTTCGAAATTGTGCTATGTTAGTGGACTGACCTTGTGGAGTTATGTGAGTTATATGAGTAGTTATTGTGAATGTGTTTGTGATGTGCTAGTGGAATGATCCTATTGATAGTGGATTATCATGTGATAGTGGATTATCCTATCGATAGTGGATTAAAGTTCTTGTGTGTGTGTCCATATCTATGATATTGCGTTTTATGAGATGCGTTTTTCTGTTGTGGTGGAAAGAGTTGAGAATTTTGTTGTGATAGTGGATTAATCTATTGAGAGTGGATTTAATCCCCTTATGAGTTTAATCATGTGTATAAGCTTGCGTTAGTGATTCGATGGAAACATCTTATGTGTTATGTTAGTGGATGATCTGTATAGAGCTATGCGAGTATGTGATGAGAGAGAGCGAAGGCCGATGGATTGAAATCCTATGTGGATTGAGTGGCTCATGAGGTGACGCCACGAGAAGACTCTGTGAATAGGGGATACATCAGTTACAGGTATGGGAATTAGAGGATTTAACTGAGCTATTAGCGGATTGTTTAACCGAGTTAGAAATGTGAGAGGATTGTCATGCTTGAGAGTCAAGGTGAAGAGATGTATCATTGATGATTGTAATATTCAGAATTCAAATGCGAATTTGACAGAGTTGTTGAGAATTATATTGAGAGTTATGAGTCAACATTTCGGGGATTTGACTTAGAGATGTGTATAATTGCGAATGAGTTTGCGAGAGATTCCGGGGACGGAATCTTTTTAAGAGGGGAGGATTTGTAACATCCCGTTTTTAGAATTATTGCGTGGATTTATTTTAGTGGATAATTAATATATTATTATTGCGTGGGTCCAATAAGAACCCGATTAGTGGATATATACGTGTCGGGTTGCGAGTTACGTGTCTCCGGGTAATTATATTAGTGGATTAATTATATATTTGGGTTCGTGGAGTTAAATGGGTTAAAAGGGTATTAATTGTGAAAATTGAGTATTGGGTCCGGGTTAATGGGTTCGGAACCGGATATGGATAAAGACGTATATATTGTTGAGCTTTGTTTCTTTTCTTCCTCCCTTATCCTTTTCTTTTTCCCAAAACCCAGAGGTGAGAGTGTGTGTAACTGTGTGAGAAGCTCCAGCAAAATTCTACTGCAAATTCGAGATTTGGGTGTAGAAATTGCAGAATTGAGTTGCCTTTCATCTTCCTTGTGTTCTTGAGACTTCAAAGGTAAGATTTTGTGGTTTTAATGGCTAAATCCTTGAGATATGTGTGGATTATATGTGGAACTGGTTTCTGTAAGTATATGGGTTGTTTATGTATGAGTTTTGTGTGATTTTGCTGCTGAAATTAAGTGTGGAGGGGTTAAACCCCTTGGTTCGGCCATGGTTATCGGAGAGCAAGCTTGAGACCAGGCGACAGGTCGCGGCGCGACGCGCAGAAGGGGGCGAGCGCGGCGCGATGACTGGGGGGCGCGGCGCGGATTCCTGTCTGTGAAAGAAATGTGATTGGGTTAATATGAGAGAGTCTCGAGTCGTTAATTGGTTGGGTTCCTTCGGGATATTGTGGGATTGAATTGTTTGGGATTTTGAGTCTCGTTGTGGGCCTCGTAAAAGAGTTTCGGGAATCGGTTATCCGTTCGGGGATATGTTTCGGGTTTAGTTTGATTGTGATAAATGCGTTTGACTTAAGTTGTGTGATCACCGAGTTGTATTGATATGTGAGATCCGTGATGTGTACAGGTGCTAACCGATCGCGTGCTGAGCCGCATTAAAGTTTCGGGTTTCAATCCAGTTTCGGGTAATCGGTGAGTACCCGAGTCCTTTTCTAAACCGCGGGATGATTTTTCGAGTCATGATTGTGTAGCTAGTTTCGTGTACGTGTATATTGTGTATTGTGAATGAGACAGGGACGCGAATAGCAGGTATGCTTCTATTCTCGCATATATGTTATACGTGCACGAGACGAGATCTAGTGGTATGTGATGTGATATGTGTATGAGATTGAGCTGGAACGTGCAGGTATGATCTCTTTTACCCGATACGTGTTATATGTGTTTGAGTGCAGGTGTCCGCGATATGTGATCGCGCAGGCTGACTGTCCCTAACCAGTCACGAGATGTGGGACTGTATATATACAGCAGTGATATTGCCAGGTCGCTCCTGTGCCTATTGAGTAGCTAACCGCTGCTGTGTGCGGCCTGTTAGCTGGGGAACGTGGTCCCCTTTTGAGCAGAGATATGTGTGGTGCATCGAGTTGCACCTACGTGTTGAGATATTCTGTGTTGTGCATCGAGTTGCACATATATGCTGAGATATTCTGTGTTGTGCATCGAGTTGCACCTACGTGTTGAGATATTCTGTGTTGTGCATCGAGTTGCACATATATGCTGAGATATTCTGTGTTGTGCATCGAGTTGCACCTATGTGTTGAGATATTACTGTGTTGCGCATGTTATATGTGTTATCGTGCAGAGTCTAACCCTCGAGTACTCACGAGCTTTCGAGCTTACATATTCGAGTCTTCCGTGTTCAGGGTACCAGGGGAAGAGATGAGTAGCTGGGTTTGCTGATCAGGGGATTGCGGAGGATCGAGGACGGTGTATCTGCCTTGCTAGGGATTATGTTAGTGTTGGCCGTGTTAGCATCTTTTGGGGATGTTGTAATCTAGTGGATTATGTGTTAGTGACAATTATGTGAAAGTTTAAATTGCCAGTGATTTCGAGTTATCCTATGACATGTGTTTAAATAGAGTATTGAGATGTTGCCACCTGTGTATTGAGTTGACGTGGCATTTATGTGCTCGGGGAGGGTGTTACATTAAGTAAGTGTATTAATGTATGATTAGTGTTACTAATCTTGATTTAATTATGTACTTAGTTGAATTAATCCATCATATCGCAAATCGATCGTATTAATTAATTTGTCGATTCATCGCACCGATGAAATTGTTTCTAATTGACTTGGATTTCCTTATGAACTTTGTTAATCACCTTGATTTATTGCTAATGACCACTGATTAGGTCATAGTTGCTAACCTGGTTTTGTGTCGGATGTTACAAAGGATGCCAAGCCTAGATTTATTCGGTGGATCCTTCTATTGCAAGAATTTGACCTATAAATTAAAGATAAAAAAGGCACAGAAAATGTTGTTGCCGATCATTCATCAAGGCTTCACTTAATCCCATCAAACTCAACTGATCAAATCAGGGACTCCTTCCCTGATGAACAATTGTTATCTGTATCTAAAATTCCCTGGTTTGCGAATCTAGTTAACTATTTCGTAACAGGAAGATTGCTAGAGCACTAGAACTCACAACAAAGGATATATTTCTATGCTCAAGCAAGCCAATACATTTGGGATGAGCCTGATCTATATAAAATAAGAGCAGATCAAATTATAAGAGGATGTGTCCCGAACTCGGAACACGAGGATATTTTTATACACTACCATGCATATGCATGCGGTGGCCATTTCAGCGCAAAGAAAACTGGCCACCGGATATTGCAGTGTGGGTTTTTCTTGCCCACGATAGTTTGTTAAAGGGTGCACAAGATGCCAGCAAACTGGTGGCATCGCAAAAAAGAGATGAAATGTCCATGACCCCAATATTAATTGTTGAAATATTTGATGTATGGGGCATTGATTTCATTGGACCCTTCCCTAAATCATTTGGATATGAATACATCTTAGTTGTAGTGGATTATGTTTCCAAATGGGTGGAAGCAGAAGCTACACGAACTAATGATAACCGGGTTGTGTGCAAATTTGTTAAAAGAAATATTTTAGCACGAACGGTATTCCAAGGGCTATCATCAGTGACGGAGGGTCACATTTTAATAACTAGCATTTTGCTAAACTCCTTAAATAGTATGGAGTTAATCATAGAATAGCAACGCCTTATCATCCGCAAACAAGCGGACAAGTCGAGATCTCTAATAGAGAGATCAAGAAAATCCTTGAAAAGACTGTCAGACCTGATCGTAACGATTGGTCACAAAAATTAGAGGATGCTCTATGGGCATACAGAACAGCATTTAAAACACCAATAGGTATGTCCCCATACGGACTTGTTTATGGTAAGCTTTGCCATCTTCCAGTGGAATTAGAACACCGAGCTCTATGGGCTATCAAAAACACTAATTTTAAATGGACAGGTCCATACATTATAACGAATACCTACCCACACGGTTCGGTAGAAATTCAGGACCTAAAAGGTGGTGAACCATATAAAGTTAACGGACATAGACATAAATTATATGTCCAATGGGCCACCAATGATGTGTTAGTATCTGAACTCATCAGACTACAAGATCCTAAGGTTAATTAATTAGTTTAGGAGCAGTTTGTCTGGCTGAAGACGTAAAACTTAGCGCTTTCTGGGAGGCAACCCAGAGTATTTTGATTATTTGAATTTAATTGTTTTTAAGTGTGTTTATTTGCTTATTTGTGTTACCTGTGTGTATCCAATTATGTTGGGGAGGATTCATCCTCCTGAACTTAGTTGTGTTTAGAAATTAGGATTTAAATTAAATAATAAACCCCACATCAGAAAATAAAAAATTTAAGCACGTAGCAGAATTATTTTAACCTGATAATACGAGCGTAAGTTGGGGAGAATACCCGTAAAAATTAAAAAAATTAAAGAATTAGGGTTTCAAGACCAGTGCACGGCCCAGATCGCGAATCTAGAGGCCCGGGCGCAGGGGGCCGCAGGCCTGCGCTTGCCCTGCGGCCCGACGCGCTTAAAATCTTATAAAAACAGTATTGATCATCCCCATAACTCCAAAACACTAATTCCAGTTCCAGAAACGGCGGATTTCGATTTCTAAGCCTAAGAACCTTCAAAAATTCGTCTTATTCACGTCAAATCTTCAATCGGACGTTAGTTCTTCTCAATTACTAGCAAGGTATACTCCCTATAACCCCTTTAACTTCATTCTACCTTAGTTTCGTAAAGATTTATCATGCATGCATGGGTTTAGGTTTTTAGGAGTTACATGGTTTTAATAAAAAAGGGTTATTAATAATTTCTAATATTCATTTAATTAATATAAAATTATTTTTGCAAAAATTTTGTAAAAATTATGGTTTTTCCGTATTTATTATATTTTGAAACTTTTTGTCGTAAAAGGTTATGTCTTTATTGTTAAATTAATTAAATTCATGCATTTGTTAAGGTTAGATTGAGCTCACATTTTTTGTGAGACTTAGGAGTAGTTTGTTTATTATTGAAAAAAGGTGTTTAAAATTATCATGCATCATTTACGTAAAAAAACCCCATATTTATAATCCTTTCTCTTTGCATTATTTTTAGATGTCAACCCAGTTCCATGCAAACGGTAACCGTCCAGGAAATTCCCAAAAACCTAGGATGAGAACCCACGACCCTAGGAATGTCCGCTTTGAGAAACCCCTCAATGTGGAGTTCCCTGAAATTCCGCTGAACACAAACAACGTTAAACCCCCTAGGTTTCTCATAGAGCGTAGCCTAAAAGAGCCTGATTTTGATGATTTTGAGATCATGGAGTCATTTGAGCGTCTAGGATTGGCTAGGGCTGTCATGTGGGAGTTACCATATATCCATACCAGTTTAATTCAACAGTGGTTCGCCACGATGCGTAGGATTGAAAAGTCTGAGGACCATGACTTTGATTTAGTGGGGATGGTGGGGAACTAAGAGGTGCTAATTTCTAGAGAAATATTCTACGTTGAGTTTTTAATTGACACTGAAACGCCTCGTCCTAAGGACGTTTGGACATTAACTAATACCCAAGGGGATAGAATGCGTATGATTAATAAATGGACTAATCAATGGGATCAAATAATAGCAACTGTTTTTGGATTTCCGATTAGATTTGCCCGGACCTACACCGCCTTCAATAGAGGTGATTTATGCCCATTAGCAAAAGTTATGTGGAAGTGTTACATTTTTAACATACTTCCGCGTCATCAAGACACCACATATGTGAGACCACAAAAAAATTCTCTTAGTGCATGCGTTAATGACTGGATACCCGACCATATCTCTAGGATACATTACTATGCAAAATTTGTGGGAATGCCATGTCTTAGGTCAAGGGATAAATTACCAACATTGTAGAATGTTGACTGAGTAATTCATGATAGAAAAGGTTGTGTCCGAGGAGTTGCCCATACGGATCCTTAACCCGAATACCACACAGTTTACAAGGTTTATGGTAGGGCTAGTTTTTGAGCGTACTGAGAGAGGTTTTAAAATTCATTGTAAAAAATCTGCTAAAGTGACCCAAATCCCTTTCAAAGCCCCGGAATCCGTACCTGAAAGACAGAGTAATAAAGGAAAAGCTAGAATGGAAGTTGATGAAGAAGATCAGAGGCTATGGAAGAGGGTAGAGACTGCTGATCTCGTTTGGGATCAAGTGCACAAGTTGAAGGAGACAGTTGGAGACATAGTAAACACGAACAATATATTGCTTAAGGAGATCCAAATGCTTCGGGAAAATCAAAAGAAGATTGATCAACTGTTTCATACGCATTCGGACTGGCTCACCAATCTTTAGATCACTGTCGGAGAGTTGGAAGAGATTGTCGCACCTTCGACCGAATGTTGATTTTTTAATTATTCGAATATTAATTTTAATTTTGTGTGCTAAACATTAAGTATGGTTTGATTTATTTCTGATGTGGTGGTTTGTTCTGTTTGGTTTGGTTATTTACGTTTATATGGATTGTCGTAGTACTTTATTTTCAATTTTAAAATGTGATGTTTATTTTTAAGTTGAATTATAAAAGTTGAACTTTGTTTGTTTATTATTTGTTGTTAATTTTAATTGTTATGGATAAGGAATATGTACCAATCTATCTTTCTATGATCTTAACCGATGAATTAATTTTAATGTGACGAGGACGTTACAAAAGTCTAAGTTAGGGAGGGTAGGTTATAACGATAAAATTAATTAATTAATTTAGCCCTCACAAAAAAATTTTAGACTACATTTTATATAAAAAATTAGAAAGATTTACAGCCCCGCGTACCAAAACTGTAAAAAATTGAATTTTCAGCAGAGTTGGGCGCAGGGGGGCGCAGGCCTGCGCTGGCCCTGTGTCCCATCGAGATAAATTGCAGATTTGAGCCCCATTTCATCATTTTCACAACCCTAGAACATTAGTCTACGCTTGGGTGTGCAACTCTCTCCAAAAAAAAAAAATCATTTTTGTGCCCAAAATTAGCAAATTTAAGCTTCAAAATACCCACATTTTCATAAATATCAAAGATCTAGGCTAGAAATCACCTCATTGTGGGTAATTTCATCCATTTTGAAGATTTTTGGGTAGAGAAAGTGGTGAAGAAAAAATCTAGATTTGTACCAAGTTAAGCTTCCAATCACCAAGGTTAGTGTTTTTATTGAGTAATTGCAACTTATTTCATACTTTTTGAGCTTCATGGTCATCAATGGAGTTTTCATGGTGATTTTGACTTTTTGAAGTCAAAGTATGTGAAATTGCATGAATTTGATGATAACCTTGACGTACGTTTTATGAGATATGTGTTTATTTGTTAAGTTTGTTAATTTGTCATGATTAATTTCTAAGAATTTATTTGAATTTAAAAAGTTGGTTGCCTAAGTGTGCATATATTGTTAAAATCATACAATTTGAGTGATTAGCTTAAAAATTAATTTTATGTGCTAAATAGTTTTTATTTAAACAAGATAAATGTTTAGTGCTTAAAATAATGACAAATTATAGACTATATATATAGGATGCAAAAGTTGAGCGTAAAAGAGTATATATGTAGTTGCATCTTTTAAGTAAGCGTAATTGTGCAATTTGCAATTATAAGTTACATTACTTAATTTAACTCATACATATTGTGGTTGGTTGGCACAAATTGTAGATGTCGAGGAGGATGAGGCAACGAACTCAAAATTTTAATGTCCCGATAGATTGGTCTCCAAACCTCCTATTATCCCAACACCCCGAACACATTAGAACACACTTATTTTTTGTATTAAAAGTATTCCAATAAAGTGTTAGCTGAAAAGAGGGTTAAGAGGAGCGATTTTGAGGACTATGGGATCCCATACCTATTTGACTTTTTGGGTGGGAAAGTGTTCTTGAGTTGGATAGCCACGATATTTTTCAGGCCGATGTAGTTGAGTGGATGTCTACCCTACGGAGGGAGACGGGTCGTTCAGCGAACGACTTTAGGTTGATAGGTACCGTCCATGGTAGGGACGTGGCGATGGATGCACAAATATTTCGCCAATTATTTAATTTAGATATTGGGGTAGGCTACGAAGGGCCTAACTAGCAGGGGTACGAGTATAGGAATGAGGCGCAATTGGCCTTCACTGATATGACTTGGTCAGGGGAGTGAACAGAGCAGTCTAATAGAGTTTTTATTCCATCCATTTTCGAGTCTGAGTCCTCCACTTCCTGTAGCCGAAAGGTTTTGTCTCCGAGGTGTAAGGTGCTTCACCAGATTATTGTGAACAACATCTTTCCTCGTGATAGTGACCTGACCAAAGTCAGGCATAGGGATATCACAATCCGTCATGCCCTTCTTAATGGTAAGCCCAGACTATCCTTTGCGTGGACAATTATGAATGATTTATGGGCTATGTACGATACGAGAGAGAGGACGGTCATCCCCCATGCTTGGTTGATCTCCAAGTTCCTAGAGAGGACGGGCTCACTTTCGCCCGATTCCTTGCTATCTCCTATTTCGGCGACGTTCATTACGGCCGCCATGTTTCCTACCTTGATTTTTAGGGAAGTTGACGAAGGGTTCGAGATATTCGACAAAGAGACAAATGAGTCGTATATCGAGGACTACACTGAGGATGAGAGGAGAGAGAGAGAGAGAAAGAGAGAGAGAGATGAGAAGGCCGCTAATGAGGCGGGAGTTCGGCATGCTGAGCCGAACCTAGGTGCGTCTACCTCGCGCAGTCGAGAATGACTGTTTTGATTTTGACCGCATGATGAGGCGGATAGAGGATATAGCAGTGGGTCAGGGTGAGTTCAGAGAGGATGTGACCTAAATATTAGATGAGATGAATGGGCGTATGACCCGTATTTATGATAGGGTCGATCACTTAGCGGGTCGGGTAGATCAGTTGCAGGATGGGCAGAGAGCCCTGGCATACCAAAATGCCTATTATCAGCACCATGACTGGGCATATTGGGAGGGAGTCCGACCTCATGAGGTCTCCGTAGCCGGTATGCCATATCAGTCTTATTAGGATTACTCGATGCCCGATTACCAGGCGTATAACCCTGCCGTAGAGACTTATCAGCGGTATCCGGCGCATGGCAGGCAGGACCTCCCAGACCCGATGCCTCCTCACTTGGTTCCGCCGACTGCACAGTTCACCTCCGGGCAGAACCCGAATACCGACTTCTTCAACAGCGTCTTCGGTCCTCCTCCACCGCCTCCTCCGTTTGTTATGCATTTAATTTCTTATTCTTAACTTTTCTATCTTTTAGTTTATTTTAGTTTGTTACGCATTTAATTTCTTTATCGTAATTTTCATTTATTTTTAGTTCTTGGCCGAGTCCTTTTTAGAGTTTTTAATGTTTATATAGTCTGTCATTTCTTCCCCAATCGAGTCTTGTTTGCCGATCAGGCCGTGGAACATGATGATACTTAGAAAATACATGTGCGATGGATTGGCTAGTGTTAACAGGATATTTTATAATTAAGAAAAGAGTCGTAGTAATAATTAAAACTTTTGCCATGTAAAATGAATTCAAATACGTTAAAATTTATTTGGGCTTAAATATAAGTAATGTGTCAATAGATTTTGGAAACCCATGCAATAAGGGGGAGAACTTAATCATGTTTTAGCCTCAAAAGTAAGTTAATTGTAGTCTAGATGGTTCGGGAATCTAAGTCCGTAGGGGTACCATTCGTGCCTAATCCCCTAAAACCATTTGGTTTGGGTGTCGTTGACCGAAATCTCGTTACATGGACCATCTAGCTAATCTAGTGAAAAGAATATAGATAGAAGCATGGTGTTAAAAAGAAAATTTGTCGTAAACATGCAAAGAGGAAAAGATGGTCGGAAGACCCTCATGTTTTAAGTATTGTAACCTTGAGCTAAAAGGGTATTTCCAAGAGTGAGATACGTTATATAAATTCTAAGGGAAGTACATTTTAACTGAAAACGTCTTCACTTTACATGTTAAGAATTTTAATGAATTAGTGCGAAGGCTATCTTAACATAAAAATTCATAGAGTCACTGCTAATACATGCTCGTTACATAGTTAGTTCTGATTCCAAAAGCTTGTTCGGGGATGACCAAGAGTTAAGTTGGGGAGATTTGATAAGTCTATAATTTATATGGTTTCAGAGTCATTTATGATCATTTTAAGCACTGATACTTCGTAAAATCCATATTATTACTCCAAGTTTGTATTTCAGGGCCAAGATATTAAAAAGAAACAATTCGAGAGAATTCAGAGCAAACCGAGCTGAAGGGGGCGCAGGCCTGCGCCACCCTGCGCTCCATAATGAGTCCTAACTGTCAAGATACGTTACAGCGCATGCCAGCTAAACCCTAGTCGCATCCGGGTGTAGGGGGGCGCAGGCCTGTGCTAGTGTGGCGCAAAAACGCGTTTTACAGCATGTGGAACCCTAATCTCGACCTCCCTATAAGTAGAAGTCGAGGGGCAGCCGTGGAAAGGGTCCCGACGTGTGTGAAAGTGTGACGAAGCCCTGCCGTAGTGGATCTACGATACGAGAACGAAGACAGTGATTCGCAAGCTACGCTATGACTCAGATCCACGATTGTGAAGAGCATACGATGAGCGGCTAATCCCATTAGCCGTTTGCGGAGGATCCACGACTAAGTTTACTGTACTTTAGTTTCTCGTGCTTTGATGTATTTGTATTAAATGAGATCTATTATGTGTATGCAAATGATAAGCATTCGGCTATGATTATGATTGTATGCTTTGATTGGTAAAAGCAAGATAGTTTATCGTGGTACTATTGTTTGTGCCGAGTCCATTAGCTTAGGGATTAAGACAGGTATTAATATTGCATACGCTATGTCGAGAGTTATTGGTTAAGACATGTTTGATTAATTTAGTCGCGCAATTGATTATGTCTATGTGATCATTGCATGAAATTATAGTGAGTAATACTTATGCCGTGGTGATCCCGTGAATGGTTATTCGTCTCTTGATTGTTTATCTTCTACGTTAGTTACTTTGCCATTAATTTTAGTTACAAAGTGATAGCAAATCATTACTATAAACAAATCATTCAAATCCACAAATTCACAATTTAAATGCTTTCTATAAACTTATAATGCTAGTAACCTAATCCTAATTACGACCACACTCCCTATGGATTCGACCCTTACTTCTCCAGCTAAATAGTGGATTTAAGGACTAAGTCTGCGGGTCACAACGACGGCCCGTCAAGTAGCAGCCCTTATATATATATATATATATATATATATATATATATATATATATATATATATATATATATATATAAACAAATCAAATCTCAAGTGTATGTTTTGGTTGACTTAAAAAGCAAGCAGCAGCAACAAATATGTAAGCAAAATACATACATAATTTTATATAATTAAGGGAGTGAAATATGAAACCATTTATACATATATTTATTCATACATGTGCCAAGTAAAATATAGTAAAGGACATATGTGAATGGCATCAAATTGAAAACGTATGAGCATATAAATGAGATCATTTATAAAATTTAATGTCATTTGACATATGTATATGAGAATTGAGGAATAAAATACATGTGAAAGCATATTATGAAGTATCATGATGACATATTTGCAAATGAAAGTCAGTTTAGCCAAGGAATGATTAAATAAGTTATCACACATGCCCATGAAAATGCATATAAGATCATAAAGTCATTTAAGTCATGTCAAGGCTAAATCATAAGCTCTAATGCCTAATTACGAATACAACCAAAGTCTGAGATGACGTGAAAAGTCAATAAATGAACAAGTCTATACAAAAGCTTCAGAAAGTCTGACAATTCAATAGAAATACACAATTAAGTTGTGGAAAGTCAAAAAGCATATGTAAATTGATTTTCCATTCAATTAACAGGTTCAGCTAAATCTGAACTATGTTATAAAGCTAAAGTCAATAAAGTTAAGCCAGAAAAGTCAAGCTAAAGTCAATAAAGCCAAGCAAAACTCAGAGAAGCAAGTCAGAGCCGAAATTAGTAATGTCAAGGCCGGTAAAACCAAGCTAAAGTCTGTAAAGTCAAATGCTAAATCCTGAGATAACTCAGGTGGTGGATTTAACCCGCTTGCACAAGTCAAAGTCAACAGCCATGCAATAAAACAAGTAACTGTGAGTTATAGATATAACTATATACATGCTTGTCTTCCTGTGAGACATATTGTTGTTCTAACTTTACTTGAAAGTCTATATGCTTAGCTAGAATGTGACCTGTGCACACCTTGGTACGGCAAAGCCCTGTGGATCATAATAGCTTTTAATATATTATCCTGCACGCATGTCTTTACAGTCTGAATTAGTCTTGGATATATATTGTTGTTGCTATCTTCATTCATTACTTTGAATGATTACAATCATTTGCTTTGATATCGATGCTTTTCATATGCTTCCGCACAATTCAAGTCTGAGTAAGTCTATGCTAGTCTATGATTAAATCTACTCTGATGTTTGCGCACGTTGTCTTACTGGTAGCTAGCCCAGTATGTGGCTGATTCCACAATTAAAAGCGTGTGCGTGGGTGTTAGGCACAAAAAGGCCTCAGTCAAACCTGCTCTACATCTGAGGGGGAGATTTTATAATCAAACCTGTTGATACATTTGAAGGTTGAATTTAAGGCCTGTTATATGCCTTATTGAAACCTGAAAATGATTTGCAATATCAGTCTAAAGCTGTTCTATACGTTGCATGTGTTGCAACCAAGACAGTTTGTCCAAGCTGATCAGTCTGCTGATCAGGCTGGACATAAACTGTCTACGCTGCTCTACACTGTTGAGCAGCTTGGGCATTTTTAAAGTGTTCTGTTCTTTGTGAACAGAACCTGTTCTTTGTGAACAGGCTAAACACTTTATGGAATTTGTTTCCAAGTCATCATGTATTGTTTTTAACTACCAGATCAGTTTACACAGTTGAAGACAAAGTGGAAAGCAGAACCGCTCAGCCTGCCCAAGCTGTTCTGTTACATGAAGACAAACGGATATTTGAAAAAGGGTGACAGACCTTTTTCTTATATCAAAATAGGCCTTTACAAGGAAGAAAGACGCAAAGTTGACATTCCTAAAATGGTTAAAGGCAATGCAACAGTAGAAAGTAAAAAGACAAAAGTTCTGCACAAGAGAAGGCAAGTCTGCTTTTCAGAAAAGTGCAGAAAAGTTATATTGTCTTTTCAAACAAGACTTCTCCTTTTTCATTCTGCCCAATGAAGATGTTTCTCTTAGATCCTCTAAGTGAGTATAAAAGGAAGCTTCTAAGGTCAGAAAGAATGTGAAGAAAGCTAAGTGCTTAAACCAAGAGTGAACGTGCAAGTGTGATATTCATGCATGCAAATCTTCTGTAAACAAGCTTCTGTGTGTCTAAGCTGTTTACCAAAGCCGTTCCTTAAAGTCTTGTAAAATACAGTGAGTGCATCTTAGTGAGTGTGTTCATTGTAATCTAGTTTGAGTGTGTCTTAGACTAGAAACCATACTGTTGTATTCTGTCATCTCAGCTTGAACAATTCCGCAGTCAAGCTTGTTTGTAATTAACATTTGTTGATAATACATACAAACATTGAGAAAAAGAGTGTGTAGATTTTAAATACTGTATTCACCCCCCCTCTACAGTTTATTACTATATACTTTGGGAACCTTTCGGGACCTACAACTGGTATCAGAGCAGTTTAGAGTGTGTGTCATTCTAGATCTCTCATAATCCCAAGTTTCCATGGACAACAGTGCTGCAAACTCTTCTTACTATGACAATGGCTCTATGGGCAAGCCTCCAAAATTTAATCATCAAAACTTCTCTGGTTGGAAGTGCAGAATGATGCTCTATTTAGAGAATCTGGATGTACAACTGCCAGAGATAGTGATGGAGGGTCCCTATGTGCCAACCTCTGTTACTACAATAACTCCAGCGGTTGAAGGAGCTGCTCCTGAAATCAGGACCTTTGAGAAAGCAAAAGCTCAATGGTCTGATGAAGACAAGAGAATGGTAGCTCTGGATGCAAAGGCCAGAAACAACCTGGTCATTTCTCTTCCTGATGATGTGTTCAAGCAGGTTGAGAAGATGAAGACTGCAAAGGAGATGTGGGATACTCTGTGTACCGTCTATGATGGACCCACAATCACACTGGACAACAGGATTAACAATCTTGTTAGACAGTATGAACTCTTCTTTGCCAAACCAAAGGAGTCTCTCACAGAAACCTACACCAGGTTCACTGCTCTGGTGAATGATCTCAAAGCTGTTGGGATCACCAAGGACAGTCTTACTTTGGTGAACAAGTTTCTGGACATTTTACCTGAGGAGTGGAACTATTTCTCAACCATCCTAAGAAACTCAGGTACTATCAGAAGTATGGATCTGGTCAATCTGTATGGATCCTTACTGAATGATGAACAATCAAGGCAGCAAAAGAGGAATGCCTTGGAAATGTCCAGAAGAGGTACTGCCTTTGTGGCTAATGTGAGACAGTCTGTTAATCAGGTGAGTGATGTGTTCACTCAACCTGATCAACAGGATGATGATAAGGAGGAGGTGTCTGAAGAAGAAGAGGCTGCAGATCTTACTGAACAAGATGATGAGCAAATGATAGCTATGCTTGTCAAAAAGTTCAGCAAGAGAAGATTTGGAAGAAGTATGCTACAAGGAGGTGCAAGTGCTGGCAAAAAGAAAGCATTTGACAAATCCAAGGCTGAGTGCTTCAAGTGTGGCAAAACTGGCCATATAGCTGCTGACTGTGTGTCAAAAGCTGTTGGTCAGTCATCCAAACCTATCAAGACTAACAGGGATGATGGCTATAGGGTTAAGTACCTTATGGCCATGGCTAAGCTGAGGAAATTGGAAAACTCTGTGTCTTCCAATCGCCAGAAGGGACTCATGGCTGAGACATGTGACTGGGAGGAATCTGATTCATCATCTGATGAAGAAGATAATCAGTGTCTGATGGCCAACTCTGATGTCCCATCAACAAGCAGTTTCAAACAGGACATGGCTGAAGCTGAAGCCTTCAGCAGCTTGGAGAACTGGAATCCTACAATGATGTATAAGGTACAAAATTTTATGGCTTACAGTTCTGAAGAAAAAGTTAAAATGTTTGAATACATGCTTGTTGATTTGAAAGCTGCTGTTGAGAAGCATGATGCTTTAGTATCTGAAATCTCTAAGCTTAAAGCTGATCTTAAAACTAAAACCAGTAAACTGGACAGTTTCTTTTAGTTGGAAACTGAGCTTGATGAATTAAAACACATCAACTCCATTTTACTGGAAGAAAAGAGAGAAACAGATATAAAGCATGCTAAGCTTCAAAAGATAGTTGACTCTTGGTGCCAATCTGCACAAAAAGTTAGCCATTGTATCAGTCAACAGATCCCTGCTCAAATCCAAGCCTATCTTGGAGGGGATCTTGACACAGCAGCTTCCATCGTTGAAATAAGTAATTTGAAAGAAGACTTGTCCACTCTTGGTGAACTTCCAAATACATTCATCCAAAATGTGAATGGTAAACTTATTTCAACAAACAGGTTTGTCAGGCCTCAAAATACTGACAGCTTGTGTGAACTCAGCTCAAAAGCTGATGTTGGAGTCTGTTCTCCAAAACAGCCTGCTAAGTGCTCTGCTAGCTCACACAAGCAGAAGAAAGGAAAACATGCTCAAACTGAAGCTGTGGATGCTAAGCCTGTTGACAAAACAGGTTCAGAGCCCAAAGCTGTTGGTAAAAAGCATGTTAATCCTTTTGATGCTAAACATTTTGAAAATAAGTTTTCAAAAAGTAAGCAGCCTGTTTTCAACAAGGGTAAGTCTCAGGTGAAAACAAAACTGCTATGATTTCAAATAAGTTTTCAAATCATGGTGGTAAGTTGGTTTTAAATGAAAATAAGTTTTTCAAAACCAAACACAGTGAGTATGCTGATAGGCAGCATAAATCACAACTCAGTAGGGGCAAAGGCAAAGCCATTGCTCAAACTGAGACAACTGGGAATAAGTTTCCCAAACCTGTGGAAGCTCAAAGGCAAATCAAGCTTCCTGTCTTTGACATCTGTCCTCCCAAAAAGAGGAAAGAAGAGACAGTCAAAGCTGTGGCCTATGAACTTACCACACAAGCTGTTGATTCTGCAAAAATTGCTAAACCTGCTGAAAGAATCAACAAAAACAGTTCAGAATGTGTTTCTGAAGGACCTTCTTCCAAAAGCACCAAAAAAAGAAAATGTTATAAGTGTGGGAAGAAGACACATCTGGCCAAGGACTGTCCTGAATCTGAGGACATGAGGCCTGTTGGCTCTGCTGTTTCCCTCACAGCTGTTACAAGCAGTGGTGGAAATGACATAGTCACTGAGGATGGTATTCAAACTGATACCATTCAAATAGGGAATATTAGTGTGGACATTCAAAATCCATCAACAAGTGTTGATGAAGTAGGAGAACTCATCTGTGTGATGAGTTCCCCTAAAAATAACTAATAATTCTCTTCTCACTCTGCAGGAAAAACAACCTTCCCAGGTTTGGTACTTGGACAGTGGCTGCTCAGGGCACATGACAGGTTGTAAAGAACTGCTGAGTGATCTCAGGCCTGAAAAAGGGCCAAAAGTCACCTTTGGTGACAATGTACAGGGATCCACTGAGGGATATGGAACTCTTAAAGCTGGTGCTGCAGTGTTCAAAAGGGTAGCCTATGTGGTTGGGCTAAAACATAACCTTGTTAGCATAAGTCAACTGTGTGATGCTGGCTACAAGGTTAACTTTGATGAGCACCTGGGTTACATATTGGATTCCCAAGGCAAAGTTGTGCTGTGTGCTCAACGAAAGAAAGGTGTATATGTTGTGGATATGCATTCTGCTGATCCCACAACTGAAACATGTTTTCTCACAAGAACCAACGCTGATCTAAACTGGTTATGGCATAGAAGATTGTCACACCTGAACTTCAAGAACATCAATAAACTCTGTAAGAAAGAGTTGGTAACAGGTTTGCCTTCTATTACTTTTGCCAAAGATAGATTATGCACAGCTTGTGAGAAAGGCAAGCAGAGAAAAACATCTTTTAAATCCAAACATAATTTCTCTATTGATACTCCACTCTTCTTAATCCACATGGACTTGTTTGGACCTATTAATGTCCCAAGTCTAGGAGAAAGAAGATACACTCTTGTAATGGTTGATGAGTTCTCCAGGTACACATGGGTGATCTTTTTGAAGAGCAAAGGAGAGGCTGCGAGAGAAATTATTGGATTTGTTAAAAAGATGGAAATGCTGAACTCTGCCCAAGTAAAGCAGCTTAGAAGTGATCATGGTACTGAATTCAGAAACAGTACTCTTGAAGACCTCTGTGAAGAGAAAGGTATCAATCAAAACTTTTCAGCAGTAAGAACTCCTCAACAAAATGGAGTTGCTGAAAGGAGAAACCGAACTCTCATTGAAGCTGCCAGAACCATGCTGTGTGCATCAGGTTTGCCTTCATCATTTTGGGCTGAAGCTGTCAACACTGCCTGCTTCACTCAAAACAGATCCTTAGTGGTAAAAAGGTTCAACAAGACCCCCTATGAGCTGCTCAAAGGGAGAAAGCCAAATGTCAGCTATTTCCATGTGTTTGGATGTCCCTGTTTCATTCTGAATCAAAGGGACCAGCTGTCAAAATTTGAACCTAAAGCTGATGAAGGAGTGTTTGTTGGTTACTCTTCTATCTCCAAAGCCTACAGAGTATACAACAACAAAAGAAAGGTGATAGATGAATCTATCAATGTCACCTTTGAAGAGTCCAAGAATGCCTCCACCAAAGCTGTTCCTGAATCAGTTTCAGGAGACCTCAACTTTGATGATCTGATGCATTAAATCAATGAAGAGGACTCAAAAGCTTCCACTACACCCAGTGTGGAACCTGCTAATCATAATGGACATGATGATGATTATGTCAATACACCCTGTGTGAATAAATGTACTGACTTAATTACAACTGCATGTCCAGAACCTATCAATGCTGATTTCCCCAGTTCCTCTGCTGATATGTTCAACAGTGGTCAGACATGTTCAACAAGTGAACAGGCTCAAGACAACAGTGTGTTTGAAAATCTTGAGAGCTGTTCAACAGGACCTGCTGAAGATGTTAACAACTCTGGTAAGTCATCATTGAAAAATGATCCTAAGTGGATCAGGTGTCACCCCAATGATCAAATAATTGGTGACATCAATAAAGGGATACAAACTCGGTGGGACAGCTTAGGGAACTTTTGTATGTTCTCTAGTTTTGTTTCACTGATGGAGCCAAAGAAGGTGGATGAAGCACTAAAAGATGCCAATTGGATCACTGCCATGCAAGAAGAACTCAATCAGTTTGAGAGAAACAAAGTATGGAAGCTGGTCCCTGCCCCTAAAGGAAAAACCATAATTGGCACAAAATGGGTTTTCAGGAACAAAATGGATGAGCAAGGTCATGTCATTAGAAATAAGGCAAGACTGGTTGCTCAGGGCTACAGACAGGAGGAAGGCATTGACTATGATGAGACATTTGCTCCTGTGGCCAGGCTAGAAGCAATTCGTTTGTATCTAGCCTACGCTGCTCATAAGAGCATAAAGGTACTTCAAATGGATGTGAAGAGTGCATTTTTGAATGGGAAGCTGCAAGAAGAAGTATATGTCAAGCAGCCTCCAGGTTTTGAAAATGAACAACACCCAGGTTTTGTCTATAAGTTAGACAAAGCTCTCTATGGTCTCAAACAAGCCCCTAGAGCCTGGTATGACACTCTTACTGAATTCCTTATGAGCAATGGGTACTCCAGAGGTAAAGTGGATACCACATTGTTCATAAAGAAGGTGAAGTCTGATATTATGCTTGTTCAAATTTATGTGGATGACATAATATTTGGTTCTACTAATGAGCAACTATGCAAGAATTTTTCATTACTCATGAAATCTAAGTATGAAATGAGTATGATGAGAGAACTAACTTTCTTTTTAGGATTACAGGTTAAACAAACCTCAACTGGAATTTTTATAAATCAAAGAAAGTACACTTTAGATCTTTTGAAAAAGTTTAAATTTGATCAAAGTTCTCCTATTAAAACCCCAATGGCAACCAATGTAAAATTGGATGCTGATGCCAGTGGCA
>JAANYP010008125.1:0-85000 GCA_020465985.1 Centrapalus pauciflorus
TTGACGTTTTAAGCAAATCTTATTTATAAACTTGTAATGTTGGGTGATTTAAGACATAAAAATCTATAAATATACCTATTATCATATATTAGTGATATTAAGTCCTTATTATCATTTAGGACTCGGTTAAACACTCCGGTTTCATCACCCATCAAACAACGCACATTTGCATTTTTGCGCATATTTTGTCATCGCAATTCCGGTGAGTCTTCATAGCCCCTATTTTCACTACCTATTGGGGTGGAAATACATGCACTATTTTCATATGGACATCAAAACTGTTTATTTCTTATATGTATTACATGTTTGGATCCATCAGCCCTCAAATCATGAACCGTTAATTGCATTTATTTGCAAGCGCGAATATATTGTGGATAGATCTATTGGGAGTCATGTCCCCCACTCGGGTTAGCTCGGGTCGGCTAACAGCGGGTGCATATATATTCAACACACGGTATTACGTATTGG
Source organism: Centrapalus pauciflorus (assembly GCA_020465985.1). Lineage (NCBI taxonomy): Eukaryota > Viridiplantae > Streptophyta > Magnoliopsida > Asterales > Asteraceae > Centrapalus > Centrapalus pauciflorus. Next base: position 469 of record JAANYP010008125.1, read on the forward strand.
AATACTGCACGGGGCAAACTCATTTTAATTAAGCTTCGGTTGCATGATGGTTTATGTAATACATACACGGAATTTATGATTTTATAAATTCAACTCATCTGATAATGTCCATACAACTGGTCTTTTCGCGTAAACCTATGAGCTCACCAACAATTTTTGTTGACGTATTTTAGCGTGTATTTTCAGGAAATTAAGGCAAGTATGCCTCGGACGTATTTTACTTTCAAGCTTCTGCATCCATGGAGTCGCATGCATATTCAAATTTACGGAGATTTAGCTGCATTATTTTGGATATTTTAATTACGTAATTAAATCTCTGTATTTGTGCGAACTTCATTTCTCATATCAGACTATGTAAAACATTACTATGTTTTAAAGCTTTAACGATGTATTTTAAAAACGTCCATATAGTGGTTGTTCATTATGATTATGGTTACGCTTCCGCACTCGTCACGCCTCGCTGCCAACCGGGATAGCAGGGTGTGACAGATTGGTATCAGAGCCATAGTTATAGTGAACTAGGTTGCATTAGTACCTAGACTATAACTGTTACAAAAACTAAACTTTCTTCAAGAACTGTGAACACATATATGGACCCTGATGACAATAACATGTCGAAATTCACCCCTAGGGAAAGGGTGTCACTAGCACAACGGGAGTCTATCCCAGTACCTGCCCATCAGCCAAGCCCGCCGCAGTAGTAACGAGCAAACATAGGACAGTGGGGATGGATGCCTCACACTCTCCAAGAGTGGAGAAACGAGGAGGGGATCCAAATCCAGTTTGAAGTCAGAACACCATCTTCCTCTCAAGTGCCGACACTTACCTAGAAACCTATGTAACAAACGATGCCCCTGTTGGTGGCAAGGGCCGCCAGACACGACCTCCAATTTCGACAAAATCCACCAAGAGGTCGGTGAGATCTTTGCAAGGATTAAGTAGGAGGCAATGCAAACCACCAATAAACTTTAGGCCAACCAGAATACCCAGGCGATTTAACAAGACGGAATCGACGAATTGTGACAGCACCTAGCAGAGCACAAAGCCCACACTGCAGAACTAACCTAATGACTTAACGCTCTGGAGTACGAGGAAACCCCGGAGGCATCTCTTTATAGTATTTCTCTAGGCTTTACTGTCTGATATATCTTAGGGTAAATAAGGCTTAAGAATTTATCAGAAAATTCTGACCATATCATATACAAAGATTAAGTATCAAGAACTTTTATGAGGAATTAAGTTTTAACTACAACTCTGCGTAGGAAAAGATAAAGCTGTGACTATCTGCCTAAGAAATTTCAAACCCGTTGACTTATCCTCATACCCCATTAGATACCACTTATGCATTTCTACTATTTGATACTGGTGCTGGTAGGAGCTTTATATCCACTAGGTTCACTAAGCAGATAAACTCCATTAAGTGCTACTTATGCTATTGAGGTTGATGACAGTGAGACGCATAAGACAAATAATATAAGTCGAGGATGCTCCTTAGAATTAGTAGGCCGACTCTTTGAAACAGACATGATACCCATCAAACTGGGAAGTGTTTACCTGGTCATAGGCATGGATTGGCTATCAAAAATCGTGTGGAAATAATATGCAACAAGAACACAGTTCATATACCTTTAGCCAATAAGAAGGTCCTTACTGTCCAACGTAAAGCATGAAATACCAAAGTAAGCATCATCTCTAGCATTAGGACCCTGAAGTGTGGATAGAGAGGGAGCCAAAGGGAAAGCGGCTCAAAAATATTCTTATTATTTATGGTTACCCCAAAGTTTTTCCAGAACACTTACCTGAACTCCCAACATCGAGGCAAGTAAAATTCAAAAATAGGCCTAGTATCAGCTGCGAATCGTCCAACCAACTGTAGTAGCTCTTAGATAAAAGGTTTATCAAACCGAGTTCCTCGCTCTAGAGGAGCTCCAGTTTTGTTCATAAAGAAGAAGAATGGAACCTTCAGAATGTGCATCAATTACTAAGAGCTAGATAAACTAAAAGAACCGACACCCGCTCACAAGGATCAATGACTTATTTGACCAAACTCAAAGAATTAAGCTTCTGTTAGAAGATCGACCTAAGGTCTGGTTATCATCAGGTTAGAGTTTGCAAGAAAGATATTTCAAAGACAGCCTTCAGATTCCGTTTCGGTCAACATAAATTCCTATTAATGCCGTTGGGATTAACCAGTGCCCCAACGATACTCATGGACCTCATTAGGTGTGCAAACCTTATCTAGACAAATTCGTGATTGTATTCTTGAATGACTTCTTAATCTACTCACGAAACAAGGAGGAGCACGAGCAAACATTTAAGACTGATTCTAGAGTTGTTGAAGAAAGAACAACTATATGCCAAGCTTTCTAAGTTTGACTTTTGACTAAGATAGGTAAGATTTCTCAGTCACGTGATCAATAGTAAAGGAATCCAAGTTGACCCCGCCAAGATCGAGACTATCAGAAATTGGTTAACTCTTAGAACCCCCATAAAAATACGACGGTCCTTAAGACTTGCCACTTATTATAAGCAATTATCAGAAATTTCTCTAAGTTCACCAGAGCTCTAACAAAACTGACCCGAAAGGACATTAAGTATGATTGGAGGAAGGATCAGGAGATATCATTTCAGTTATTAAAGCACAAACTGTGCAGCGCGCCTATTTTGTCCATACCTAAGAGGAACGAGAAATTTATAGATTACTATGACACTTCACACAATTGGTTGATATAGAAAGATAGGTCATAGCTTATGCTTTATGAAAACTTAAGGTTCACTAGGTGATTTACACAACGCATGATCTGGATCTTGAAGCAGTAGTCTTTATCCTTGGAGACATTAGTTGTACGGTATGAAGTGTATTGTATTCACAGACCATAAGAGCCTCCAACACATCTCGAACCAGAAAGAGTCGAATACGAAGTAGTACCGTTGGATGGAACTAATAAGTAATTGTAACCGTGAAAATTCGTTATCACCTGAGGAAAACTAATGAGCTAAGCCGTTAAGAGTACAAGTGGATAAATAGTTTAGGATAAGGGCTAGTAAAAATCGATATTTCGTGAATAGAATATGATTACTCTGTTTGGTGGAATAAGAAAGCTGACTATGGATGAAGGACACAAATTAAGATATGTCGTTCACCCCGGATCCGATAAAATGTATCATGACCTTAAGGAGCTGTACGGGTGGCCTAACATGAAGGATGACATTGCCACATATGTCAACAAATTCCTAACATGCTCCAAAGTTAAGACAAACATAAGAAACCATTTGAGTATTAGTCGACCGCCTAACAAAATCCGCACATTCCTACCAATAAAGAAGAACAATAGAATGAATAAGCTAGTCCAAACGTACCTCAAGGAAGTCATCTCCGGACACGGAGTGCCTATTTAAATCATTTCGGATACGAATAGCAGATTTACATATAGGCTTTTGGCAATTATTACTACAAGCTTTGGATACAAACTTGGACATGAGTACCACTTATCACCCTCAGACCAATGGTCAGAATAATAGAACGATCCAAACCCTAGAACACACATTAAGAGCCTGTGTAATGGATACTCAATTGCCTTAGTGGAATTATTAACTACAATAGCTATCACTCGAGTATTAAAGCTGCTCCATTTGAGGCCCTCTACGGGCGAAAGTGTCGATCGCCGATTTGTCGGGTAGGAGTAGGAAATAGCCAAATCACTGGCCCTAAGACCATTCACGAAACTACCAAAAGGATAGTACAGATACGGAACTGACTAAAAGTTACCTGCGATGGTAAGAAAGTTATGCAGATGAAAATAGAAAATCCCTTGAGTTCTAATTAGGAGAACAAGTATTGATGAAAGTCTTGCCATGGAAGGGCGTGTTACGATTTGGGAAACAAGGATAATTAAACCCTCGATACATTGGCAATACAAAGTCTTAAAGGGGATTGGACTCGTAGCTTATCGTTTAGAGTTACCACCAGAGCTTAACAGCATGCACAATACCTTCCATGTATCGAATAAGAAGAAGTGGTTGTTAGAGGAGACACTTGTTACCCCTTAGGAGAGATCTAACTAAATGATAAACTTCGCTTCACCAAAGAGCCGGTTGAAATCATGGACCGTAAGGTCAAGGGATGGAAGCACAGTTGTATACCTATCCTCAAGGTCAGATGGAATTCTAGGCATGAACCAGAATTATCTAGGGCATGCAAAGGCCAGTAAAAGCAAAGATACTCTCATCTACTCTTAAGTAACAATACCCTTGAGGAAACAAGATAATATTTCGGGACGAAATTCCCTTAACAGGGGGAGACTGTAACATCCGGCACTAAACCAGGTTAGCAACAATGACCTAATCTGTATTTAATAGCCAATTATACCCTAATCAGTGGTCATTAGTAATTAATCAAGTGATTAACAAGGGTTATTAGAAAATTCAACTCAATTAGAATCAAATTTATCGGTGTGATGAATCGGGAAATCAATTAATCCGATCAATTTACGATATGAGGGATTAATTCAACTAAGTACATAATTAAATTATGATTACTGACACTAATCAAACACTAATACAATTACTTAACATTAATTATGCAAGGCTAAAACAATTCATTAAAACAATGCATCTAAAAGTATTTATGAAATTACAAGAAAAGGGAAATACAAGAATACATTTCTAAATACTTTTATACAAAAAAACAAAAATGAAAATACATGTATAATACATGTATGGCCAGCCATATAGGCATGTGGATATTAGAAGTTGACTTTTATTTTTTTAATATTACTTTAAACACAATCATTTTGTTTAAAAGTGCACTCTACCTTTTCATCCATGCCTTTCATCATTTGAAAGACCAAACACTTTGCCTATAAATAAGACCTCATTTCTCAATTCTTTTCCACACTTCAAACAACAAAAACCTCTCCTTTTCTCCTATCAAAACCGGATTTATACACTCACACATCACAAACTTCTTCATTCAAGTGTTCTTCAAGTGTTCTTGGTGTTCTTCATGTGTTTTTAGTGCATATCTTGCAAGGGTTTCAACTTCTACTCAAAATCATATTCTAAATACTTCAAAGTAAGTAAATACTAACTTATTTCATCATACATTTATGTTTATATAAGTCTTGCATAATATATATAATCACCAACAACAACAAGATACACAAAAACTCAAGTTTATAAGTTTCTAGTTTTTATTTTTAAGTTGTTTCTTCAAATGTGCCTATGAATATATGAACACATTATAAACATGTTAATATTATGAAAACATGTGTTATATATGTGTTATATAACTTTTACAACTTTTATACAAGTAGTCTTTAAATAAACAACAAGAATCATAAGTTGTTTCAAGTTTATATACTACAGATTTTCGGCAGAAAATTTATATCGACTTTGAAAAATCATAACTAATTCATAACTCAACGAAATGAGTTGATTCTTGTCTCAAAAGTTAGATCTATGGCTTAACTAGATTTTGGAGTTTAAGACCTCCAGAAATTATTTGGGAAACCGAAAGTTTGACAGCTCAAAAATGGCCAACATAGGGTTTTCAACGAGCTTTTTCACCAACCTAAAAATCTCGAAAAGTGGCCGTTCTTGATTCTAAAAATACTTTGTATATAGTAGTTTAATGTCCTAGAAAACCAAAGTCTAAAACATTTTGGAGCTTGGTCAAAAACAGCCTCAAAGTAGGCCGAAAAACGTCTGAAAAAGCTGGAAAATTATATATATATATATATATATATATATAAACTTGACGTTTTAAGCAAATCTTATTTATAAACTTGTAATGTTGGGTGATTTAAGACATAAAAATCTATAAATATACCTATTATCATATATTAGTGATATTAAGTCCTTATTATCATTTAGGACTCGGTTAAACACTCCGGTTTCATCACCCATCAAACAACGCACATTTGCATTTTTGCGCATATTTTGCCATCGCAATTCCGGTGAGTCTTCATAGCCCCTATTTTCACTATCTACTGGGGTGGAAATACATGCACTATTTTCATATGTACATCAAAACTGTTTATTTCTTATATGTATTACATGTTTGGATCCATCAGCCCTCAAATCATGAACCGTTAATTGCATTTATTTGCAAGCGCGAATATATTGTGGATAGATCTATTGGGAGTCATGTCCCCTACTCGGGTTAGCTCGGGTCGGCTAACAACGGGTGCATATATATTCAACACACGGTATTACGTATGGGAATACTGCACGGGGCAAACTCATTTTAATTAAGCTTCGGTTGCATGATGGTTTATGTAATACATACACGGAATTTATGATTTTATAAATTCAACTCATCTGATAATGTCCATACAACTGGTCTTTTCTCATTTTAATTAAGCTTTGTTGACGTATTTTAGCGTGTATTTTCAGGAAATTAAGGCAAGTATGCCTCGGACGTATTTTACTTTCAAGCTTCCGCATCCATGGAGTCGCATGCATATTCAAATTTACGGAGATTTAGCTGCATTATTTTGGATATTTTAATTACGTAATTAAATCTCTGTATTTGTGCGAACTTCATTTCTCATATCAGACTATGTAAAACATTACTATGTTTTAAAGCTTTAACGATGTATTTTAAAAACGTCCATATAGTGGTCGTTCATTATGATTATGGTTACGCTTCCGCACTCGTCACGCCTCGCTGCCAACCGGGATAGCAGGGTGTGAGAAAGGACGACAAAAGGTTGTTCGTTATTCTAAGGTGAAGGATGATGTCAAAAAGTTGTATGAAGCAGAGAATCGTGCATACACTATCATTAGAATGGTGTTACCTCAGGACATACTGCACACTTTCCGTAATCAGAAGACAGCAAAAGAGCTCTGGGATGCGTTGGAAAAACGGTGTGAGGGTAACCCGAGGGTTAGAAGGAAATGAATGGAGATGCTCAAGCAGCAGTTTGCTATCTTCAGAGCGTTGAAGGATGAAAGTTGGATGAGACAATCACTCGTTTCTATCATCTGCTAACTGAGTTGGACAGTCATGACATTGAGTATAGTGAAACTGAGAAGAATAATAAGCTTCTGGATGGTACCGGCCAAATGGGAGATGTACGTGGCCTTAATTAAGCATGATGAGGACAAATACTATACTCTAACTCTAGAGAATGTTGTAGGAACACTGAGGGCGTATCATTTCGAGTTGCTGAAGAAGGAAACTGATTCTGATCAAGCTCAAGATCCTGCAATGTACTTTGGGAAATCAAAACCTTCAATGGCAGCTGAAATGAAGACATCTACAGCCTTCTTCTCGGGAGAAACGTCGTCACAGGCTAAGCCAGAAGACTCACAGAGTAGGGCTTTCTTAGGGTTTGCTAGACCAGAAGAAAAGCAGCATCAGACTACTCCGGCATCTACATCTCAAGGATATTCTAAGATGCCTATGAGCGCAAAATCTGCTAAAGACCATCTGAATGTGTTGGCTTCATTCGTGGCCGCTTACGGCAATTGTGTTCAAGGCAAAATCAACGATCCTACACTTTGGGATGAGGATTACGATCAGGTAGACCCTGATGATCTTGAAGAGGTGGATCTGCAATGGCAACTGGCCATGGTAACTCAGAGAGTTAAGAGGTTCATCAAAAGAACGGGAAGAAATCTGAATGTGAGTAACAATAGGATTGGATTCGATAAGTCCAAAGTTAAATGCTACAACTGTCAAGGGTTAGGACACTTCGCTAGAGAGTGTCAGAGACCGAAGGAAGAAAATTACCAGGGACAGTATCGGAATCAGGGACAGTATCAGAACCAATCACAAGGGCGAAATCTTCCGAGTACTACAACCAGTCAAGCAAATATAGCTGGTCTGTTATCTAATGTAACATCAGACAGACAGCTAGACGGCACTTATGACTGGAGTACACATCCAGAATCGAACGCTAGAGCCTTTATGGCTGAAGTGACTGAGAATGGAGGTTAAGGGGCAGAGGAAGTCACAGGGGACAGCAGTCAGAATGAAAGCAGTCCGATGTGGGTAGAGAAGTCAGATGATCAGACAATTCTGGAGTTTGCCGCTCAGATGGCCAATGTGGAATCAGATCATACCAAGGTAAGTCTGAACTTTTCTCTTTTCCATGAGTTGTGTGTTTTATGTGCTACATCTAACGACATGTTAAATTTAGTACTAGAATCACATCAAAATATATCTGCTCAAAATGAAATGTTAAAAACAGATAATGCTAGCCTAATAGATATAAAGCAAGATCTTAGGGATAAGCTTAAGGCTGATGCACATAGTTCTAAAGGACAAACTGAGCGAACAGTGTGTTATGTTAGAACTCATGTAAGAACATGTTGAGACATTAACCAAGGAGCTGAAAACCAAAGACATAGAGCTAGCTGAGTCTAAGGTAAAGGTAGCTGAGGTCAATAGTAAACTTGAAGAGTTTAGGAACTCATCTCTTAAACTAGGGAAAATCTTAGATGCACAACGTCAATCTAAGAAGCCTGTAGGTATAGGATATCATGAGAGTCCTCCACCTTTCAATGACAATTATGTACCTCAACCTCAGGAGAAAACTGAGAAATTAGTAGACTTAGAGGAAATACCGGAACAAGTGTCTGAAACTGTAAAGGAAAATGCAACTAAGGTGACTACCAATAATATCAAGATTAAGAAAGTTCAGTTTGTGCCATCCTCCACTGATAAACCTGTAGGACAACCCAAAATTGACTTTAATGATCAGGATGATGAACCAGTCGCTATAGTTGAACCAAAAGAGCCAGACACTAGTGAGACACCGAAATCAAAGGGCGCACACAAAAGTCAATTGATAAAATGTCTTGCTTTAGATGTCACGAAAGAGGGCATGTTGCTTCTAGCTGTCCGCATAGGAATATAGACAATACTCCTAAAACAGGCAAGCTAGAACAAGTTAAGCCTTCTACAAGTGTTGCAAGCACTAATAGTTCTCAGAATACCGAGAAAACTGTGAAAGCTAAACAAAAATCTGCTGTGAAGCAAATACCTGTGTCAGGTCGACCAAAAGAAGTGATTAGGACTAATTCACCAAATCGAGTCAGTAATCAATATAGGTCTGGACCGCAACAAAAATATAGGAGTACTACACCTAGCAGAGATTACACTCCGGTTAGGTCTCACACTCCTGTTAGATATCAAACACCAGGTAGAGCTCAGGGATATCAGTCTGAAATGAATTATAATCGTAATTATTCAAGAGCTCCATAGCAAATGCCTACACAAAGGCAACGAGTGAACTTAAATCACTCGGCACCACAACAAACTCCAGTTCAAAGACCCAAGTCACCTGAAAGGAGAGATGGGTATTTGAAAGAGTTTAAGTATGTGGACGAGAATGGTATTACCAAGTCAGTCATGGCTTGGGTTCCCCATGATAACTAACCTATTTTCTTTCATGTGCAGGAGATAACTACATGTCCAAACAACAAATGGTTTGTCGACAGTGGTTGCTCCAGGCACATGACAGGGGAACGAAGTCTACTTGCAGACTTCAAGGGAGGAAAACGGGGCTTTATATCATTCGCGGGCAATAAAGGAGGAAATATCACTGGTTCTGGAGTGGTCACTAATCGGACGATCAAATTGGATCAAGTTTATCACGTTGATAAACTGGTTCATAATCTCATTAGTGTATCTAAAATCTGTGATAAAAAGAACTCAGTGCTAGTCACTGACACTGAGGCGTTAGTGCTAAAACCGGGGTTCAAGATACCTGAAGAGTGGATACTGATGAGGGCTCCAAGGAAGAATGACCTGTACATGCTCGACATGAACAAGCCGGAATCTTCGATGGGACCAATCTGTTTGTTATGTAAAGCTTCATAGACTGAGTCGGTTTTATGGCACAGACGCATGGCACACTTGCACCTGAGAAAGATGAACTATATTACGAAAAATGGATTGGTGCAAGGTGTTCCGATGAAGAGTTTTCAGTTCGAGGATAAGTGTCTACCGTGCAAGAAAGGAAACAACACAAGAAGGCACACAAGTCCAAGACTCAGAACTCCATCGCTGCCACATTCGATTTGTTGCATATGGACCTCTTCGGACCAATCACCAAAAGGAGTATAGGTGGTAGTTGGTACTGTTTAGTTATTACTGACGATTACTCACGTTTTTCTTGGGTTGTCTTTTTAGGTACAAAGGACGAGACTGCTGCAAATCTCATCAGGTTCTTAGACCAAGTGGAGAATTCTTATGGAACGAGGGTTAAACGCATTTGTAGTGATAACGGAACAGAGTTTAAAAAAACAGTAATTGGTGTATATTGCCTATCAAAGGGCATAGTGCATCAATTTAGTGCACCTTATGAGCCACAGCAAAATGGGGTGGCCGAACGGAAAAACAGGAAATTGATTGAGGCAGCAAGGACCATGTTATCGGATTCAAAGCTTCCTACCATGTTTTGGGGGGGAGGCAGTGAATACCGCATGTCATGTTTTAAATCGGGTCCTTACTGTCAAATCTTTGAACAAAACCGGTTATGAAGTTTTGAATAAAAGGCCACCTAAATTAACTGCCTTTGAACCTTTTGGGGTACCATGTACTTTAATGAGAACAAAACATCAACCTAAGTTTGGTGAAAAGGCTGACGATGGATACTTCCTAGGTTATGTGTCGAACTCACCAAACAAACGAGTTTTTAACAAATCTAATGGTACAGTAGAGATTGTGTATAACATTGAAGTCACAAGTTATACACATGAACCCCAAACATGTCCGGAATGGATATTTGACTATGACAAACTGTTTGAGTCATTTAACATTCATTTGGATGAAAATGCAGGTACTATCGAAAAGGACATGTCGTCATTAAATCTGAATGACGAGGGTCATAGCTTTCTGAGGACCACTTTTTAATCAAAATCCGAGCCTACATCAACTGAAGATAGATCTCCAGAATTTACTGATTCTGAAGCGCCTACAAACGAAAATCAGACGACAAATTCTAACTCTGAGGAAAATGTCCACGAGGAAGAAAATGTAGAGTCTGAAGTCGTTCCCCCGTTAGGAGAGATAGGATCCAACATGGGAGATGATCTGAGAGTTGACGAGATAGAGACATCTAGGATCAACAAGAACCATCCTATAGAAAGCATCATAGGAAGTCCTAATGCGGGTGTGAGGACTAGGAGTAGTTTAAATAACAACACAGTGTTGTTGTCGATGATAAATGACTCCGAGGCTTTTCATACCTGCCTCTATTCTTGTTTCATCTCGCAAGTAGAGCCGAAAAACGTGTAAATGGCACTAAAAGATAACTCTTGGGTTGAAGCGATGCACAAAGAACTGTCACAATTTAGGAAACTAGAAGTGTGGGAGTTAGTTCTATTACCTCGAGGGGAAATAGCAATAGGAACCAAATGGGTTTTTTTAAGTGCAAAAGAGACGATCAAGATATAGTCACTCGCAACAAAGCAAGGTAAGTTGTAAAGGGTTTGAACCAAGAGGAGGGAATCGATTATAATGAGGTGTTCGCGCCAGTAGCAAGTTTGGAAGCAATTCGTTTGTTTCTAGCTTTTGTTTCCTTCAAGGGCTTTAAGGTTTATCAGCTAGACGTTAAGAGTGCTTTCCTTTATGGGAAAGTGAAGGAACTGGTGTATGTGGAACAGCCGCCCGGGTTTACAGATACGAAATATCAAGACAGAGTATATCGATTAGATAAGGCTCTGTATGGATTGCATCAAGCACCAAGGGCGTGGTACGAGACTCTATCCAACCATCTGTTAGAAAATGGGTTTGAAAGAGGAAGGATAGACAGTACGCTGTTCGTGAAGCGAAAAGGAGAACATTTCATCTTGGTACAAGTGTACGTCGATGATATCATCTTTGGATCATCAGACGAGCAAATGTGCAAGGATTTTGAAAAGGTGATGAAGTCAAAATTCGAGATGAGTGCAATGGGTGAGTTGAATTTTTTTCTAGGTTTGCAAGTTGACCAAAAGAAGGAGGGCATGTTTATCCATCAGACGAAGTATGTCTACGACATCTTAGAGCGTTTCGGGATGGAAGGAACCAAGCTGACAGCTCACTTCAGCACGCCGATTCAAGTGAATCACAATCTCGGACCAGGTACTGAAAGTGATACCAATGTGGATCCGACGTTATATCGGGCCATGATTGGGTCACATATGTATTTAACTGCTTCTTGACCTGATATTATATTTGCTGTTTGTATTTGTGCTAGGTTTCAAGCTAATTCGAAAGAGATGCACATGAAAGCTGTGAAGCGGATTCAACGATACCTCAAGTCGAAACCGAAGCTGGGACTTTGGTATCACGCGGAGGGCGATCTGGAATTGGAGGCGTTCACGGATTCAGACTACGGAGGATGCAGCTTGACGCGCAAGTCAACAACTGGAGGTTGTCAGTTCCTAGGAGGGAGACTCGTTTCCTGGCAATGCAATAAACAGACTTCGGTAGCCGTGTCAACGTGCGAGGCCGAATACGTTGCTGATGGTAGTTGCTGTTCACAGGTTCTGTGGATACAACAACAATTGCGGGATTACGGTTTGACTTACACTCATACTCCTATTTGGATAGATAACCAGTCAACAATTGCCATAACTAATAATCCAGTTAAACATAATAAAACCAAGCACATAGACATATGACATCATTTTATACGTGATTGTGCTGAAAAGAATTTAATCAAGCTGGTAAAAGTAGCAAGGGATGATAATAATGCTGATTTATTTACCAAAGCTTTTGATAAGTCACGTTTTGAGTATTTGGTTCAACTAAATGGAATGCGTAATCCAGAGTGAATTGACCTTAGTAGAGTTTTATTTCTTTTTATAGCAGTAGTCTTTCTTTCTTTTTATAGTAAGTTTAGTATCTTATGATAGTTTCCTTTTTTTTGTAAGTTAGTAGGTTACTTTATTTTCTTACTTTTCTTTTAAGAAAAACAAAAGAAAAAAGAGAGAAAAACCATAAAAAAATTTCAAAAAAAAAGAGAATATCAGAAAAAGAGTTAAGTCCTAGATGCATAGGTTCAAAGTGACGAAAATTAGCAAAGTTAATACAAGCTCTAAGTGTTTGACTTTCACACATAATGCACCTAAAATTCTAAGTGTTATACATTGTCTAGTTTGATATGTTGGTAGGCATAATACATATAGGGAGTCTCAAGGCTTATAAAATATTCAAGAAAAAGTCAAACGTGTCACTAACTTAGATGTACGACCAATTGGTCTTAATTTTTATGTTAGAGACATACAGACTTTGATTGTAAATGAGGTATGCAAACTTTCTTGGGATGTATAGCAACATCAGATTCATCTTAAAGAAATGGAAAGAATAGAAAAATCATACTGAGTTAAGAGTCAAAACAAGTAACTCTGTTGTACGAAAGTACAGACCTGTTGCCTCTGTTTTGATTCGAGTTAGCAAGATAAGTCGTTTTGTTGTACGTCGGTACAGACCTGTCACCACTGTCTTGCTAGCTTTAAAAATAAACCTTAAGACAAACTAAGACACTTTGTTGTATGTAAATACAGACATGTGTCCGATGTTTGCCTTTTAAAGAAAGTTTGCAAATACCAAAAAGTTATAATCATTGTGTGTATGCCTTGATCATAAAAGTGTGTCTATGTATAAGCCACGTAAGATAATTTCATGATAAATAAAAAGGCCAAGGGATATTCCGACAAGTAACAACGTTTAAAGGGAAAATAATACCAACAATTGACTAGAAATGTATGTCACGACAAACAATCAAAGGAACCAAAAATTCCTAAGTGTGAAAGTTTGAATGCTGAAAGTGAATATTTGACACCGCTATCTGATTGAACCTTTTTTTGGCTATACTCGTCAAAAATATTCTGTTAAGTAGTATAGGTTGAAAATTTTTAAAAATAATGTAGATTAGTTTAAAGTTTAATTTTTTTTTCACAATTTTAACTTTAACTTATTTTATTTATAATTTTTACTTCATTTTTAAATTTTATTTTTACTTAGGAAAAAGGTCAAAATTACTGAGGGTGCATTCCTAGTTGAATAAAATAAACACTGCGTGAAAATCTGGTGCTTAGACTAAATGATTATGCATAGTTTATTCCGTTACACGAAAAGGTTGAAATAGTTGAAAAAGTTGAATTTAATTCAAAGATTTTCGAAATTTTCAAATTTTCAAAGTTCAATTCGAGTTTAACCAAAATCGAATGTACATTCGAATTTGGCAGGTACTTCGAATTTGTTGATAAATTCGAAAGTCGACAAACAAACTTGAAGGTGGTTAGTATAAATAGGTCAACAGTGACAAGTCATTATCACCTACCTTCGAATTTGAGTCTTCGAGTTTACTGTGAGCGATTTCGAGTTTGTCTTCGAGTTTGCCGTATTCGACTTTTCTACTATTTGTCGAGTTTTTGTCCGTTTATGTTCGAGACTACTAGCAAATCTAGGTATAATCAACTGTGTTGTACAAGATTTAGGTGGTTTTAGACTCCATTTGAGCCAAACTTAACGGATTTTGAAGTTTTAACGATAGAAAGTTTGTATTTCCAATTAACAAACTTTGAACCGGTGAAAAGTCAAATTGATTACAAATATCTTTGATTAGTACCTATTAGGACTAATGAATGTAATTTTCTAAGTCTAAATTGGTTAAAATCTTGGATTTTTGTTGTTATTCAAACCGACATGTTCGAGTTTGATCATTGTCTCGAATTTGATCATGGCTTCGAGTTGGGCTTCGAGTTTGTCATTAAACTCGAAGCATCCACTAAATTCGAAACTATGGTTGTTTCAAACTTGTCATTCGAGTTTACCATTATATTCGAATTATTTGCTTAAAATTTAAATCAAACTTGTAGAAATTCATAGGTGTTGGATTTTGTACTTATACAAGTTCAAAATAAAACAAATTTGAATTTAAACAAGTTTATGTCTATCTTAATAATTCTAATATCTTATATGCTTTAATGGGCAGACATGGCTGATAGAGTTTTCGTTCCAAAGCATAATATGGTCATTTCTCCGGACCATGAGATACTAGAGGCTCAAGCATACCGCCAAATGGTGGATTTTTTGGTTGGATCAAGGATTTCGTATGCTCTGTCGCATAATATCCAGATTGTAATCCCGTATGTTCGTCAATTTTGGGATCATTTACAAGTCGACTGTACTGTTACTCCAACAGTATTGAGGACGAGGATTGCTGGACACCCTCTAGTGTTTTCAGCTGACGTGTTGCGTCGAGTGTTGCAGCTCGGCTCTCCAGAGCAGGAAAATGGGCCGACTGACTTTCCATTAGCAATCAGGCAAGCAGCATTTAGCAGAATGGGATATAGTTTGGACGTGACTAAGTCCTCATACATGAAGAGTGGGCTGATAGGACAATGTCGATACCTAGCTCACGTCTTTATGGTGTGTTTTGCTGCCAAGAAAGCAGGATTCGATTATATCGTATCAAAGATTCAGTCAGGGATGATAGCGTTGGTTTACAATCAAAGATTTAGCTACTCAGAGATGTTCTTTACAGAGTTAGTTCAACAAATAACAGCTCCGGACCGAGAAAGATTTCTGCTATATCCGAGATTCGTAATGATGCTGATAAGACATTTCCAACCGAACCTGCCACAGCTGAATGAAATTCAAAGTGTTGCGGTGATTGACAAATGAATCTTTGCAGATTGTCAAGCTCATCGAGGAAGATTAGCTAGGCCAGTGGAGGCACCACTTTATGGTGCGGTGGTAAATCCAGATTTCCAAGTCGGGGAAGGTGCCAACTGGGAAGGGGATATACAGTTTCCACAGCAACCGCAGCAACAGCAACCGCCAGAACCGAGGCCTCAGCAACAAAGAAGGAGGCAAAGACCATCTGCGAGACAAACTCAGGCTGCTAAGCCTTCCACAAGCCAAGTGCAAGAGCCGGAAGAGGCTGGTCCTTCAACTGTACCACCTGTATCTGATCCGAGGCTTCAAACTTTGGAAGAGATTTGGGCAGCTGGGCCGCATGCTAATGAGGCAATTACTTCTAAGCTTATTGAAAATCTCTTGGAACCTCCAGAAGGAGAAGTTGACATTTTTAAGGTGATCGATGATTATCAACCTGAAGCAGCAGGCGAAGCCGAGTCAAATTCTTATTATGAGTCAGAAGAAGTTGAAGAGATTGAGGTTGAGAGAGAAGCAGACAATCCAGCTATCAGAATAATGACATATAGGTCACGACTATTATTTATTAACAAAGAGGCTGCGAAGAAAAGAGCATCGAGAACTTCTGATGACGATGACTCGGATTTTGAGGACGAAGATGTAGTTCCTTTGGTGCCTAGGCATAGGGCCAAAAGGCATCGTTTCATGCAGGGAGCTTCATCAGCCTCTGCTTTTGAGCCAAAAATACCTTCCGCCCAACCATCAGAACCCACATCCATTTCACCACCAACACCTGTTCAAACATCCGTTCCCCCACCAATCATCCCAACTCCCATCCAATCCATACCATCCACTTCATCAACCTTCACAGATAATCAAAGGTTTTCTGAGCTATTGGGGAGATACAGAAGCATAACGCCAATGTGGACAACGAGAATGTTGAGTTAAAGAAAGTTGTTGGAAAGATTTAGGAAGAGAATCTGGAGCTCAAAACTTTTGTTGCAGATCAAGCTGCTGAGATTCGATCGATGCGATCCCTAATTGAGCAATTACTAAAAAATCTAAAGGCTCAGGGGGAGACGAGCAGTAGGGATCCGGAGGAGCAGCAAAGGGGAGATGATGAAGGCGATGATCCCAATGCACCGAAAGAGAATGAGCCAGTAGATTTTCCTCCTGCTCTATATGCTGAAGTTCACGGGGAGCCTAGTCAAGCTGGTGTTGAAGGAGGAGAAGGAGGTGAGGCTGGTTCTTCAAAGACTCATGAAAGTGATATGATAGACGCCTTGAGAGATATTGAGGAAGAAATAATGGATTTTGATTTTAAGGATGAAATGGAGGAGTTCGAGGAAGGGGAATTCGTACCAGAGGAAATTGTTGATTGGAGATCTGACGATGATGTGATAGAAGACGAGACGATAATGTCAACGAAGTGATTATTAAGTCACAGCCTATCACGAAGTTGTATGTGCGAGATAATCACAATGTGATTGATATAGATGAAATCAAGATAGCCTCGGTCGAAGACTCTGAACTTGAAGAAGCAGAAAAAGAGCCTTCCAGGGCTGATTTATTAAATCTGTGGTTCAAGAAGGAAGAAAAGAAAGAAAAGCCGAAGATGAAGAAGAAGATGAGAGTTCCAGGGGCAGAAAATCTCTCAGGAGGCATTATCAGCTTGTTCTTTGACAGCGAACAACAGCTTTTCATTTTGAAGAGGAGAGATGGACTCCAGTACCTGAGGCGTACACTTAAAGTTTTTAATACATTGCCGAAGGTAGAAGTAAAGGAGTTAGCATGGAAAGAACTGATCAATATCGGTGAGAACCCATATGCTGAGGTTATAGCCAAGATAATCATAAAAGAGGGCCGTTCTGGAAAGTTTGAAAGACTTAAGCCGAGATCAGGAAAGAGAATAGAGGATGAATCAAGGATAGATCCTCATACGGGAAGGCCTTGGGCCAGAATGGTTTATAAACCCGTCAAATGCTTGAGAAGGGTGCCTATGAAATCGATGCCACAAAACGTTTTGAGTAACATGAAATGGTGGTACGTCGATAATGAAACAGCCGAAGCAGTCATGGAGGATACACAGGACAAAGTTATTTTGAGAGTGTATGATCCACTGCATAAACCTATCGAAGGACGATCTGAAGAAGCTACATGATCAACATATCTTCTTTCACGAAGGATGGAGATCTGAAGCCAGAAAGTTCCAGAAGATAGTTAGAGTATGTATAGATGCAGGTATATATGCAGGAAGTAGTATATATGGTCCAATTACTTAACCAAAATGTAAATAGTCAGAAGCTATCATCAAGGGGGAGTCTGTTGATACACCCTGTGTGACGATAGCAGTCTAAGTAGTATTAGCATTTTGTGTAAGTCATGCTTCAAGGTTTTGAATATTAACTAGTATTTGATATAAGTGATTTTATGTGTTTGATATTTATTGTTTGTATGTTTGAACTTGGTGTAACATATTACAAGAAGTTCAAACATAAAGTTCAAAGATTAATTCAAACATAAGTTAAACATAGAATCAAATAGCAGTTGACATGTGAAATTCGAATTTAGCATAAATTCGAATGGGCCTTGGGCCTTGTTCGAGTTTGTCCCATGATAAACTCGAATGGGTCTCTATATTTAGGGATTAACTCGAATGTTTAGTAGACTTTTGCAGAATTCTGTGCATGATTAGCAAAAGGCGATCTCGAGTTTATCAGATATCTGTGTGTGTGTTCGGAGAGAATCATCGCGTAGGTTCGTTCGTAGTCGTTCGTACAACGCCGTGGTAGTCTCCGTGTTCCGTGAGTGTGATATATCCGTCAAGCCGCTAACGAGGATTCCGCACTCGTTGGTGTGTGTCGCGTCTAGATAGATCTGTAGTTGCAAGACCTTACAATCCCCCATGGACCGGAACAAGGTCTAAGTTAAGCATCCACTAATGATTCTCAAGCTTCTAAACGCAAGCTCTGATACCATGCTGTAACACCCCTCCCGATCCCGGAAATGTCACGTCAACCCAATATCATAAGTGGCAATAACGCAAAGAATCTGTAACACACATGTCATAAGATAATGCAGATTATGGCTAATTTAAAACTTTAAACTTCATATGCAAAGTTAAACACAATACAGTACATTCGCAATCCCAGATTAGACTAAACATATTAACTCTGTCCATCAGATACACCACTGATACAATATCCCAAATACTATTACATGCAGTTCTAACATATCACCAAACAGATATCAAAGTCTTCCAGTCAATCCCCAGCTCTACCTCGGCGGTTGCTGAGATCCCTTCTGATTCCCTGAACATGTTAGACTCGAAGACATGAGCTATAAAGCCCATGAGCACACGAGGGTAGACACTGCACATAAACACATAGCACGTAGCACACAATCCCTGCCCCTGTCCCGATTGCCCAACACGCATCCCAGGTATATAAACATAAGTATGAGATCTGAATGATAACACAGGCCCTACGGGGACCCCTCCCCGGCCGACACACCGCACACAGCAGTGAGCGGCAATAACCCTGTAGCACAAGAGCGACCCGGCTACAGGCCCTGCCGTATATATACGCCCCAAGGACTGCTAGGGACAGTCAACCCGCGCGATCCTTTTCGTGACTCACTGTCAGTATGGAACACATCACGGACCCCTGGGATCGATCTCATATCTCATACGTAACACATATAAGGAATAGAGTATACCTGAGGTTCATGTCCCTGTCTCATATATACACCACACGCACAAGTAATAGCAACACAACTAAAATCATAAAGACCGCGCGCGTTAAAAAAGAACTCGAGTACTCACCTGACTGATTTCCCGAAGTCTGGCCTCCCTGATCAAACCCGGCTCGAGGTCCGCTAGTCCCTGTAATCACATGGATATTCCAATGGTTAATCACAGACCCAATTCACACATACACATAACCACAATGACCCGAACTCAATTCGAACCCGACAACCCCACAGAACAGAAACCCGATCAGTACCCGAAACCCGACTCAAAACCCGACTCAAGGTAACCCCAACTGGACCCCAAACCCAGACAAAACCCAGCCCGAGCAATCCCGGAGGAACCCGACACAATTCCGACCCAAAACTCATTTCATAATACCCACACCGGATTTCCCCTACAGGCCCTTGGTCGCACCGCGGAGACCCTGGTGGTCGCGCCGCGACACCGCGAAAACCTGAACCCTTGACCTGCGATTTCCATGGTTGCCAGGAGGTCAAACCTCCCCTAATTTCGATTTCACCAATAAATAGACACATAAATTCATCACATAACAGTCCCCTACAACTGGGAATCACTTCACATCATTTCACAACACATATCACAATTTAGAGACTCAACTCAATACCCATAGCTTCTTGAGCTCCCAAACACAAGGATGAAGGAGATGATGATGTTCTATCCAAGTTTCAACACTCAATTCAGCTCACACAAGGATCTCTTGCTGCTGAAGTCTCTCACAACACACACACATGACACTTTAGGGTTCTTGCTAAGTGAAGAAAGCGAGAAAGAATAAGCATTTACATGTACGTATTTATCTCAACAGGTCCCGAACCTAATAACCCGAAGTCAATATCACATTTTCACTATTAATGCCCATTTAACCCATTTAGTCCCGTGATCCCAAAAATATAATCCATCCGCTAAAATTATAACCCAATGACACGCAAGCCCAATCCCGACACGTATCAATCCACGAAATGGGATATAATTGGACCAACCCAATATTAATAATTTATTTATCCACTAAAATAATTCCACGTACCAGGTCCAAAAGACGGATGTTACATTAAAAAAGCTATATTACAGTGCACTAAAAATAGTAAATTTAAATTTAAAAAAAGAGTAAAAAAGTTTTAAAAAAACAGATTAAAAAAGTAGTAAAAAAGTAAATAAAAAATAGTTTAAAAAAGCTGTAAAAAAGTAAAAAACTACAAGATAATGAAAGTAAGAAAACACATATGTAAAGGTTCGATTATCCAGAATGGTACCTTGTACATGCTTGATTTGGTATGGTTTCATTTATAAGGCTTACATGAGGTCTCGAAACATAAAAACCCATGCAGGAGACAACCATAGAAAATGATTATACGTTCATGGAGAACTTAATTAGACCAAAATACTAACCGTCAAATGAAGACATAAATGAGAGTTCATAGGACAAGTACCTCTAGAAGCGGCAAAAGATAGGTGATGAGTTCTAGAGTATCACAATATTGACCTGAGGGTTTGCCTGCAATTTAAAAACAACATGCATTAGGACTAACATATCTGATATTTAATAATTGTAGAGCAAGTAAATTTATAGTAGATAACCACCCTCACCTAGCTTATTTTCTTCCAAGAAGTGGATTTCGGCATTACATTGAAGTAAAAAAAAAGTTTAAAAACAACAAACAGTTTAAAAAACAGCAAAAAAGCAGTTTAAAAAAGCAGTACTACAGTGCCAAAAAAACAGTAAATATAAATTTAAAAAAACAGTAAAAAAGAAAAAAAAACAGATTAAAAAAGCAGTAAAAAAAGTAATAAAAAAAACAGTCTAAAAAAGCTGTAAAAAAGTAAAAAACTCCAAGTAAAGAAAGTAAGAAAACACATATGTAAAGGTTCATCTATCCAGAATGGTACCTTGTACATCCTTGATTTGGTATGGTTTCAATTACAAGGCTTACATGAGGTCTCGAATCATAAAAACCCATGCAGGAGACAACCATAGAAAATGATTACACATTCATGGAGAACTTAATTAGACCAAATAGTAACCGTCAAATGAAGACATAAATGTGAGTTCATAGGACAAGTATCTCTAGAAGCGGCAAAAGACAGGTGATGAGTTCTAGAGTGTCACAATACTGACCCGAGGGTTTTCCTGCAATTTAAAAACAACATGCAATAGGACTAACATATCTGATATTTGATAATTGTAGAGCAAGTAAATTTATAGTAGATAACCACCCTCGCAAAGCTTATTTTCTTATCAAATTATCTTTTAAAATATGACTTCAACAAAGGTGCAATGGACATTACCCTATTCATTAAGCGTCAGGGTCTGGATATCATAGTTATTCTAATATATGTAGATGATATAATATTTTGGTCTACTAACACTGAATTTTGTAAAAAGTTCGCGTTTTTAATTTCCCAGAAATTTGAAATGAGCATGATGGGTGAAATAAATTTTTTCACGGGTTTACAAGTCAAACAACTGCGGGATGGAATTTTCATCAATCGGTCAAAATATATTCAAGAGATTTTGAAGAAATTTAACATGGTCAACAGTTACCCATGAAAACACCCATGGCTCCTTATTCTTAATCAAAACACGAAGAGGACATTTTAGGGAAACCTGTTGATGTAACTCATTATCGAGGAATAATTGGGCCATTAATACATTTAACTGCGACTGGACCAGATATTATGTTTGCTACTTGTGTCTGTGCAAGATATCAGGCACATCCAAAAGAATCACATTTGGCTGCTGCCAAAAGAATTTTAAGATATCTAAAAGTACACCAAACTTAGGTTTATGGTATCCTAGGGAATCATAATTTACATTGACTGCCTTTTCTGATGCTGATCATGCAGGTGATAAAATGGATTGAAAGAGCACATCAGGAACAGTTTAATTCCTTAGTTACAAGTCTGTCTGCCGGTCATCCAAGAAACAACACTTTGTGTCACTATCAACAGCAGAAGCTGAGTACGTTGATGTATCATCATGCAGTTCACAAGTGTTATGGATAAAGAGCCAACTAAGAGACTACGTGTTTACACCTCAGAAGATTCCTATATATTGTGATTCTCAGAGCGCAATTGCAATTGCTTCAAATCCGGTGCAACACTCCAAAACTAAAACACTTTGACATTCGGTACCATTACATAAAAGATCATGTAAAAAATCGTAATGTAGAATTATATTTTGTACCGACAGAATATCAACTAGTTGATTCGTTTACCAAAGCGTTAGATGAAAAACACTTTACCAAATTGGGTATGTTGAATCGATAGATTTAAACATTCAGTTGTTACATATTATAATTTTAGTTTTACAATTTTTTTACTTGATTTAATGTTTGTTAATCTAATGTGATTTAAATTTTTTTAATTTTTCTGAGATTTAGCTGAATCGGATTGTCATGTGAAAGGGGAGCAAACATAAAATTTTTATCTCGTATTTGTATATCTATTAATTTTTTTTATCTGATTAATTGCAGGGGGAGCAAGCTTAAAAGGTGATATTGATCTGAGGGGCAGCATAAATGCAAAATTCAAGGGGGAGCAACATTTTATTTTTTTACTTCATTTTTTTGTTAACATATTTTTACTTCATTTTATTTTTGTGTTGTTCGAACGGTGAAAAATGAGAGCTTGGGTTAAATTTTAATGTGGGTCGAATATCAAATTTCAAAATTGCCTATAAATTTGAATTTGGAAATTCAAATTGAACTTTTTCAAAAACCTGTGCGCTGTTCACTTCTCTTCCAAAAAAATCTCTCACTTTTTACTTCATCAAGAAGAAATCAAAGTCTTTGTGTTATAATTCAAGAATTGTGTCGAAATTTGTAAGTATTTAAAGTTACTTGTTAATCTTAGGTGATTTAGATCTTGACAAGTGGTATCAGAGCCACAGGTTCTGTTTTTATTCTTTGTTTTCAAAGTCAGAAACTTTCAACTTAAAGTATTTAAATCTTTTTCTACAATGGAGTTTGATGGCAGCAGTAGTGGATCTGCGCAAGAACTTAAAGTGCCTATGCTCAAACCCAGAGAGTTCGAGATGTGGAAACTCATGATTCAACAGCACATTCAATTTATTGATTATGCCCTATGGGAAGCTGTTGAAAATCCTCCTGCAGTTGATCCTGAACTAGATGCTGAAGGCAAACCAAAAAGAACACCTCCAAAAACTGAGATTGAGAGAAAGGCTAGAATGAATGAGGTCAAAGCTCTCACTATTTTACAGATAGCCATTCCTAATGCTTATCAACATCAGTTTAAAAAATTCTATACTGCTCATTCTCTATGGCTTGCTTTAGAGAAAAGATTTGTTGGCAATGCTAGCACAAAAAGAAACCAAAAGGATCTTTTAACACAGTAGTATGAAAATTTTTTTGGTGGAAAGAATGAAAACCTTACTCAAATCTTTGATAGGTTTAATAAGTTGATAAGTGAAGTGGAGAGTGCTAAGGTTAGCCTGGATCAAGATGAGGTAAAAAGAAAATTCCTCAGATGTCTTGGTGAAGAATGGACAGTATATGCTGCACAGTGGAGAACACAGGACACTCTAGATGAAATAAAGTTGGATGATCTCTACAACAGCTTGAGAGTGTTTGACTCTGAAATTGAAAATAAAAATAAACTCTTTTCTTATAATCAATACACTGCTATTCTATCATCTGCATCAAATGATAAATCAAACTGCTGGGATTGTTTTTCACGGACTGATGGTAACACTTCTGAGGTTCATTATGAGGCATTTATTGCAAGTGATGGACTATTTGCTCTTAATTCTGAAGACCTAGAACAAATCCATCCAGATGATCTAGAAGAGATGGAAATAAGGCAACATGCCATGTTGACCATGAGGGCTAAAAGGTTCCTTAAACGGACTGGCAGAACAACCTTTCAAGCCAGAACAGAAGGCAAGCCAGAACAGAAGGCAAGCCAGCATTTGACAAATCAAAAGTTGAACGTTTCAAGTGTCACAAACTTGGGCAGTTTGCTAAAGAGTGTAGATCACAAGGTCAGCAGCCACCTAGACCCTAACAAACCAGTCAAACACAATCTTCACAGGCTCTTGTTTCTCAAGAAGACACTGTTTTTTACTGCAGTGACCAAACAGAAGAGGAGTTTCAGAATCAAGCTCCCATGGCAGAAACTACAACTGTTACTTCCATTGAACTACCATATGAGGTAAATACTAAACTCTGCTCCCACCCATTCAAAAATATGGTTAAAAAGTACAGATATCATAACGAAAGAATGTGTAAAACTCTAGCTAAGATGGAAGAGAGGAGGTATGAGTATATGCAGGAAATAGAAGATCTTGAAAAACAGATCAATGACTATAAGGACAATGAGATTCAGATGGGACATGATAGAACATATCATGAGTGGGAGAAAAAAGAACTAGAAGAGAAAATAGAGACCCTTAATAAGAAACTAGAAGAGGTTGAACAGGTGTTAGAAGCTCACAAGAAAGTAAAGTCTATAAACATAGATTTGGGTAGCTTCAAGTTGGCCAATCAAAAGTTAGAACACGTAATGGAAGTCCAATTTAAAGATAGGGTAAAATCTCAACACAATCCCAATGAAGGAATAGGATATAATGCTACCCCACCTCCCTATAACAATAAATACATTCATCCTATGAGTGAAGTTGCTGATAGGCTTGTGAATGAACCATCAGATGAGAAGATGAAACTGTAGATCCTGTCCTTGAGGATAAGCCTAAGCTGGAAGAAGAATTGACTACTACTGAAGGCAGTAAAAGTGAGGAAGCAGAGAGTAATTCCAAAACCATGATTGAATCTATAGTCTCTCCTGTTTCTAACCCTATTAGAACCAGCAGCCTGAGGGAAGAAACCAACAGTTTGAAAGGAAAAAGATAAATTGAGTGAATACAACCATGCTTCACATGCTTCTGTACCTTCTAACTGTAATGTTGCATCTTCTTCCAAGACAGATAAAAAGGGTAAAAATGTTCCAGTATGCACATGCCAAAAGCATGGTGTACAAAAGTTTCCCACACAGCAACAATTAAGGGGAAATCAAAAGAACAAGAATCAGTTATGGTCACACAAAACTGGTTCCCCTATCAAAACAATCAAAAGATGTTTTCACTGTGGCAGGAAAAACCATCTGGCCAAGCACTGTTTATATAAACCAGTTGTTGAAAAACATATTGTGTTTCGAAACATGTCGTTTCACAAAAACCAAAAGTTTCAAAGGCCTCAAAACCTGTCACCCCAGTTCCAAAGAATACAGTTGACCACAGGTTCATAAAATTTAACAAAAAGCAGCCTCTACACCAAAAACAAGCTTTAATGAAATCAAAACTGAGCATGAAACACGTATGGTGTGTCAAAGGCAAAAACACAGTTCAAACTGCTAATACAAAAGATTGAACTGTTAAGTCAAAAGTTGGAACTGGCAGTGCAAAGTCTGAAGCTGCTGGCACCCAACATCCAGTTCCAACTGCTAAGTCAAATACTAGAACTGGTACTGGATCTTCTAAGACTGTTAAAGAAAAAGTTGGAAAGAACACCTGGACACCTCATGTCATAACTAAATACTCATCACAGAATCCACCAGTGGATCTCTCTAAGTTTAAAAAGACACAGACAGTATTTAGTCATGTTAATGCACAAGGACAACCCAAAACCAACTTGGTTTAGGTTTACTCCACTACTAACTAAGCTTTTTCTTGTGCAGGGCAACCACAAAAACCAACATAAGACAAGATGGCATGTGAATAGTGGCTGCTCAAGGCACATGACAAGCAATTCTAAATGCTTGTCAAATTTCAAAAGCTTTGAAGGAAGATATGTTGCTTTTGGTGGAAACTCTAAAGGAGGTAAGGTAACAGGTAAAGGTACTGTCAAAGCAGGTAATATGATATTTAATGTTCTACTGTATGTTGAACAGCTGAAGTATAACTTACTAAGTGTGTCTCAAATGTGTGACAAATAGAATATTGTTTTATTCACAGACTCTGAATGCATTGTCCTATCAAAAGATTTTAAAATACCTAAAAATCTTGTTTTACTTAGAACACCAAGAAAATACAATGTCTACTGTTTGGAGACAGAAAACTTATCCAAAGCAAGTACTTGAAGCTGTTTAATATCCAAAGCATCATCTAATGAGTCTGCTCTTTTGCACAGAAGGATGTGTCACATGAACTTCAAAGCAATGAATGCTTTAGTCAAAAACAATTTGGTAAGAGGCTTACCAGAGAAAGAGGTCATATGTAATGATCATTGTGTAGCCTATCTCAAAGGCAAGCAACACAAAACTTCTCGTAAGGCCAAGGAAGTAAATTCAATCTCTTCTGCTCTTCATCTTCTTCATATGGATCTTTTTGGTGCAACTTCTGTTTTGAGTTTGAATAAAAGAGCCTACTGTTTAGTCATTATTGATAATTTCACCAGGTTTACATGGGTTTATTTTCTTAGGACTAAGGATGAGACTGCTGAGTTGGTCAAATCCTTTTTTTCTAAAAATTGAAAAACAATCTAACTTAAAAGTAAAGGTGATCAGGTCAGACAATGGAACTGAGTTTAAAAACCAAATCCTAAACAATTAATGTGAGTCAAAAGGAATTGCAAAGCAATACAGTGCACCTAGAACACCACAACAAAATTGAGTAGCTGAAAGGAAGAATAGAACATTAATAGAGGCTGCTAGAACCATGCTAGCTAATTCCAAATTGCCCATGACCTTCTGGGAAGAGGCAGTAAATACAACCTGCTTTGTTCTAAATAGAGTTCAAGTTGTTTAGTCACAAGGGAAAACTCCATACGAGTTACTCCATCATAGGTTTCCCCTAGTGGCCTTCCTAAAACCATTTGGCTGTTCATGCACTATCCTGCATACTAAAACTCACTTGGGTAAGTTTGAGAGCAAGGCTGAAGAAGGATTCTTCGTAGGCTACTCCACACAGAGCAAAGCCTATAGAGTCTATAACAGTGTATCTAAAGTCATTGAAGAGATTGCCAATATTGAGTTTAATGAAAATACTGCAAACATCAGGCACTAGTCCTGATTGGTTATTTGACTTAGATTCTCTAACAAAATCTCTAAATTTTGATAAGTATTCTGCAGGAACAGTTGGACCCAATGATCAAACTGGAAACACAAATTCTCATGCTACCAGTTTAAATTCTCATGCTGCCAGCACAAAAGGTCAGACTGTTGAAGATTCTGGTAGATGGGATGAATACACCATTCCACCACTTCTTTCTTGTGATCCACCTGGGGTTCTAACTGATCAACAAGACAGAGATACAGAATTTAAGATGCCACTCCCAGGTCCTGAAGTGCCAATTCCATTTAATAGGGAATCAGTCCCAACTCCAAATCAATCAGTCACTGAAGCAGAATCATCAACTGCAGAAGGTGATGACACCAATCTGGGAAGCTCAATTCCAATAGAAAATAAACCTACACTCAGAGTTCACAAATACCATCCTTTCAACCAGATAATGGGAGATCCACACACACCTGTGCAGACAAGGAATATGATCCACATGGAATCATTGCTTCAGAAGAAGCAGTTCCTGAGTTCAGTCTAGCTGCCTTTGAACATGAATGCTTTATGTCACAATTAGAACCAAAGAAAGCATCTGAGGCTCTGAAAGATCCATCTTGGATTGAAGCCATGCAAGAAGAGATTTTGCAATTCAAGATTCAGAATGTGTGGAAACTGGTTGACTTGCCTAAATGAGAGAGGGCAATTAGTACAAGATGGGTTTTCAGGAATAAAAAGGATGAAAGAGGTGTAGTGATCAAAAACAAAGCAAGGCTAGTAGCTCAAGGTTACAGTCAAGAAGAAGGAATAGATTATGATGATGTCTTTGCCCCAGTAGCAAGGATTGAAGCCATCAGATTGTTCCTAGCCTATGCAAGCTACAAAGGGTTCAAGGTGTATCAAATGGATGTGAAATCTGCATTATTATATGGTACAATTGATGAAGAGGTAGTTTTGTGTCAACCTCCTGGATTTGAAGACTATAAGTATCGTGACCGAGTTTACAAGTTAGATAGAGCACTCTTTGGGCTTCACCAAGCTCCTAGAGCATGGTATGACACTCTGTCTTCCTACCTACTATAGAATGGATTCAAGAGAGGTACTCTAGATAAGACATTGTTCACAAAGTCCATCAAATCAGAGATCCTCCTTGTTCAGATCTATGTTGATGACATCATCTTTGGATCAACAAATGACATACCTTGCAAGGAATTTGAGACCCTGATGCACAAAAAGTTTCAAATGAGTTCAATGGGAGAATTAACTTTCTTTCTAGGATTGCAGGTTAAGTAGAAACCCACTGGTCTCTTCATCAGCCAGTCAAAGTATGTGAATGATATTCTGGAAAAGTTTGGATCCAAGGACACCAAGGTTGCTAGCACACCAATGGACACTCATAAACAGCTTGATGCAGATAAAGGAGTGCATGTGGATATTCATTTGTACCGGTCCTTGGTAGGTTCACTGATGTATCTCACATCTTCTAGACCAGATATAATGTTTTCTGAATGTGTTTGTGCCAGGTTCCAATGTACCCCAAAGGACTCACATCTGTTTGCTGTTAAGAGAATCTTTAGATATCTAAAAGGTCAACCAAAATTAGGCCTACGGTATCCTAAGGACTCTCCTCTTGAACTAACAGCATATTCTGACAGTGTCTATGGAGGTTGCAACATAGACAGGAAATCAACAACTGGAGGATGTCAATATCTAGGAGCAAGACTAGTCTCTTGGCAGTGCAAAAAGAAAACCACAGTATCCACTTCATCCACTGAGGCAGAATATGTTGCAGCTGCCAGCTGTTGCTCTCAGGTTATGTGGATTCAGAACCAACTAAGAGACTATAGTATGAACTTTCTATCTACTCCTATTTACATTGACCATTCAAGTTCAATCAGTATTGTACAAAATCCAGTAAAGTTTTCCAAAACCAAGCACCTTGATATTAGATTTCATTTTATACGGGATTGTAATGAAAAGAAGTTAATCCAAGTTACCAAAATTCATATTGATGATTAGTTAGCAGATCTTTTTACTAAACCTTTTGATGTAGAAGATTCACCTTTCTGGTATCAAATATTGGTATGGTAAACATGGATTAATCTATCTTGCATTACCATCCTCTATAATATGTGAAAAACATTTACTATATGTGCTTAGTTAAGGGGGAGACACTATTTCATTAGATGCTGCTAAGTAAATAACTAACAGTTTGAGACTATCCTTAAGCTGCTAGTTCATTTTCTCGGACTGGTAGTTGTTCACTTGGTCTGTTAAGTGTGCAGGGCATTTCAGTCATTTCTAAGGAAGTTATACGCGGGACTAGATATTTTCAAAATCCAAATCCTTAAAAGTCCCAGTTTCGTTCAGTTGCAACTACCAGTTGCTAAATATCTTCCAAAGCCCTATTCATTCTCTCCCTGTGTGATTGCCAAATCCACGAACCAAACCCTAAAATCTCTCATTCGTGATCACCAATGGAGTTTGTAAAAGAACACAACTGCCTCCCATACACCCTTAAACATGCTAAACTGCAACCCTTCCATGAAATGATGGATTTTCTTCGCCGTTCCACTATCAACTATGCTCCTACTGTAAACCCCACTATATACGTCTCTCACATAGAGCAATTCTGGAATAAAGCCACTGTGAGTACACAAGAAGGAATCACTTCTTTTGTATTTACCATTGATGGTCATACCATCCCCATCACAGAAGAGTCCATTCGACATCATTTGCATTTGCAAGATGCTTAAGTTATATCTGGTCAATCTCTCACTACTTTACATGAATGTCTATTTGAAGTAGGGTATAGGGGCCCGATTCATTCACTTTTTACAAAGAACGTTTAGGTCCCAAATGGAAATACCTTGTACACATTCTTCAACAGTGTTTAAGCCCTAAAAGGACTGGTTGGTCTGAATTTTCCTCAAATTTGGCAACTGATCTAGTTTGCTTATCTACAGGTCAACAGTTCAACTTTTCAAATATGATTTTTCGAGGGATGTTAAGGCACCATGCCTTAAAGAATGGGAAATTTTTTATGTATCATCGGTTTTTGGCTGAAATAATTGCAAAATCTTGCAATTCTTTAAAATTACATAAAAGGATATATGTTTCCCATAGGCTTTCTTTACCATAGGCGAAAAGACTTTTTAAACAAAGTGCCAATTTTCATACTGTCGATGTCTCATTGCCTCAAGCAATGCAGCCTATCTTTCCATGAAATAGAGGAGAGGATCCTGAGCAGGCTCAGCCCCACATTACTGCTTCACCCCCAGGATCCCAACCCACTCCTCACGATATAGATATCCCCTCTGATCCTTCTACTACACGTATCTCCCCAGCCCCACCACTAAAAATATACACTAAAAAGAGACAAAAGACTGCAGGTGCTCCTTCCTCCTCAGTCCAACTCCCAGAGCCAAATATGCATGTGCAAGATGTTACTTGCACAACATATCGAAAGGGCACCCACTGAAGGCACTCCCACCCTCAATATGGGGGTGAACATCCTTTCTGAGGATGTTCATATGAGTTTTGTGGCTGGAACTACTGTTGTCTCTGCACAAAGGGCACAGGACAGTTCCAACATACCTAAGACCACTTCCATGGCAACAGAGGGTGTGCAAGCACCATTTGGAAGTCTCCAGTACCAAGAACAAAGGGGCCCAGATGCTTTTAATACATCTGGTATTAATGCTAGTGATAGATCTGAAATCTCTTTATCATTTGAAGATCTTGAGGCTAGTCTTCAACTCATGGCTTTAACGTATCCGCAGCTGAAACCTGTTGTAGCTATTTTGGAACATTACAAGTCCAAAATTGCTACACAGGGATCACAAATAATTGCTCTACAACAACTCTCAGCAGTCCAACAGCAAAAGCTTGCCCAATTTCAGCTTGGGTTGAAGCTCTATGGAAATAAGATTGTTCAGCTTGAAAGGCAGATTCAAACCCCGTTGGCAAAGGTTTTTGGTCCTTCTGATTAAACAAATACATCCAAAAAGGGAGAAACTCAGGACATCCCACTACCAGTCCAAACGGCTTCAAGTTCACCTCTAGCAGCTTCAGCTTTTAGGCTAACAGTCCCAACTGTTTCTCAAACTGTTAGTCCAGAAGCTCAAGTTGTTTCTCTTAAAAAGCCAGGAGTGTTTATCAGGGAAAGCATTCATGAACCATCCTCAGCAGTCCACGCAATAGCAACAGTTCAAGCAGCAGCCTCAGACAAAGGGAAGGATATTCTGATTGAGACACCAAAGATCAAATTTGTTTCAAAGGAAGCCTAAGTTGCTGCTGGTGTTGAAATGGCCAGAAAATTGGCAGAAGAACAAGACCAAATCCTTTATCAGCAAGCCCAAGCCTCTTGGGGGATGATGAAACCCTTGGAGAGTATTTATGTGGATTTATAGTCAAAGAAGGACAGAAGAAGAGAAAAAGGCCAACAGGGCCTTCAAGAGCTGAACAAAGAAGATTTTTGATAAGCTATTCTGCAAGTGCTGGTGTTTCGAAAGTAATTGCACAATCATGGCCCACAGAGAAACTCTAGGCCTTGTAGGACAGAGAAATGGTAAAAGAAAACGAAAAGGCCTCTAAACAAATACAATTTTCTCCTCAAACTATTGTTGCACCTCAACCAGAAGTCATTCGTCAGGCAAAGTTTGACCAAGTCAAAAGGGTTATGTTTGATCAACAATTATAGAAAGCAATGGAAATAGAAAAGGCCCTTGATCAACGTGACTTCTCCAATCCTCCAATTACTTACTGGTATGCCAAATCAATGGGCAATATTGATCTGGTATATCATTTTGTAATTAAAAGAGAAGCTGGTCCAGAAGAGGAATATAAGAACCTGAATCAAATAGTTCAGAAGATGACTAGAGATGAGCTAACTCAAATGCACAATATTGGGAAAGCTAGCCACTCTAGGTCACCAATAGTATGGGTTCAGAATAACATAAAAGATCTTAGAAGCATGATTGATCCAGAATCCACCTGAATGGATATAGAAGCTGCCAAGGAATTGAAGATTGTACAGATTGATCTTTATGTAAAATCCATGACATATAGAGTCAAACTTGGAGACAGATCCAGCGGATTCTATAGTTTTGAATTCCTTGATTTACCAAGAGAATGGCTACAACAGATGAGCTCAATGAAAATAGAATGTGATAGAAATTAAATTAAAAGAGACTTTATCAAAGATATAAGGTAGAAGCTTGCACAGTTGTAATATGTAAGTTTCTGGATGCCTTAGTTTGTGTATAACAGTTTTACTTTGTATTTATTTCCTTATTTGTATAGAAACTTAAAGTCTTTTGTTAAGAATTTAAGTTAGGTGGAGATTGTTGGGAAATAATCTAAGTATGTCAAGCTATTAATAGTATTTCTGGGTAATTACAAAGTTCGAGCTGCTAGTTCAAGAAACTCGAACTGCTAGTTCAAAAGTTCAAGCTGCCAGAGTCAAAGTTCAAGCTGCTCAACAGAAAGATAACAGAAAGTGCTACAAATCAGGAAGTGATAAAGATTTCAAGATTTGAGGATCTTCCAAAGATATCCACTTCAAGAGAAATCACAGTTCGTCAAGGAAACAAATCAGAAGGCTATAAATATAGATAGACTAAGTCTTTCTCATGTAATCTCGGTGCCTAAAAATTTATATTGTAATTGCATTCTGATTAAGTTTCTAAAGCCTCTAAGGTTGAAAAACCCTAAGAACAGTTTGTGTTCTTAGTATAATCAAACAGATTAGAGGTGATTGTAATCAGAGTTTGGTAATATAAAGGTTTCGATATATAAATGTGTTTATTTGATTGTCTGTTCTTTATTGTTCTGAAAGTTTTCTTAAAACAGTTAAGTGTTACTCCGCAATCTTCTTAATTGGACTTTGATTCAAAACAAGGTTATTGGTTTAACTCTGATTTATTCAAACTAGTTAATCTTAGGTGATTTAGATCTCGACAAAATATATCATGTCTGGTCTTGTTAAATTTAGGGTAGTCCACCAGCTTTGACTACCAAGTTTCTCCATTATTTTGACTCCTTTAATATTTAAGGTATATGCAATGTTGCATATATGTTATATTGTATTACTTCGACATTCAATATACAATATAAACTTTTACTTTGACATTCAATGATCTCGACATTCTATATTGCATCGTGGTCCGGGTAAATTTTTTTTTACGAAAAATAAACACGTAAAACTTTTACGAAAAAGATGTATCATGACCGGTCATGTGTTAAAGAGTACAAACTTCTTTTTTATTGTGTAGTCGTTGTTAACCCTTTTGGTGATAAACTAATATTGACGGTATTGAACATATTCAATCGTGATTTATGGTGTGTGTAGTCGATGGGTTCCATTTGGGTGATAAACCAAGATTTTTGTTGTCTCATCATTGCACATGTTCAGTATGGGTGTAACGAACGACATTAACTGAAAAGGATATTTTCATGGAATACACAGAATATTTGATTCTAATTTAAAAATTTCAATATAAAGTTTGCCCCCAACACTAATTAATGTGAAAAAGAATTTTAAACCAACTTTATATTTTATTAAATGATTTTGATGATAAATAATTGGTTATATATATATATATATATATATATATATATATATATATATATATATATATATATATATATCAATGGGGTACCATGTTAGAGTGAGGTAACGGGGAACCATTTATAGCCAATCATTTATCATTAACTAATGTTGGGGGTAAAAATGTTATTGAAAAGTTTAAATTGGAATCAAAGATTCTGTGTATCCCATGTAAATCTCAATTTCAGTAAATCTAATTCCTTTATTTTGACACGTCGGTTGAACATGTTCACTAAAACTCGTTGTCGAATCCAATTGAACGTGTTCACTAAAACCCATTGTCGAATCCGATTGAACATGTTTACTAAAACCCATTGTCGAATCCAACTGAACATGTTCATTAAAATATATTTTGAAATTTATTATAGATATGATATGGAAGTAATCCCTATAATTAAGGGATCTATTAATTAATTAGTTGTCATTTATTATTTAACATAAACCTAATTGTATATATTACCATTTTAAACTTATAACCAAACATGGATGGACTTCGGTTCCCCAGTCTAAGATGATATCTCATTTATCCCGACCAGTATATGTATATATATATAGATATATATATATATATATGTATATATGTATATATATATATATATATATATATATATATATATATATATATATATATATATATATATATATCACTTGGAACCTTGTAAATGGTCGAAGAATAAAGAGAAGAGAGAGGGAGTTTTGATATTTCTGTTGGTGTGAAAATAAAAGTGGTCGATGGTCTCTATATATAGAGGTGAAATTTTGGATTTAAATAAATAATAAATATAAATAAATTAGTTGATATGATGAAAAAAAAAAGTATGAGTATGATCGGTGGAGTGTTGGATAAATTAGCACGGCCGATTTTAAAAGGTGTCCTAATTGTGATTTGTTAATGTGTTTATTATTAAAATAATGAAAAGTCAAAAGCTAGTTGGCTCCTAGATGTGATAAGTGAGTGTGACTTTCCCATTATTTTATTATTATTATTTTGTACAAAACTATACAAAAACGTGCCAGAATTATTATTTTTATGTTTAAAATTCCTTTTGAAAATATCTGATTTTCCAGACATAGAATATTTTTCTTGAAATCCAAACACGATTTAAGTATAAATAAAGTTTGTTGTAGTGTAATCCGAGTTTCAAGCCTTTTCTATCGAGTTTCAGCATGTTATTTTCGAGTTTAATGCTGTTTGGTTCGAGTTTCAAGGCTGTTTCAATCGAGTTTCAAGAAGCTTGATACGAGTTTGATGTAACATATTTCGAGTTTGATAAAAGTATCATTCGAGTTTGATGAAACTTCAACCGAGTTTTATTAAGTGTCACCCGAGTTTTCCATAGTGTTTTTCGAGTTTGGTCTCTTTATCAATCGAGTTTTGCACTTTCTTTTTCGAGTTTTGGCACCAATCATTCGAGTTTGGTTCAAGACTTTGTAGAAAAATTTATTTTTGACATTTTTCGCAAGTCTTATTCAAGTTTCACATAAATATCTGATCAAGTATATTTAATGTTACTCGATTTTTAAGCCAGTTGTTACAGTCTCTCCCTGTTATGAGAATTTCATCCCGAAATTCAGTTTGTGCTTGGCCTTTCTGGGGTATCTGTGAACAGGTGAGGGTACTTGGCTCGGAATTGAGCTTCGCGTTCCCTGGTAAACTCCGTTCCACGCTTAGATTCCCATTTAAACGACCCGATATAACGAGGATTGAGCTCGGTCCATTATTTCCACAGGTTTCTCCACAAAGTGTAACTTATCATCCAATTGTAACTCATCCATCGGTATGACGAGTGTTTCATCGGACAGGCACTTCTTCAGGTTGGAGACGTGAAAAGTATTATGTACATTGCTGAGTTCTGGCGGCAGGTCAAGTCGATAGGCTACCGGGCCAATTCTCTTGGAAATCTTAAACGACCCGATATAACGAGGATTGAGCTTTCCTCGTTTCCCAAAATGGATTACGCATTTCCAAAGCGAGACTTTCAGCATTAATTGGTCTCCCTCCTAGCATTCCAGGTCTTTCCTTCTGATATCCGCATAACTCTTCTGCCTATCCCGGGCTATCTTTAATCGGTTCCGAATCTGAATTATCTTTTCGGTAGTCTCATGAATGATCTCGGGACCGGTGATCTGGCTATCTCCTACCTCAGCCCAACAAATTGGTGATCGACACTTTCTCCATAAAGTGCCTCGAACGGAGCAGCCTCAATGCTTGAATGGTAATTGTTGTTCTAGGAGAATTCGACTAACAGCAGATGTCTCTCCCAACTTTTGCCAAAGTCGATCACACATGCCCTTAGCATGTCCTCCAACGTCTGAATAGTTCTCTCGCTCTGACCATCCGTCTGCGGGTGGTAAGCTGTTCTCGTATCCAAGCGTGTTCCCAACGCCTCTTGCAACGATTGCCAAAATCGTGACGTGAATCGACCGTCCCTATCTGATATGATGGATACGGGAACCTCATGCCTTGAGACGACTTCTTAGATTGATTCGAGTTAACTCATCCATCTTATCAGTCTCCTTGATAGGCAAGAAGTGTGCAGTCTTGGTGAGTCGATCCACGATCACCCAAATGGTGTCAAAACCACCAGATGTCTTCGACAATTTAGTTATGAAGTCCATGGTTATTCTCTCCCACTTCCACTGCGGTATTTCGGGCTATACCAATATTCCTAATGGTTTCTGGTGCTCGGTCTTAACCTTTAAGCATGTTAAGCACTTGCTGACATACGTAGCAATGTCGGCCTTCATGTTCGGCCACCAGTACAAGTCTTTTAAATCATGGTACATCATGTCGGATCCTGAATGAATAGCATATCTAGTCTTATGCCTTTCATCCATGACCAGCTTTCTTAGTCCTCTGATCTTCAAAAGCCAAATACGGTTCATACATATTTTAAGAGCACATACCACTGCTCTGAGCTCTGAGTCGTGAGTCATCTAGTTCACCTCGTGGACTTTGAGTTGCCGCGATGCATAAGCGATGACATTATCCATTTGCATTAACACACAACTTAACCCGTTGTGTGAGGCATCACAGTAGACCACAAAGTTTTCTGTTCCCTCAGGTAGG
This sequence comes from Centrapalus pauciflorus, assembly GCA_020465985.1. NCBI lineage: Eukaryota > Viridiplantae > Streptophyta > Magnoliopsida > Asterales > Asteraceae > Centrapalus > Centrapalus pauciflorus. Next base: position 37,530 of record JAANYP010008125.1, read on the forward strand.
GATAGAATAGGTGCACTACACAATCTCTGCTTCAACAGTTTGAATGTCGTCTCCTGGTCTTCCACCAAGATATCCTTCACATCCTTCTGAGTTAATTCCGTTAGCGAACCAGCTATCTTAGGGAAGTTTTCGATAAATCGTCTATAATAACCGGCAAGGCCTAGAAACTGACGGATTTCCATTGGAGTTCTAGGTGTTGCCCAATTGTTAATAGCCTCGATTTTCGACGGGTCTTCTTGAATTCCTTGACTATTGAATATGCCCTAGGAATTTGACTTCTCGTAGCCAAAATTCACACTTAGAGAATTTGGCGTACAACTATTCTTTCTCTATTAGCTCTAGGATTATCTTCAGATGCTGCTCTTACTCCTCTTGGCTTCGGGAGTATATAAGGATATCGTCTATGAACACTATTACAAATTTATCCAAATACGGTTTACACAATCGATTCATAAGGTCCATGAATACAACTAGTGCATTGGTTAAACCGAATGGCATCACCTGGAATTCGTAATGTCCATAACAAGTTTTGAATGCTGTCTTTGGTATATTTTCCTTCCGATCCTTAACTTGATGATATCAGGATCGCAGATCAATCTTAGAGTAAAAACTTGATCCTGAAGCTAATCAAACAAGTTGTCGATTCTGGGGAGAGGGTATCGGTTCTTGATGGTTAACATGTTTAGCTCGCGATAGTCTATGCACATTGTCAGGATCTAAAACTGAATAACCAAGACTAACTGATTTGAATTTATCAGAGTATAAATCAATAATCTTGCTTTGAATCAATGTTTAATCAAGAAGTTTGCGGAATAACACTTAATTATTATAACAAAAACTTTCAGAATTAATAATAAATAAAAACACAAGAAGTAATCAAGACTGTTTGTATTGCTGAATTCAATGATTACAATCACCTCTAATCTGTTTGATTAGATGAAGAACACAGACTGTTCTTAGGGTTTTACAACCTTAGAGGCTTATGAAAACTCTATCAATAAAGCAATTACAGACTTAAAATATGCAGAAAACTCCTATACAATAGAAAGACCTATTCTATGTATTTATATTGCTTCTTGATATGTTTCGTTGACGACTAATGACTTCTCTGATAGTAGATATACTGGAATCTTCATGTAGATATCTTTCCCCGAAAATCAGCACTTTCTGTTTATGAAACTGTTGAGCAGCTTGAATTACTTAACAACATGAACAGAGCAGCTTGAGTTGATTTGCTCTGGCAGCTTGAACTTTTACACTGGCAGCTCGAGTTTCTTCAACTAGCAGCATGAACTTTGGATTTACATTTAAAATCTACTAACAGTCTGAGAAGTCTAACTAACAGGTTGAATACACTTAAACTATTTCCCAACAATCTCCCCCTAACTTAAATTCTTTACACAAGACTTTAAGTTCTATACAAAAAATGGAAATGAATAAGTAAACTGTTATTTACAAACCAAGGCTTTCAAAAACTTACAACTGTGCAAGTTTATGATCTACAGCCTTCAATAATTCTCTCTTTAGCTCATCTCTATCACAAGATATTCTGACAGACTTCATCTGGAGTAGTATATTCTTTGGAAGATCATAGAATTCAAGATTAAAGAACATACCAGATCCATCTGTGAATTTGATTCTGTAAGTCCTGGATTTGACAAAAATATTAACTTCCTTGATTTTCAATCCCTTCTTATTGGCATCCTCTACATCTTTTCTAATAAATTCAGGATCAACAATGGACTTCAGATCTCTGATGACTTGTTTCACTTGTGGTAGAGAAGATCTAACTTGTGATACAGACCCAATGTTGTGCATCGTTATCAACTCATCTCTGGTCAACTTTTGAACTATTTGCCAAAAAGTATCATACTCTTCTTCAGGACCAGACTCTCTTCTTATCACAAACTTAATTCTCAAGTCACGGTCATCCAGTGACTTAGCAAACCAGTAGTTGATTTGAGGCTTTGTGAAATCATGTTGATCAATCAACTTCTCTATCTCCATGGCCTTTTGCATTTGTTGCTCAAACAACACTCTTTTCACTTGATGCAGCTTTGCTTGTGAAGATGGATCAGTTAAAGGATCAGAAACAACAGCTTGATCAGTAGGAGTAGGGGAACTGGCAGCAGCTTCAGTTGGTACTGGATCTTTTGATGTTTGGACTTCTTGGGAAATTTTGGCTTTCTTTCTTTTGTCCATCTCCTTGTCATGAATCTCTTGCAGCCTTTCAGTTGTCATGGACTGAGCCATTTTCTTTGGAATACCAGCTGCAAATGCAAAATTTATCAAAAATCTTCTGTGCTCAGCTTTGGAGTGCCCTGTTGGCATATTTCTCTTCTTTGCTCTTTGTTTAACCACAAACCCCTTTAGGTAATCACCTAAGGTCTCATCATCATCCATTGGGGTTTGGGCTTGCTGATCTAATTCTTTGTCCTGTTCTTCTGCTATTCTTTTGGCAACTTCAGCATCAAAGGCAATTTGGGCTTCTTTGGAGGAAAATTTATGCTTTGGAGACTCAATGAGAATGCCCTTGCCCTTGTCTTTTGCAGCAGATGATGTAGCTTGGACTGTACTTGATGGAGCTTGAATGCCTTCCCTGATCACCACTCCAGTAGCTTTTGAAGAAGCAGCTTGAGTGTCTAGGCTAACAGCTTGAGAAGCTGTTGGGACTGCTAGCCTAGAAGGTGGGACTGTTGATGCTGCTTGGACTGATGGTGTTGGAGCTGCTTGGACTGATTCAGGATCCTCCTGATTCTCCCCCTTTTTAGAAGCATTGGTTTGGTCAGAAGGACCTACAACCGTTGCCACGTGGGTTTGAATCAACTGCTCTAATTTCATGAGCTTACTCCCACAGAGGGTAAACCCTTTGTGAAGATAAGCCAATTTTTGGTTTTGAGCTGCTTCTGCCTGTTTGAGTGCATATATTTGAGCCCCCTATGCAGCAATGATGGAAATTTGGTATTCCAACATAGTTACAACAGGTTTCAGCTTTGGATCCGTTAATAGCATTAGTTGCAGGCTAGTCTCAAGATCAGAAAACACCTGAGGTGCTTGTGGTCTATCACTGACATTAACACCAGAAGTAGAAACCTCTGGGCCCCTCTGTTCTTGGTTCTGGGGACTTCCAGCTTGTGTTTGTACACTGGCTGTTGCCATGGGTGTGGTGTTAGAGATGTTGGCACTGTCCTGTGTCTCTTTTGCAGAAACAGCAGTAGTGCCAGCCACAGAACCCATATGAACCATCTCTGAAGAGATGTTCACCTCCTGAGTGAGGATGGGAGTTTCCTCAATTGGTTTCCTTTGGATATTCTGTGCAGAAGTATCCTCATGCACAGGGATATATGGCTCTTGTCTAGGGGAGGAGGAGGAAGGAGCTCCTGGTCCCCTTTTCCTTTTATATAAGTATTTTAGTGGGCGTTTTGGCTGTACAAAAGGATCAGATGGAATATTTGTATCATGAGGAGTGGGTTGGGGTCCTGGGGGTGAAGCAGGAATGTTGGGTTGTGTCTGCTCAGGACCCTCTCCTCTGTTTCCTGGAATGATGTTCATCATTGCAGAGGGCAATGGAACATCTATACTTACAAAATTGGCACTTGGCTTTAACAGCCTTTTGATTGAAGACAGTGAGTGCCTATGGGAAACATGTATCCGTTTATGTACATGTGGAGTTGTGCAGGTGTGTGCAATAATTTCTGCAGAAAACCTAGGATACATCAGAAATTTCCCATTCTTTAGGGAATGATGCCTTAACATCCCCTGAAAAATCATGTTAGAAAAATTGAACTGTTGGCCAGTAGAAAAGCACCCTAAGGCAGTGGCAATATTTGAAGAAAACTCAGACCAACAAGTTCTTTTGGGGCTTAAACATTGCTGAATAATATGCACAAGGTATTTCCATTTAGGAGAAAACTGTGCCTTAAGAAAAGTAAAAGAATCAGCAGGACCCCTATAACCAATATTTTGAAGACCAAAATGTAAAGCTTGAAGGGATAGGTCGGTTATACCTGAGGCATCTTGAAGATGCAAGTGATGGCTGATGGATTCCTCAGTGATATTGATGACAGTTCCATCAATCTTGGATATGAGGGTAGGCACTCCATTGATGGTTTGAACAGATGCATGATTCCAAAACTGTTCAATATTGGAGATGTATATAGTAGGGTTAATGGATAGGCATAATGGATATGGGAGTGCCTGAGGAAATCCATCATTGCATGAAACGGTTGAAGTTCAGAGTGTTTTAGGGTGTATGGGAGGCAGTTGTGTTCTTTTACAAACTCCATTGATGAAGAAACAACGATTTAGGGTTTGAAAGAAGAATGTGTGATTCGTTCAGAGAGAAAGCAAGAGGCCGTGGAAGAAGAATATGTAACTGGTAGTTACAACTGAACGAAACCGGGACCTTTAAAGGTTTTGAAAAGGTTGGGTCCCGCGCACACATATTTAGGAATTACCTAAATACCCTGCACACTTTGACAGATCAAGTGAATAACTAGCAGTCCGAGAAAATGAACTAGCAGCATGAGAAAATACTCATGCTGTAAGTTTAAAAATTATGCATCTTTTCAATGAAACAGTGTCTCCCCCTTAAAGAAGCATACTGAGTAGATAATAATGAAAACCAATTAATCCATGTTTACCATACCAATATTTGATACTAGGAAAGTGAACCTTCCTACATCAAAAGGTTTTGTAAATAGATCAGCTAACTGATCATCAGTATGAATCTTGGTAACTTGGATTAACTTCTTTTCATTACAATCTCTGATAAAGTGAAATCTGATTTCTATATGCTTGGTTTTTGGGAATTTCACTGGGTTTTGCACAATGCTGATTGCACTTGAGTTGTCAATATAAATAGGAGTGGATAAGAAATTCATACCATAGTCTCTTAGTTGATTTTGAATCCACATTACCTGGGAGCAGCAGCTTGCAGCTGCTACATATTCTGCTTCAGTGGATGATGTGGACACAGTTGTTTGCTTTTTGCATTGCCAAGAGACCAATCTTGCTCCTAAGTATTGACATCCACCAGTTGTGGATTTCCTGTCAATGTTGCATCCACCATAGTCACTGTCAGAATAAGCAGTTAGTACAAGGGGAGAGTCTTTAGGATACCATAGACCTAAGTGTGGTTGGCCTTTAAGGTATCTAAAGATTCTCTTCACAGCAACCAAGTGAGAGTCCTTTGGAGAGCATTGAAACCTAGCACACACACAGACAGCAAACATGATATCAGGTCTGGAAGATGTTAGATACATAAGAGATCCTATAAGAGATCTGTATAAATTAATATCCACATCTATGCCATCTTTGTCTGTATGAAGCTGCTTATGAGGATCCATTGGAGTGCTTGCAGCTTTGGTGTCTTGATACCCAAATTTGTCCAGTATGTCGTTCACATACTTTGATTGGCTTATGAAGAGACCAGTAGGCTTCTGCTTGACTTGTAATCCTAGAAAGAAAGTAAGTTCTCCCATTGAGCTCATTTAGAACTTTTTGTGCATTAAAACCTCAAACTCTTTGCACAAACAATCATTGGTTGAACCAAAGATGATGTCATCAACATAGATTTGGACAAGCAGAATCTCATCTTTGATAGACTTGGTGAAAAGTGTTTTGTCCAGAGTGCCTCTCTTGAATCCATTTTGTAGAAGGTATGATGACAGAGTGCCATACCATGCTCTGGGGGCTTGATGGAGACCATAGAGAGCCTTGTCTAGCTTGTACACCCTGTCTGGATACTTGTAGTCTTCAAAACCAGGAGGTTGGCACACATATACCTCCTCTTCAATTGTCCCATACAGAAAAGCAGACTTGACATCCATTTGATACACTTTAAATCCTTTGAAGCTTGCATAGGCCAGAAATAGTCTGATGGCTTCAATTCTTGCTACTGGAGCAAATACATCATCATAATCTATGCCTTCTTCTTGAGTGTACCCTTGTGCTACTAGTCTTGCTTTGTTCTTGATGACTATCCCTCTCTCATCTTTCTTGTTTCTGAACACCCATCTTGTACCTATTGCTCTCTTACCTTTAGGAAGATCTACCAGAGTCCATACATTCTGAATTTTGAACTGTAGAAGCTCTTCTTGCATAGCTTCAATCCAGGATGAATCTTTTAGTGCTTCTGATGCCTTTTTAGGTTCTAGTTGAGACATGAAACAAGCATTCTCAAAGGCAGCTAGGCTGAATTCAGGAACTGTTTGTTCAGCAGCAGCAGTCTCATTTTGAACCATTTTCCTTGTTTGTACAGGAGTGCTTGGATCACCCAGTATTTGATTGAGAGGATGATACTTGTGAACCCTTAGTGTAGGCTCTCTCTCAGTCTGAAAAGAGGATCCAAGATTTGTATCATCTCCATCAGGACCAGTAAAAGGATCAGCTTCAGGAACAGCTTGACTTGAATCTGGGACTGTGTCCCTTTGTGTTGGAGCTGTTTTCTCAGGACTTGAGAGTGGCACTTCAGTATCTGGATTTGCATCATGTTGAGCATTCAGGACCCCTGGAGGATCACAAGACAGAAGTGGTAGAGTGGTGTAATCATCCCAACTTGTGGAATCTGCAGCAGTCTGAAACTTTGTGCCAACAGCTTGAGAAGTTGTATTGGCAGCATGAGAAATTGTGTTAGCAGCTTCAGCCCTGTATGCATCAGCTTCTGCAGTATACTCAACAAAGCTCAGAGAATTTGTTAGTGAATCTAAATCAAACAACCAATCAGGACCAGTGCCTTTGATATTAGCAGTATTTTCATTAAATTCAACGTTGGCACTTTCTTCAATGGTTTTAGACACACTGTTATATACTCTATAGGCTTTGCTTTGAATTGAGTATCCTACAAAGAATCCTTCTTCAGCCTTACTTTCAAACTTCCCTAAGTGAGTCTTAGTGTGAAGGATAGTACATGGGCATCCAAAAGGCTTGAAGAAAGCTATTAGGGGACTTCTGTTATGGAATAACTCATAGGGAGTTTTCCCTTGTGATTGAACAACTTGAACCCTATTTAGAACATAACAGGCTGTATTAACAGCTTCTGCCCAGAGAGTCATTGGCAGATTTGAATCAGCTAACATTGTTCTAGCAGTCTCAATTAATGTTCTGTTCTTTCTTTCAGCTACACCATTTTGCTGTGGTGTTCTTGGTGCACTATATTGTCTAGCAATGCCTTTGGACTCACAGAAACTGTTTAGAATGTGATTTTTAAATTCAGTTCCATTGTCTGATCTTATCACCTTAACTTTGGAATTAGATTGGTTTTCTATCTTAAGGATAAAAGACTTAACTAGTTCAGCAGTTTCATCTTTGGACCTAAGAAAGTAAACCCAAGTAAATCTGGTGAAATCATCAACAATAACTAAACAGTAAGCCCTTTTATTCAAACTCAAAACAGATGTTGGACCAAATAGATCCATATGAAGCAGCTGAAGAACATATGAGATTGAATTTACTTCTTTGGCCTTATGAGAAGTTTTGTGTTGCTTACCTTTAAGGCATGCTACACAACGATCATCACAAATGAACTCCTTTTGTGGTAAGCCTCTTACCAGATTCTTTTTAACTAAAGCATTCATGGACTTGAAGTTCATGTGACACATCCTTCTATGCCAAAGAGCAGACTCATTGGATAATGTTTTGGATATCAAACAGCTTAAAGTATTTGATTTAGATAAAAGATCTGTGTCCAGACAGTAGACATTATCCTTTCTTGGTGTTCTTAGTAAAACAAGATTTTCAGGAATTTTGAAATCTTTTGAAAGAACAATGCACTCAGAATCTGTGAACTGAACAATGTTTTGTTTGTCACAGATTTGAGAGACACTTAATAAATTGTACTTAAGCTGTTCAACATACAAAACATCATCGAATGTCATGTTTCCTGCATTAACAGTACCTTTACCTGTAACCTTACCTCCTTTTGAGTTGCCTCCAAATGCAACAAAACCTCCATCAAAACCTTTGAAATTTGACAAGCACTCAGAATTGCCTGTCATGTGCCTAGAGCATCCACTGTCCAAATGCCATCTTGTTCTATGAGGAGACCTGTGGTTGCCCTGCACAAATAACAGCTTAGTCAGTAGTGGAGTAAACCCAAACCAAATTGGTTTTGGGTTGGCCTTGTACATTGACATAACTAAATACTGTTTTTGACTTCTTATATTTAATGAGATCTACTGATGGAGTCTTTGGAGAGTGTTTGGTGATTATATGAGGTATCCAACTATTTTGATCATCTTTTCGTCTAACAGTCTCAGATGATTCACTAGCAGTTCCAGATTGATGCTCAGCAGCTTAAGCTGTGTTTGTAGTCCTAACAGCTTTAGTTTTTGCACTAACAGCATCAGATTTTGACTTAGCAGTCTGATCTTTTGCATTAGCAGTTTGAGCTGAAGATTTGTCCTTGACACACCATATTTGTTTAAAACTTGATTTAGGCTTTGCCAAAACTTGTTTTTGATGTGTGGACTGTTTTTTATTAACTTTTGAAAACCTGTGATCAACTGTTTTCTTTGGAACTGATGTGGAAGGTTTCACCTTTGAGTGCTTTGCCTGAATAGGATTTGATTTTGTGTGATTCACAGTCTGTTTTGCAACAGCTGGTTTATAAAAACAATCCTTGGCTAAGTGATTCTTCCTTCCACAGTGAAAACACCTTTTGACAGTTTGAATTGGAGAACCAGACTTTTCTGTCAATTTCTGGTTCTTGTTTCTCTGATTTCCTCTTACATGCTGTTGTTTAGGAAACTTTTGAACACCATGCTTTTGGCATGTGCAGACAGAAACAGTTTTACCTCTTTTATTTCCTTTTGATGAAGATGCAGTGTTACAGTTAGAATGTACAGAAACTTGTGGAGTAGCATTGCATACACTCATCTTCTCTTTTCCTTTCTTACTGGGAGCTTGGACCTCTATGGGTGCACTCATTGTGTCACAGTCTTTATTTTGAATCTTATCTTCCTTTGATTGAAGATTGTTATCAAGGATAGGATCTACAATAGTCATAGACTCATCTAGTGGTTCATTGACAAGTCTATCAGCAACCTCACTCATTGGATGAATGTACTTGTTGTTGTATGGGGGTGGAGTAGCTCTGTATCCTATTCCTTCTTTGGGATTGACCTGAGATTTTACTCTATCTTTAAATTGGACTTCCATTAGGTGTTCCAGCTTTTGATTTGCTAACTTAAAGTTTCCCAGATCTATGTTAACAGATTCTAGTTTCTTATTAGCCTCTATCACCTTTTGTTCAGTCTCTTCTACCTTTTTATTCAGAGATTCTATTTTGTTATTTAGCTCCTTTTTCTCCCACTCATGATAGGTTCTATCATATCCCATTTGAATCTCATTATCCTTATAATCATTGATCTGGTTTTCCAGATCTTCTATGGCTTGCATGTATTCATATCTCCTTTCTTCCATCTTAGCTAAAGTTTTGCACATGCTCTCATTATGATCTCTGTACTTTTTAACCATGTTTTTGCATGATTGAGAGCAGAGTTTAGAATTTACCTCAGATGGTAGTTCAGTGGAGGAGACATTTGATGTTTCTGCCATTAGAGCTTGATTTTGAAATTCTTCCTCTGTCTCATCACTCCAGTCAAACACATTGTCTTCTTGAGAGACAAGTGTTGTAGATGATGATGTTTGAATGGGCTGTGAAGTCCTTGATGGCTGTTGACCTTGAGATCTGCATTCTCTGGCAAAGTGACCAAGCTTATGGCATTTATAGCATTCCACTTTTGATTTATCAAAAGTTGGTTTGCCTTCTGTTCTGGCTTGAAAGTTGGTCCTTCCAGTTCTTTTAAGAAATCTTTTGGCCCTCATGGTCAGCATTGGATGTTGCCACTTTAAGTCCATCTCTTCAAGATCATCTGGATGAATTTGTTCCAAGTCTTCAACATTTAGAGCAAATAATCCATCATTGGCAACAAAAGCCTCATAGTGAGTTTCAGTAGAGCTGCCATCACCACCTGAAAAAGAATCACAGTTATTAGATTTTTCAGAAGACAGAAGAGCAGTATTGTGATTATAAGAAAAGGATTTCTTTTTAGCATCAATTTCAGTCTCAAACACTCTTAGACTGTTATACAGATCATCCAATTCTATCTCATCAAGAGTGTCTTTTGTTCTCCATTGTGCAGCATAGACTGTCCATTCTTCTCCAAGAGATCTGAGAAACTTTCTGTTGACTTCATCTTGATCCAGATTGACTTTTGCACTTTCCAGTTCACTTATCAGTTTGTTGAACCCGTCAAAAATTTGAGTAAGGTTTTCATTCTTGCCACCAGAAAAGTTCTCATACTGCTGTTTCAGGAGATCCTTTTGATTTCTCTTGGTACTGGCATTACCAGCAAACCTCTTCTCTAAGGCATTCCAAAGAGAATGAGCAGTATAAAACTTTTTGAACTGATGTTGATAAGCATTAGGAATGGCTATTTGTAAAAGTGTAAGTGCTTTCACCTCATTCATTCTAGCCTTCCTTTCAAGTTCAGATTTTGGAGGAGTTTTGACTGGTTTTCCCTCATCATCAAGTTCTGGATCAACTACAGGAGGAAATTCAACAGCTTCCCATATGGCATAATCAATGAATTGAATATGCTGTTGAATCCTGAGTTTCCACATCTCAAACTCAGTGGGCTTGAGCATAGGCACTTTGAGTCCTTGCCCAAATCCACTGCTGCTATTTCCAAATTCCATTACAAAACACTTGAAAATTTGAAAGAAAGTTTTCGACTTTGAAAAACAAAGAACGACCTGTGGCTCTGATACCACTTGTCAGGATCTAAAACTGAATAACCAAGACTAACTGATTTGAATTTATCAGAGTATAAATCAATAATCTTGGTTTGAATCAAAGTTTAATCAAGAAGTTTGCGGAATAACACTTAATTATTTAACAAAAACTTTCAGAATTAATAATAAATAAAAACACAAGAAGTAATCAAGACTGTTTGTATTGCTGAATTCAATGATTACAATCACCTCTAATCTGTTTGATTAGACGAAGAACACAGACTGTTCTTAGGGTTTTACAACCTTAGAGGCTTATGAAAACTCTATCAATAAAGCAATTACAGACTTAAAATATGCAGAAAACTCCTATACAATAGAAAGACCTATTCTATGTATTTATATTGCTTCTTGATATGTTTCCTTGACGAATAACGACTTCTCTAATAGTAGATATACTGGAATCTTCATGTACATATCTTTCCCTGAAAATCAGCACTTTCTGTTTATGAAACTGTTGAGCAGCTTGAATTACTTGACAGCATGAACAGAGCAGCTTGAGTTGATTTGCTCTGGCAGCTTGAACTTTTACACTGGCAGCTCGAGTTTCCTCAACTAGCAGCATGAACTTTGGATTTACATTTAAAATCTACTAACAGTCTGAGAAGTCTAACTAATAGTTTGAATACACTTAAACTATTTCCCAACACACATTCTAAAGGATCCAACCTTCTTTTTCACAAATTGGATCAGTGCTCCCCAAGGTGAGGAACTTGGTCGAATGAATCCTTTATCCATCAACTCTTGCAACTGTATGGATAGCTCTTGCATTTCAGAAGGGGCGAGTCGGTATGGTGCTCTTGCAACAGGTGTAGCTCTAGGCACCAAGTCGATTTGAAATTCCACTTGCCTAGCTGGCGGAAGCTCAGGCAAGTCCACTGGAAAGACTCTTGGGTAGTCATAAACCACCAGAATTTCTTCGAGTCGTTTCTATTTCGACTCTTTTTCTACCAATTGAAGCAACACTACATGGAAACCTTTCATAAGGCCTTTTGAATGTTGTTAAGATGGATATGAGGTTCAACTGGCGGTTCTTTCTTTATCCCTGGACTGTTAGGACTTTCTTTTTCTTAAGTGGTATCCTTACGACCTTCTTACCACCTAATAATTTGGCGTGGTTGTCTGATAGCCAATCCATACCAATAACTATGTCGAAGCTTCCGAGTTCGATAGGCATTAAGTTTATCTTAAAGGGATGCTCTGCTAATTTCAGTGTGCAATTCTTAATGATACTATTTGCCTCAATTAGTTTGGCGTCGGCTAACTCTATAGTATAGGAGTTGTCTAAAGGGGATTGAGTGACATTCAGTTGTTCACTGAACTTAGCAGAAATAAAGCTCCTATCAGCCCCAGTATCAAATTGTACATAAGCACAAATGTCATTAAGAAGAAATGTACCTGATGCTACATTGGGGTCCTGACGAGCGTCTCCAGCTCCCAACACAAAAGCTCTCCCTTGAGCTCTTCCGTCGTTTTTCAACTTTGGGCACTCATTCCTATAGTGCTCAACAGCTCCACACTTAAAACAGCTCCTCTGGCTGCTGTCGTTGCTGTTATTGTTGCTGCAGTTGTTGCATCTACAATCTTTGGTCAGATGACCAAGAAGCTTGCACTTCCCGCAAGGGGTTGGGCAGGGACCTATGTTATGGTGTTAGGTGCATTGGTTGCAAAGAGGTTTTGTACCAGTGTAGACATTCCTTGGTTCGGCTCCGGCTACAAAGGCTTTAATGGTTTCGGGCCTCTTGGACTGCAAACCCGAATTCCTCCCAGACTTGTCTTCCCATTTTCTCTTGTTCTCTCCCGCTTTGGCGACATTCATCTGTCCACTTGATCCATCAAATTATTCTCCATTGGATGGCGCCCTGGATTGTGGTGGGGTTTGAGGCGGTGACGTTGCCTTGGATTTGAGGAGCGAGTCCTCAAATGTACCATTCAATCTTCTTGCATCCGGGAGTCACCATTTGTGGGCATAGTAGGCTTAGTTCATGGAACCGGTTTCTATACGCCGCAACGTCTGTTCCCTTCATTGATAGATTTCAAAACTCCGACTCTATTTTTTGGAGCTCATTCCTCGGACAGTATTCGTCGGTCATCATCTGTTTTCACACGGCCCAGGCAAGTTGATAGGCCGCATCGATTCCCAAAGACTGTGCGTAAGAATTCAACCACGTTAGTGCGCTATCCTGAAGAGTATAGGTCACGTACTTAACCTTATCTCAATCAATGCATCCGCTAATGCGGAAGATCGACTCCAATTTTTCGAACCAGCAAACTAGTCCGACAGCTCCCTCGGTTCCATTGAAGCATCGAGGCTTACAGCTCAAAAACCCGTTAATCCCGCAACCCTTAGGGTTGGTTTCGGTTCGTCCTGTAGTATGCCTAGCTCCACCGTCAGCGTTGGTAGAACTATTCCCATTGGTTTCGTAGGTTTGCTATGGCGGCGACCACTCTTTGTGCTACGAGTTGCTTGATTTCAGCAGCGTTCAAGGCTTTTCTTGGTGGCATTATCTTAAAGTTTAAAAATAAACAAGGTATAAGAAATTGTGTCTTAAAGATTAAAATTTTTCTTAAGGCACAATACTATAATCATCAACCACAAAGTCATACATAACTTGAAATTTTCATTACATAATTTCTTACATCGGGGCGGATTATTACCCGAAACTGTTAAGTCCTACGCTATTACATAATAATTCCTATCATTACAAAGATAAGGGGTACTAGGTGTGGGAGTGAATAGGGGTCTCTCCCTGCTCTAAGGTATTGAGGCGTTGTGTTAGCGCCTCGTTGCGGGCCTTGCATTCGGCTTGTCGTTCCCGAAGTTCCTCCAGCCCAACCTGTTGAATAGTGAAGGCGTGCTGGTTGGCCCAATATATGTTGGAGTTCTGCATTTCCTCACGCTCTATTCTAGCGGTAATCTGCCCGATGTCTTGGTTAAGTACTCGGATCTGGAGATCGTGGCGGCTGGCTCTGACCATCAGTAAAGGTACTGTCTGATCGGTGGGCTCTTGAGTGAGTGGTGGGGTCGGGGCGGAGGATGGTCCTCCGACCTCGAATCAGGAGGGGATTCCCTCCTCTTGCCTCCACTCGCGGAGGGTCTCGGGCATCCAGCCTCATCGGCGAGCGTCCACCCGTCGTTGTTGCGGTGGGAATTGTTGTGGTGCCGGTACCAGTACCAGTACCGGGATAGACTCCCATCTTGGCATAAACACCCTTTTGCGGGACGTGAACTTCATCAAGGGCCTGTTGGGGTGGGGTGGTAGCTGCGATGAGATGGTACAGATGGGCGGTATGTGTTGGAATGTATTTTGTTGATGGAATACAAAGTATAGGGTGTATTTTGTAATTATTTAATAGTTGTAAAAATGTATATAAATAGATTGTTGTCTTTCAAAATAGAAATTAGATCTGACAGTTACTATTTTTGTATGCATTGAATTCAGAGATAGGACAACAGTACTCGAAGATTCTCATTCTTCATTTTGTAATCATCAGTTGTTCAATCGAATCATTCGGTCAGTTTTAATTCCGTTTGTTGTTCTTGATTAATTGATATTTTTGTTTGATTGTTAAGAAACTACATTTCACAATTGGTATCAGAGCATCTAGGGGTGAGTTTTGTATTCTGAAATTGAAATTTCGAACAGTGTTCTTGAGAATATTTTTTTTTCGCAAAACCTAAAAATCATCAAGGGTTTTTATTCTGTTGATCATAGATTCTGAAATTTGGATCGAAGGAAAAGGATTAGTAGACGATTCAATTGAATATATTCTTGTTTTGATTCATCAAACACAGAAAAAGATCTAGTGATTTTTATGAAATTTTGGAAAACCCAAAGTTCATCACTGTTTTATAGAGAAAGTCAATTCTAGATCTATTTTTGAACAATATTGTTTCACAAAAAGTATTATCGATTTCAATTTTGTTGAAAATGGCTGTGTTTTACGAATTAATTTGAGTTTTAGACTTGAATATTCTGAAAAACTAAGAAACTCAAAATACACTATGTTCATGTGCAATTCGAGTTGACTGACTTTATAAATCGAGTTGACAGACCTTATAAATCGAGTTGATAACAAGTGTCAATGGAGTGGGACTTGTTATTCAATCGAGTTGACTTGCTATTCATTCGAGTTGACTCTCATTAAATTCGAGTTGATCGAAAGTTAATTTCAACAAGAAATTAATCAAAAGGCATCAATTGAGTTGCACAGAATCTCAATTCGAGTTGTACTTAGTCTTATTCGAGTTTCACAGAAACTTAAATCGAGTTTCACAAAGGATTAATTCGAGTTTCATTCAAGGTAATTCGAGTTTAACAAAAGGATTAATTCGAGTTTCACTCAAGGTAATTCGAGTTTTACTAAAGCTTAATTCGAGTTTCACTCAAGGTAATTCGAGTTTTACAAAAGCTTAATTCGAGTTTCACTCAAAACTAATTCGAGTTTCACAAAGCTAATTCGAGTTTAACACAGAGTTCATTCGAGATTAACAAAGAATCATTCAAGTTTAACACAACATCAATCAAGTCTTGCATAAGCCATTCGAGTTTCATCATTGTTTGATTTGAGTTGATTAATTCATCTGACAAGCTCTTTTGCTATAGATTCGAGTTGATTTTACACTGGTTCAAGTTTTACTCATTCTTTGATCGAGTTGATCAACTTATCATTCGAGTTGATCATCTGAATCAATCGAGTTTCACTAATCTTTCATTCAAAGGTTGATCAACTTTCAACTGTTGATCAACAATTTCAATTTTAAACAAAGTTCATCAGATCTTGGATAGTTTCCTAAATATCAATCACAATGTTAAAAGACGATCTAGCAATGGGATCAGAGACTAAACCCCCAATTCTTTATCAGGGAGAATACGTCCAATGGAGGGAGAGGTTTTTAGAATTCATAAGTTTTCATGATCTTTCGGGAGAGATGTTACAATCCTTAACAGAAGGACCAGCTACATTCATGGAAACAGTTCCTGGAGTACCCACTGGAAAACCCCCAATTCCACCAACGACAGTTGAGGTTACCAACTTGACTAAGGCACAAAAGAAAAGAAAATTAGGGGATAAAACAGCCATGAAATTATTACTGATCTCAATCCCCAATGACATTTACACATGTCTCACAAACACAAAAACCGCCAAATCCATATGGGATGAGGTGTGTAAACTTATGAGGGGATCTGACAGAACTGCAACAAACAGAGCTAGAAACAGTCTGATGACATTCGAGAATTTTCGAGCTCATGAAGGAGAACTACTGGAAAACACTTGAGGTTTGTTAGTTTGGTAAGTGAAATGAAAAGAAATGGAGTGACAAAGTCCAATCTGGATATAAATGTCAAGTTTTTATACGTACTGAACCCAGAATGGGAGAAGTATGCCATGATAATCCAGCAGAGAAAGGACATTGAAGAAATGGATTTTCATATGATATTTGAAAACCTCAATAACTACCAAGAGGTTGTATTGAGGAAATTATCTGGCAAGAAGAAAGCTGAGAAAGAGACGGCTGACCCGTTGGCTTTACTGGCAGAAAAGAAGTACAAATATAAGATGAAAAAGGAGAAAAGGGCAGTAGTCCGCAGTAGCTCTTCCGAATCAGGAACATCAGATTCATCTGCAGATTCCGAAATAGAAGAAATGAAAAAGCCATTGGCACTGCTAACTAAAACTTTTCAAAAGAAGTTCTACCGTAAGCCAACCAACAATAAAATGCGCTATAAGACTGGCTCGAGAAATTTGAAAAGAAGGAAAAATATTAAAAATCTGGAGAAAGCAATGGCAGAAAAGCTGACAAATATGAAAAATCAGATAAGTCAGCAAAGAAAGATTCAGAGCAGAAATGCTATAACTGTGGAAAACCAGGTCATTTTACCTGTGAATGTAGACTGCCAATAGTCAAAAACTCTGACTACTCTACAAGAAAGGCTCTCTTAGCCAAAGAAAAAGAGGCTGGAAAAGCTCTTATGGCAGAGGATGACCATTGGCTACACATATCTGAAGATGAGGACATACTAGATGAGGATGCTCATATCTGCCTGAAATTAGAGGTTTTCAATGAGTCGGAATTAAGTGAGTCAGCCATGATAGCCGAGGATGAGGTATGGGTTGGATTAACACATGAAGAGGATGAGGAAAGATAAGAGTCTGAGGAGGAAGAGACTGAAGAAGTTGCGTTGATGGCAACAGGGAAAGCTGATGATAAGGATAATGAAGATTCAGAGTCAGAAAAATCAGATAGTTCAGACACACCGGAGGTAAATTCTAACTCTGATTCTGAAATTGATGATTCCTGTGTGATAGAAGAGAAATTAACGCAGATGGCCTTTATGCTTAAGAAATTTGAAAAATCATTAAAGGCTGAAAAGATACATGCTCAGTCTTTGGAAAACAAGCTACGTAATGAAGATAATTTAGTTTTAGACTTTTCCAAAGATAAAGCATTAGCCTTACGAGCAGTTTCAGATTTACAAGACAAAGAAAAAGAACTTCAAAGCAAAATACAAGAACTTAATAATAATATATCTGACCTACAAGAAAAACTGAGAATGGCAGAATTAGAAGCTTCAAATTTTTCTGTAAAATATCATGCTATTTTTGAAGAAAGAACTAAGTTTTATGAGAAAATAAAGAAGATGGAAGATGAATTTATCAAAAGAGGGCAAACAGATCAAACCATCTATTTAAATCAACCAAAAGACAGAGAATTTTACAATTCTAAATCTGGTATTGGTTGGGAAAATCCCAAGTATCTGACAAAGGCTATATCCAGTTCACCTACTTTATATGATGTCAGATATATGAACTTAGGATTAAAAATGACTTTTATGAAAGCATCTGATGAAGTAGAATCTAGTGAAGAAACAAAAAGATTAAGATCAGACAAATTGGAAAATTCTGTTGACTATAACAGAATAAATGAATCAAGCAATAATACAGATATTAAAGAAGAGTATATTCAGACATATTCTGAAAAGGGTTTATCTGAATCTACTACTAAATCTCAAAAGTTATACTTGCCATTTTCAATTCTAGAAAAGATAAATTCTGATCTAGAATTGAAAATTAAAAACTTTGAGACAGAAAATAAATCTCTTAAGGCTGAACTCAAAATTCTGGAACAAAAGTTACAAAAACAGCCTGAGAACAAAAAGTTATCTGATCCATCATCTTCAACTTCTCTAGATTCTATCAATTCAGAAAAGGAATTTGATGTGTTTATGAACTCTGACTTTAATTCCTTAGAGGAAATGTTTGTTAAAATTGATGATTTTGTAAAACCTTTACATAACAAACAATCAGATGATCAAAAAGAACCTGTTAAAATTCTGCAAAGAATTTCTACACATTCAATAAAATCATCTGAAAATTCACCAACGTTACAACAAAAGAAGGAGAAAACAAAATTTATTTTAGATACTCCTAAAAAAAGGTGAAGCATCTTCTACAGAGAACTTAATTGCACTTAGAGTCCAATCTTCAAAAGGTAAGAGAAATTTACAGCAGAAACAAGTTTCTAAGATTACTAATTCTCATGTTTCTTCTATGTCAGATATTATTGTGAACGGTTCAAGAAAGCAAGTTTGGAGAAAGAAGAAGAGAGAACAGAAAAACAAGAAAATAAAACAAGAGTGGCGTGTGAAGAAAAATATTGTTACAGATAGAAATAGCAATTTTGAAAACTCTGTCTGTAATAATAAATTTTTTGATAATTCTTGTATAAAATTCTCTCGAACAGACCTAATTGCTTTGAATTCTGGTTCATGTAAATTTTAATTGTAAAATCTGATAAGCTCGTCTGGCAACCAAAGAAAAAGGACCCATTTTTTAAACATAAAAAAGTTCCACAGCAAAATATTTCAAAAACAGTTCCACCAATAATTGTACAAAAGTGGATACCTAAAAGAACTGTTCAAAAATGGGTACCTAAATCATCATCAATTGTAAAGCTAAAAGTCGTATCTGATGAGAAAACAAATCATAAACTGCATGATTTACTTAAATCAAAAGTACCCAACTATAAGTGGGTACCTCATGTGCTATTTCGTCTTATAGGTAAATCATGTATGGTATCTTGACTCCGGACGTTCGAAGCATATGACCGGACAAAGAGAAACACTCACGAACTTTGTAGAAAAGTTCTGTGGGACGGCCAGATTTGGAAATGATCAGTTTTGTCCGATCAAAGGATACGGGAGTCTCGCATACGACAATATTACCATTCAGAAGGTTTTCTACGTTGATGGTATTGGACATAATTTGTTTAGCATTGGACAACTGTGTGATAAAGGATTAGAAGTCAACTTCAAAGCCAATCGGTTCAGCATTAGATCCGGGGAAGGTAAATAAATACTGCCAGGAAACAGGAAAACCAATTTGTACTCCATTGACTTAGCCTCTATTTATCTGAAGAAGGATGTCTGCTTACTGTCAAAAGCTACATCTAAAACAACATGGGTATGGCATCGTCGCCTTTCACATCTGAACTTCAATGAATTAACCAACCTAGCGAAAGGCGGGTTAGTTAACGGGCTACCAACTCTCAAATTCCAAAAAGAGCAGTTGTGTGCCGCATGTGAAAAAGGAAAAATGACTAAAGGTTCACACAAATCCAAATCTGAACACTCTTCAATAAGAGCACTGGAATTACTACATATGGATCTGTGTGCACCAATGAGAGTACAAAGCATTAATAAGAAAAGATACGTATTGGTGATAGTTGACGACTATTCACGGTACACATGGGTTTTATTCCTGAGGTCTAAATCAGATGCTATCGAAATCATCATAGACTTCATCCGGAAAATTGAAGTGATGTTGCAACTTATTATTCAGTCAATCCGATCAGATAATGGCACAGAATTCAAGAACAAATCGCTTGAATCATTTTTAAATTCTGTAGGAATCACACATCAGTTTTCAGCTGCTAGAACTCCACAACAGAACGGTGTCGTTGAACGAAGAAATCGGACACTAGTGGAATCAGCTAAGACGATGTTGGCGTATTCCAATCTACCGTTATTCTTATGGGCTGAAGCAGTTGCAACAGCTTGTTTCACACAGAATCGTTCAATCATCAATAAACGATTCGGAAAGACACCTTATGAACTAATAAATAAACGGATATCTAAAATTAAATTTTTCCATGTCTTTGGATGCAGATGCTTCATACTAAATGACAAAGACAACCTTGGATAATTAAATCAAAAAGCAGATGAAGGTATATTCATAGGTTATTCAAAGGAGTCAGTCGCTTTCCGTCTCTACAACAAGAGAACCAAGACAGTCAACGAGAGCGTCAACGTCAAATTTGATGAAGGAGTGGTAATGGCTTCTGAACATACCAGTTCAGGACCCGAACCTAACAAGCAGACTTCAATGGAGTCACCTGATCAGAATGCTGAAAATTCTGAATGAAATAAATTGTTTGAGAATTTTTATGAAGACTACTTTGAGAAGCCCAAAACTAATGTTCAAAATTTGGTGCCTGACAGGATTACTGAAGATCCCGTCATAGTCTCCGATTATTCTCATCAACAAGTATTAGAAGAAACTAGAGAAGCCTCAACCACATATTTGCACTTGCCAACTGAAACTGCACAACCCATTGAACCTCCAGAATCTTCTGAAACCCCCTTAACATCCGAACATTCAGAAACTCCTAACTCAGATACCCTACCAACTACATCTAAAGCAATTCCCCGACTTACATATTTAGATCGTAATCCCAACAAGGCCACATCGAACCGTATCCACATACTTTCAAGTGGACTAGAAATCACCCAATAGAAAACATTATTGGTAATCCATCTGCTTCAGTCCAAACCAGAAGAGCCACAATTAACGAGTGCCTATTTTAAATTTTTTTCAGCAAAATAGAGCCTAAGAATGTAAAAGAAGCACTTCTGGACGCTGATTGGATTGTTGCAATGCAAGAAGAACTGAATCAGCTCGAACGGTTGAAGGTCTAGAGACTTGTCGAGCGACCCAAAGACAAATCTATCATTGGCCCGAAGTGGATCCTTAAAAACAAGAAGTACGAACATGGAGTAATCATTCGCAATAAAGCTCGACTCGTTGCCAAAGGATATAGTCAACAAGAAGTGATTGACTATGATGAGACATTTGCACCAGTTGCACGAATAGAAGCGATTAGGATGTTTTTAGCTTTTGCCGCTCATAAAAACTTTACTGTTTATCAAATGGATGTTAAAACTGCGTTTTTAAACGGGGAATTAACAGATGAAGTATATATATATCAGCCCGAAGGCTTTACTGATCCTTCGAAACCTGATCATGTATGTTAGACATTTAATTTCGATCATATGGAGTTATTTTGTAATAATTATTTACTTAGTATTTAGCTTTGTATTTATTTCCTTGTAAATTATTTCCTTGTAAAAGTCTAGGGGGCATTTGTGTCAATGCCCCATAGTTAATTAAATGGAGCTATAATAGCTCCTAGGGTTTCTTTTGTATTACACAGTTGACATATTGAATATACAAGCAGCCGCCATTTTCACTTTCACTCTCAACATTCTTATTGTCTTTTCTTATCATTTCTCAATTATTGAGCATTGTTCTTCTTGGGATCTGATAAAGAATATAAACGTGCTGAAATATATACGGGATTACATATTTACAATGTATATATATTAGACAAGTCACTGTATGGCCTTAAACAAGCACCGCGTGCTTGGTATGATGCACTTTCAACATATCTGTTGAAATGTGGATTCAACAAAGGTGCAGTTGACACAACCCTATTTGTAAAACGTCAGGGGCCGGATATTATAGTAATACAAATATATGTAGACGACATAATATTTGGGTCTACAAATCCTGAATTTTGTATGAAATTCGCATTCTTAATGTCCCAAAAATTCGAAATGAGCATGATGGGAGAAATAATTTTTTTCTTAGGATTACAAGTTAAACAATTGGCTGATGGTATTTTTATTAATCAGTCATGTTAGTATATGGTGGGTAAATATGAAATTACTACTGCATCATGGCTGATTTCATAAAATACTTGAGGGTCACACCGATGAGCACAACTGAGCAGACGCAATTAAACTATTAAATAAATAATATCGGATATTGTTTATGACACGAAATGATAATTGAGATTAAATTAATGGATGATTAATTATATCTCAAAGTACGGGGACTAAAAGTGCAATATTAGATATTGTATTGATTTAATTGTCATTGGATGATGATTAAGTAATTATCTAGTCTTTTATTTAGTATTGGATAAAAGATGCATTTATTTGAATTAATATTATCATCAATTATTAGATAATTGGATGGATAATTATAAACAAATAAATAAGAGATAATTATCTGGTCATTTATATATTATTAGATAATATATAAAAGATTAATATTATTTAAACGGTATATAATTATAGAGATAATTATATAAGGATTTAAACAATAAAGATAATTATTAAGATATATATTATATTATTATATTAGAGTTTGATTAAAACTAAAACTCTTAATAATAATAATAATATATATATATATATATATATATATATATATATATATATATATATATATATATATTATATATATAAACTTACGGCAAAATAAAAGGAGATATATATAGATATATATATATAGATTAAATGGTGACCTATTGAAATGGGGGAGCCGCCACACACACACTTGAAGGTGTTTGTGTGTGTGTGGTAGTTCCTTGGCCGTACAATACACATAATTTCGTATTTCGTATGTTTTCCCGTTCTTCGTGTGTTTGATTGCATACATGGCGCCGCTCGATCGTGTCATCACTGGTGGATACCGAGGGTCTCATTCGTGTATTCTTGTCATAGAATATAAAGTTACGGATTTTAATGCTTTCATATTTACTTATCTTATATTTTACTTGATGATCCGTGTACGGAATTCGTAAATTTTAAAAGCTTCCGTTGTGCGTTAATATGATTAATATTTATGTTTTTTATGAAAAACGATTCGAATTCCCAACAGTGGTATCAGAGCCAGGTTAAGTAACATAATGATAGTATTATTCGAGTATTTATGTCCAACGATCTTAAAGTTTCGATTTTTAATAATTAAAATTGTTTAAACGGTCGAAATCAATAATTAAAATGTTTAAGGTTTTGATTTGGCTTGGAGAAAATCGACCAAAGGTTTTGGAAACCTTATGGTGATTCTCGGCCAACCTTGAAGTTCCTCGGAACTTGAGATTTTGAAACCTTAGTTCGTTTTATTTAGTTGATGTTTGATTGTTTAAAAGTGTTAATTGATTAAAAGTTGGAAAATTAAACGTTTCGGTTCGCGAAATAAACCTAGAGATTTCGGCCATGGGTTGAGACCCATGACCTCTCGGTTGTGATGTGGTAACCGAGGTGATGGATTATTTGTTCCGTCAAGTCGTTTAATTCACGGTTAAACTCGAACGATTAAATTAAATGCGTTAAAATCGAATTAATAAATCAAAAGTGTTTGGTTATTAATATTTAGACAATTGTGACAAAATATTTTCGGTTTTATAAAATTAAAGTGGAGACTTTCTTAGTTTTCTTTATAAAATTCACAAATCGTTTTAAATATTATTCGATTCGATAAATAAACGATTATTTGGAAAATGGAAAGCGAAATAATCAAAGTGAGTTGATTAAAGGCTTCGATTAATTTCAGTCGTCAAAGGGTTTAATACCCTACTTGTTTTCGGTTCATATGGGTTATTGAACCCGAGTATGAGTCGGTTAACTAAGTTGGTTCGATCCCGTTTTCCGGTAATTAGTCGTTTAAATTAAATCGGTTTTAATTAAAAGTTAAGTTTTAATGTTGAAATTAAAATTAATGGTAATTTTAATTTATAAACTAGATTTAATTTATGCATTTAATATTTAGTTCCATAAAATGCATTATTAAATTAAAGAGAGTTTAATTTAAGGATTCTGTTTTCAAATTGATGAAATCGTGACTTTGAGTCTCATGCTCGGTCATGGTTTAATGTTTTGAGATTTGATCACGACATTAACGTTTTTGGTAGAATTCGTTTAAAACCATAAAAAAAAGTTTTTGGTGTTATTTAAAGATGGTCAATTTTCTTTAAAAAATTTAAAAGACATGTTTTATTTGTAAAATTGTTTATTTAGAAAGTTGACATTTTAAGTAAAGTTTATTTTTTTTGAAAAGCGTTTCAATTAAATAATAGACAATTGATAATTATTTAAAGGAAGTTTAAATTATTTATCAATATTATTTGAAAATGAAAACTATATTTATTAAAGGTTGTTTAATAAAAAGTTTCTTAAAATAGTAAGTTTAAGTTTCAAAGGTGTTTGAATTGTAAATTGAATATTGTATGAAAAGTGTCGTTTTTGAATCCAAAGATAATGCAAAGATGGAATTAAATTTGACATTTTTCGGGAAAAAGTTTCTAATTATGAAAAGTGTTCCTGACTTTCGAGTTTACGAACCGTGTTTAATTTAAGAACGATATTGGACATATTTACTTCAATTAATGGTGAATTAATTGGTTTTGGAATTATTTTCATAGACAAGATGAAAATGAATTCTAGATTATTTACAAGCTTTACTGCTTTAGTTATGTTTGTGGCATAGCCGAGCCTTGAGACCCCTTTTTGCTAAGATGGTTGTTTATTTAATCGTGATGTTTGCTATTTTTATTGTTGGTTATATTTTTTGGAAGGCCTGCGTGCCATTGGAATCCCGGGTATTATGATGTAATCTGTAATAGGTTAGAAAATAGGCAAATGTATTTAGATTAAAATTATGTAAAAAATCTTGGCGAAGATGTCCATCAAGAAGAAGGTCATCCATCAAGGACGCTCGGAGACATCATCGGATGCTGAGGCTAGTGGGAGCTGAAAGAGTTCAACCTTCTTCCCTTGTGTGTTGATTTTGTCCCTTAGGTTTTGACCTAATTGGTTTGTCCGTATGGCTCTCGAAACCAATTTAGTTTCGGCAAGGCTATGTCACCGTGTGGTTGTATGTTTTATTTCTTTATGCAGTATTTATATCTGCGTGGTTGTGGTGACAAAGTAGATAAATAAAAGAAATCTACAATCATTTTTGATGAAAAATTAAAGTATTTAAAAGGAAGTTTAAATTGGAAACTTTAATTATTTTGTCAGGTGTTAGATATGACATTTTTATGAAATTAGTTGTTCAAATAAAGGAGATTTATTTTTAAAATGTCATATGATCAAAGAGTTGAAATTCTTAAAACTGGTACATTAACTGGATTGTTTACCAGAATAGGTGGTGTGTAGGACAGTCTTGCTCGGGCTGTGGAATTTCCGAAAGGTTTAGAACGAAAGGATTCTGCCCGTAGACTAACCTGACTGGCCACTAGTTCTTGGTAAGAGACTGGTTATAAACCCAAATTCTAAATCTGACACAACACACCGTCCATATAGTGGGACTCACGGTGACCGGTCGTCGTAAGTAGGTTCAGCCTTTATTGGGTGCTTACGCCGCAAACTCGGAGAGCTGTGAGGTAAGCACTGCGGATCCTAAGTGAGACTTGGGCCAGTGACTTGCAGTTGTTATATGGTGTGTTAGTGGTGGTTCCTCAGTAAGACTGTTGCCCAAGGTGTGGATGAGATTAAACATGATCAATTTAAGAAATTGAAAATCTCATAAGATCTAAGAGTTGCAAAGGGGTTGTAATTGGTAATAAGTTACCTGCCTGAGTAGCTTATTCATGTAGGTTCAGCCTCCGTTGGGTGCATGAATAAGTAAAGTGGTTCTTAGGATTAATAAATCATTTTCTAAATTTTGGGTTATTGATTTATTAATGGTTAATCAAATACTGATTTTTGAAAAATTGTTTAAGATGGTTGAAAAAGACAGAGGTAGAAGCGCTTTAATAATAACAGTGACAATAACAGTAATAACAACAATGATAACGTCAAATATCCTTTTCCCACTTGAAAATCCTCCCCAAAAGCACATGTTGCTACTTTGAGGTCCATTCGGGATATGGAGAACTCAAAAGAGGCAACTTCCTGAACTGGGAGTAAAATCTGACAAATGTTCTGAGTACAGGGTGAAAGTCGTATTTTCTGGAAAGGGCACCAGAACCTGCTCCTGCAGAGACTGCTACAGTTGAGGAGAGAAATCTCCACAAGAAGCACTCTGAGGATTCGGTCAATGTTGCCTGTCTAATGCTAGCGACCATGACATCTGAGTTGCGGGCTAGCCTTATGGACGTCTCAGCTTGACAGATGTTTCACCAGCTAAAGGATATGTTCCAGACTCAGGCTCGGACTGAGAAAGATATACGACAAGGGCTCTGAGCTCCTGCAAAATGGAAGAAGGAACAACTGTTAGACCCCATGCGCTGAAGATGAAAGGTTATCTGGATCATCTTAGCAGACTTGGGTTACCCGTGACACAGGACATGACCACAACTCTAATTCTCAATTCCTTATTGAAGGAATTTTAGCAATTTTTAATTTGTTACAATATGCACAGAGAAGATGATCAGTGGGCTGCATCAGATGCTATAGACTGCTGAGGGAGTGATTAAGGAGAGAAGATAGGGAAAGAGACGGAAGGGAAAGTAAGTTTCCAAGCCGGAGGTTAAAGCTAACAAGTAGCTAAAACCTAGAACCAGAGAAGTCAAATCCAAGGATGACAAATTCTTTGAGTGCTAGGAAACTGGGCACTGGGAAAGGAATTGTCCCAAGTACTTGGAAACGGTCAAGGTTGACCGCATTGAGACTTTGTGTATCTGAATCAGTCACTTCAATTGTTCTTGGATATGTGATACCCAATTGAACAAAGTTTCATGCATAATGTCTGCAATGACTAAAATGAACTGAAAAGAGATGACAGATTCAGTGGGAGCATAGAGACATCTTAGAGAATACTCTGCTGGACACTATTTTCATGTCATCAATAGTTTATCATGGTGTGGTATACAATTGATTGAATTTCTTGCAAGTATTTTTGGGATAAATAAAGAATTTTTGGTGTTAAAATATTTTTGCTTGAAATACCTATTGTTTAAGATTACTAAACCATGATTACAGACTATTGATTCAAGTGGAACTTGAATAGTAACTTGACAACGGAGATTGGACAAGCTAGTAGTCATATTCAGATAAAAAGGGTTACCATGTTGTTGTGTAAATTGTTCAAGTGTTCAAATGCAGTTTCATTGAACTTGTTAATTCTTTAAAGTTGGTTCAAAGATTATATTAGTTGGATAGTCATCTGTTATTATATAGAAACTAATAAAATGCAGAATTAAATGTAAAGGAGTTACATGGAGGTTAATTCACTTCACTTGTCAGAAATAATTAGACTTGAGAAGTCAGAATTGTTTAGACAATAAGTAATCGCATTACATGTGAAATGTATACAACTTGTGTGATGGTTAGTCAAGTAGTAGCCTTTGACTTGTTTAAACACTCGTCGGCAAGCTTGACGGAATACCACAACGAAATGTTTTAGATAACCAGGTTCTGGTGGTTATGGATACATATCACAATTTTTGAACACATTGTTATTAAAGATATCTTGTTAAGATATAGATAAACCGCATACTGTCATATTCAAGACTAAACATCTAAACGTATCACTAGTAGCAATTAATCTGAATTGCTAGAGCTCCTAAATTTTAATCCTAGTGTCTTTATGAGTGATTTTCCAGTTCCTCTAAAGATAATGGATATAAATTTGTATGGAGATTCAGATTGGATCTAAATAATATTACAAGAAGTTGTAATAAAGAACTAGTGTAATTTTTCAAAGATAAATGGTAATGGAAGTTAAGTCAGTTAACTAGAGAACACTCCCACTAAGATCATGTCTGAAATTAATTTTTCGATAGATCGTGTTACCGTTACATTTGATAAAGGAACAGTTGCATTAAATTGATGGAAATCATGTTGTGTTTATTGAGATAAAGGAGATCAACATGATATCTTCAGTGTCGTTCAATTTTGCATGTTTTAGAAATCCAAGAATAAATTTGAAGTTATTCTAAAACTATTCCATAGCTGCTTGTTGTCGTGGGAACCACAACGAGAATTAAAAGGCTACTGTGGTTTTTGGTCGATATTCATGGGTGATGAATATAGCAAAGGTTGGACCAAATTCACAGGTATTTGTTGCGAACAAATATTGGAATGACCCACCGATTGAGACCACTTTGTGGATCATAGTCATGAGTCGTCTCAAAAAGGTAATCCTTAGTACCTGAGATGTCTACGTACTATAGTGTGGGTGCTGCTGTACATTTGGCCTAACCTAACGTCATCCGTAACTGGGTGATCATAACGGTTCGAGGCTGGTTGAAGTGGGAGTCGTGCTGGAGGCCTAGATAGTCAATATGGGATTGGCACCTTCTTTTAACTAAGAAGAGATATTTCTGGGCCCCTCGGCGATCGATACTGACAGAAATGCATGGCCATGCTCAGACAGAACTGATGTGTTCTACTCTGTCTGTTACAGTTCAGTATGAGATCAGGGAGTCGAGAAACATAATAGTGTTTGCTACGGTTGATCTAATCCATGCCTAGCTTTCACATTGAAATATCGCGATGCATGGGATATAACCTAAGTATCTTTTTGGAAGGCTGTTTCAACAAGAATGCCCAAATGGGAGTCAGAGTTTTTATGACCTTGGTTGCCTAAAGTGTCTAGCCATGACCTCCTTTAGGCGCATGGTGCAGGACAGTATGTCGTCTTACACAAGTGGGAGTATGTTAGTATATGGTGTGTAAAGATGACATTACTACTGCATCATGGCTGATTTCATAAAACACTTGAGGGTCATACCGATGAGCACAACTGAGCGGATGCAATTAAACTATTAAATAAATAATATTGGATATTGTTTATGACACGAAATGATAATTGAGATTAAGTTAATGGATGATTAATTATATCTCAAGTACGGGGACTAAAAGTGCAATATTAGATATTGTATTGATTTAATTATCATTGGATGATAATTAAGTAATTATCTAGTCTTTTATTTAGTATTGGATAAAAGATGCATTTATTTGAATTAATATTATCATCAATTATTAGATAATTGGATGGATAATTATAAACAAATAAATAAGAGATAAGTCATTTATATATTATTAGATAATGTATAAAAGATTAATATTATTTAAAGGGCATATAATTATAGAGATAATTATATAAGGTTTAAATAATAAAGATAATTATCAAGATATATATTAAATTATTATATTAGAGTTTGATTAAAACTAAAACTCTTAATAATATATATAATCTTACGGCCAAAGAAAAGGAGATATATATATATATATATATATATATATATATATATATATATATATATATATATATATATATATATATATATATATATATATATATATATATATATATATATATATATATATATATATATATGTACATATACATATATATATATGTACATATACATATATATATATATATGTATATCTATATATATATATGTATATATATATCTATATATATATATGTATATATATATATATATATATATATATTGGTGACCTAATGAAATGGGGGAGCCGCCGCACACACACACTTGAAGGTGTTTGTGTGTGTGGGGTAGTTCCTTGGCCGTACAATACATATAATTTCGTGTGTTTTCCCGCTCTTCGTGTGTTTGATTGCATACCTGGCGCCGCTCGATCGTATCATCACCGGTGGATACCGATAGCGTCTCATTCGTGTATTCTTGTCATAGAATACAAAGGTACGGATTTTAATGCTTTCATATTTACTTATCTTATGTTTTACTTGATGATCCGTGTACGGAATTCGTAAATTTTAAAAGCTTCCGTTGTGCGTTAATATGATTAATATTTATGTTTTTTTATGAAAAATGATTCGAATTCCCAACAAGTCAAAATATATACAAGACATGTTAACGAAATTTAACATGGTTAACAGTACTCCTTTGAAAACTCCCATGACTCCGGATTCAAAGTCAAAACTCGATGATGACATTTCGGGGAAACCTGTAGATGTGACTCATTATCGAGGTATAATTGGCTCATTAATGTGTTTAATATCTAGTAGACCGGATATTATGTTTGCTACATGTGTGTGTGCTAGATACCAGGCCAATCCAAAAGAATCACATTTAACTGCTGCAAAAAGAATTTTAAGATATCTCAAGGGAATTCCAAACCTTGGTTTGTGGTATCCCAGAAAATCTTTATTCAATTTAACTACTTTTTCTGATGCTGATCCCACAGGTGATAAGATGGACAGAAAAAGTACGTCTGGTGCAGTACAATTCTTAGGTGACAAACCCGTATGCTGGTCATCCAAGAAACAACACTGCGTTTCATTGTCTACAGCTGAAGCAGAATACGTTGTTGTTTCATCATGATGTTCTCAGGTGTTGTGGATGAAGAGCCAACTGAGAGATTACGGGTTTACACCACAGAAGATACCTATCTACTGTAAATCTCAGAGCGCAATTGCTATTGCATCAAAACCGGTGTAACATTCAAAAACAAAACACATTGACATTCGGTACCATTTTATAAAGGATCATGTTGAAAATGGAAATATAGAATTATACTTTGTTCCTACTGAATATCAACTAGCTGATTTGTTTACCAAAGCGTTAGATGAAAAAAGGTTTAATTTTTTGGTATAGAAATTGGGTATGTTGAATCGTTAGATTTAAAAATTCAGTAGTTTCAATTTATAATTTTAAATTTACATTTTTTATTGATTCTAATCTGATGTTAAATTCTTGAATTTTAAAATCTCAAATTTTTTGGAATTTAACAAGATCTGGATTGTCATGTGCAGGGGGAGGAGAAAATGAATTTATCTGATTTTGAGAAAATCTGATAAAATTTATCTGATATTTTGTAGGGAGAGCTGATTTGAGAAATATGATAACCATTTGAGGGGGAGTAGAGTTCTAAATATAAAGGGGGAGCATGTTAATATTTTTAAATTTTTTTTGTTTTGTTGTTTAATTTTTTTATCTTTTGTTGTTTTTCGTTTATGAATTTTCAATTTTTTTTTTATTTTGTTTAAGTCTGTTTTTAAATTTTTTTTGTTGTTTTGTTGAAGTTTTTTGAAATGATATTGGGTTTTTTGTTAAATGGGCTAATACATGATAAAAGTGGGCCGGCTATGTGTTAAAATGCAATTTAAAATGGGCCGGGTAATGTCATCTATATATTTGAAATTCAAATTTCAAATAAGACTCTTCTGAAACACTACCATCTTCTACGAAAAACCTTTCTTCCCCATTAAGCAAACTCAAAACCCACATATCTTCGATCGATTCAAGAAATTATTTCATCAAATTGTGAGTGAATCTTATTATTTCTTATGTTTTTACATAGTTCTTTTTAGTTTCTGAAAATATATGTGACTGTGCTCGTATATTTTCGTATTAGAGTGTTCATGGTGATTCAAATTTTTTGTTTCTTAAACTGAAATTAAATTTGTGATGGGTTTCGGTTTGTAAATCTGAACATGAATGTGAAATATCATGATTCAATTCCAATCACACAAGCAGAAATTTTGGATCAGTTTTAAATAAGTTCGAGTTCATGTTTTTCTAAAATTTGGATATTTAACAGCTTTAATGTTGGTTTTAATCAAAGTTCAGTAAAACAAAGTTGTTTACAATTGTTTTTCGAGTGGGACACAAGTTTTAAATCAATGAAAAGGTCCCTGGAATCAATTTTTTGAAAATCAGTGTGAGTATACTTGAAAAATAATTTCAAGAACATTTTCTCGATCAAAGGTATACACGAGAAAATAGTTAGTTCTATTCAAGGTGAGTAATACATTATTTGAGAAAGTCATAGAATAGATCTAGTTGACTGTTTCTTTAATCGAGAAAGTCCTACATGTTAATCGAGTTGATCCTTATTAGGACTTAGAATATTTCAGAACATAAGTCTCGTTTATTACATGGACCGAGAAAACTTCTGTTTCATTCGAGTTGGTTCAACTTGTCAATCGAGACTCCTGAAAGCATGATCGAGTTGAACATAAGACTTGATCGAGTTTGTCTTAGGCTATAATCGAGTTGGTCCATATACTTTTCTGTTTAATTCGAGTTTCAGACTTTACTCATTCGAGACTTGATGTACTTCATCCGAGTTGGAGTTTACATCCACTCGAGTCCTTTCATGTTCTATTCGAGTTTATTCCAAGTCTAATTCGAGTTGAATCAAGCCTTATTCGAGAACAATCAAGTCTTATTCGAGAAAGGATACAATTCATTCTGTAAGGTCTACGACTGCAAAGTCTATCTAGACGCGGATCCGTGAACGAGTGTGGAATCCTCGTTGACGGTTAGACGGACAACTCTCAACCAACGGAACACGGAGACTATTAGACGCTGAACGAACGACACACGAACGATCCTACGAACTAATTCTCTCCGAAACGGCACTCACCTAGCTGATAAACTCGAGATCGCCTCTTGCTTAATTCCTCACGAATTCTGCAAAAAGTCTCTTAATGATTCGAGTCTATCCCTAATTATAGACCCTGATTCGAGTCTGATGTGGGCCAAACTCGAATCTGGCCCAAGGCCCATTCGAGTCTGTCCATATTGACATCCTCGAATCTAGCCCATTCGAATCTAAGGTCTCATTCGAATCTATCTCAGATTCGAATGTATTCCCTTAAGTAATTCGAATCTAGCCAAAAACACTTAAACTCTTAAGTGATGAAACTTATGTTTTACTTATGCTTGAGTTAATCTTTGACCTTTATGTTTGAACTTCTTGTAATATGTTACATCAAGTTCAAACACACAATCAATAACAGACAAACACATATTAAACATATATATCAAAACACTTGTTAATACTCAGAATATTACTTAAACCATAATGCAGATCGATTAGACTGCTATCGTCACACAGGGTGTACCAACAGACTCCCCCTTGACGATAGCTTCTAATTATTTACATTATATCAAATTTAAGTACTAGAGCTATATATACTACTACCTGCATATAATCCAGCAGAATGTTAAATGACTCAAATAACTTATCATAGTCAAATATCCATTCCGGACCAGTTTGGGGTTCATGTGTATAACTTGTGACTTCAATGTTATACACAATCTCCACAGTACCAGTTGTTTTGTTAAACACCCGTTTGTTTGGTGAGTTTGGCACATAACCTAGGAAGTATCCTTCGTCAGCCTTTTCACCAAACTTCGGTTGATGTTTTGTTCTTAAAAGTGTGCATGGTACTCAAAACGGTTCGAATCCAGTTAAGTTAGGTGGCGTTCATTCAAAATTTCATAGCCTGTTTTGTTCAATGATTTGACGTAGGCCTCGGTTTAAATCGGCACGCGGTATTCAATGCCTCCCCCCCCAACATGGTAGGGCTTTGAATCCGAAGCATAGTCCTGCAGCCTCATCAAAGTTCTATTTTCACGTTCGGCCAACCCCATTCTGTTGAGGTTCATATGGTGCACTGAATGTGCCACTATGCCTTTGATAGGCAATATACACCAATACATGTGTTAGAATTCAGTTCCATTATCACTACGAATATATTTAACCTAGTTCCGTATGAGTTCTCCACTTGAGTCCAAGAACCCGATGAGCCTTGCAGCCGTCTCGTCCTTCGCTACTAAAAACCCAAGAAAACCGTGAGTAATCGTCGGTGATAACTAAGCAGTACCAACTACCTCCAATACTCCTTTTGTTGATTGGGCCGAAAAGGTCCATGTGCAACAGATCGAATGTTGAGGCTATGGAATTCTGCTTCTTGGACTTGTGTGTCTTCTTGTGTTGTTTGCCCTTCATGCAAGGTAGACACTTATCCTCGAACTGAAAACTTTTCATGGCACACCCTGCACCAGTCCATGCTTCGTAATGTAATTCATCTTCCTCAGGTGCAGGTGAGGCATGCGTCTGCGCCACAGTACGGACTCCGTCTCTGAAGCTTTTGATAGTAAGCAGATCGGACCCATCGAAGTATCTGGCTTGTTCATATCGAGCATGTACAAGTCATTCTTCCTTGGCGCCCGCATCAATATCCAATCTTCAGGTATCTTGAATCCAGGCTTTAGCACTAACGCCTCAGTGTCAGTAAATAACACTGAGTTCTTCTTATCACAGATTTGAGAGACACTAATGAGATTATGAACCAGTTTATCAACGTGATAAACTTGATCCAAAGTAACCGTCCCATTAGTGACTTCTCCAGTTCCAGTGATATTTCCACCCTTGTTACCCGCGAATGATACAAATCCCCTATTACCCCCCTTGAAGTCTGTGAGAAGACTTCTTTCCCCCGTCATGTGCCTGGAGCAACCACTGTCTACGAACCACTTGTTGTTTGGACCGGTAGTTATCTCCTGCACATGAAAGAAAAGAGGTTAGTTATCAAGGGGAACCCAAGCCATGACTGACTTGGTAATACCATTCTCGTCCACATACGTGAACTCTTTCAAGTACCCATCTCGCCGTTCAGGTGACTTGGGCCTTTGAACTGAATTCTGTTGTGGTGCCGAGTGATTTAAGTTCACTCTTTGCCTTGGTGTAGGCATTTGTTGTGGAGCTCTAGAATAATTCCTATTGTATGCCATTTCTGACTGTGATCCCTGAGCTCTTACCGGTGCATACTGTCTAACTGGAGTATGAGACCTAACTGGAGTGTGTGACCTGCTAGGTGTGGTGCTCCTATAGACTTGTTGTGGTGCTGACCTAGATTGATTATTGACACGATTCGGTGAATTTGTCCTAATCACTTCCTTTGGTCCAACCTTAACCGGTGTGTTTTTCACAACTTGTTTGGGTGCGGCCTACACAGTTTTCTCGGTAGGTTGAGAACTACTGCTGCTTGCCACACTGGGTGAGGGCTTAACAGGTGTTGGATTCACTGTCTTAGGAGTAACTTCTGCTTTCCTAAGAGGACAGTGAGAAGCAACATGCCCTTTCGCGTGACATCTAAAGCAAGACATCATATCCATGGACTTTTTGGTTGTTCCCTTAGATCTAGGTGTCTCACTAGTGTCTATTTCCTTTGGTACATCTATAGTGTCTGTCTCTTCGACCTGGTCAGCCGATGAAATTTTCTGTTTTCCTGCAGGTGTTTCACTGGAGGAAGACACGAATTTCACTTTCTTGACCTTGACGGTTGAGTCAACCACCTTAGGTGTATTATCAACTGTAGGCTCAGGTGTCGGTTCAGGTAGGTCCTCTAAGTCTACAGACTTGTCAGTTTTCTCCTGAGGCTGAGGCACATAATTAGCATTGAAAGGTGGAGGAATTTCGTGAAAACCTAGACCTACAGGCTTCTTAGACTATCTTTGGGCATCTAAGACTTTTCCTAGATTTAGGCTCGAATTCCTAAACTTTTCCAACTTGCTGTTTGCCTCTGCTACCTTAACCTTGGTCTCAGCTAGCTCTATATCCTTGTCCTTAAGACTTTTTGTTAAGGCCTCTACGTGCTCATACATAAGTTCTATCCTAACACACTGCTCACTGAGTTTGTCTTTTAGAACTACTACGTCCTGAGCATCAGCCTTAAGCTTTTCTTTTAAATCTTGCTTTATATCATTTAGGCTAGCGTTTTCTATTTTTAAGTTATCATTTTGAGCAGATATGGTTTTATGTGATTCTAAGACTAGATTTAACCTATCATTAGAAGTAGCACACAAAGCACATAATTCTGAAAATAGAGAATAAGAAAGACTAACCTTAGGTTATCAGATTCCACGTTGGCCATCTGAGCAGCAAACTCCAGCACGGTCTGATCATTCGCCTTCTCTACCCACATCGGACTGCTGTCCCGTGTGGTCTGCTCGTCTTCGTCACAACCATTCTCAGTAACTTCAGCCATGAAAGCTCTAGCATTGGACTCAGGATGTGAACTCCAGTCATAGGTACCATCTAGCTGTCTGTCAGAGGTGACACTGGATAGTAGACCCGCTAGATTGGCTTGACCAGATGAGGAACTCGGAAGGTATCTTTGTTGGGACTGATTTTGGTACTGTCCTTGATGCTGACTCTGTCCTTGGTATGTCTCTACCTTCGGTCTTTGACACTCCCTGGCGAAGTGTCCCAATCCCTGACAGTTGTAGCATTTCACCTTAGACTTATCAAATCCTATCCCTTTGTTGTTCATTTGCAGATTCCTCCCAGTTCGCTTGATGAATCTTTTTACCCTCTGGGTCACCATGGCCAGTTGCCACTTAAGATCCATTTCCTCTAAGTCATCAGGGTCGACCTGATCTTAATCTTCATTCCATAGAGCTGGGTCATTGATTTTCCCTTGAACACAATTTCCATAAGCTGCCACAAAGGAAGCAAGCAGATTCAAATGTTCTTCTGCGGACTTTGCGCTCATCGGCATCTTCGAATAGCTCTGACTTGTTGGTGCCTGATGGACTTGAGGTTGCGGTTCTTCTGATCTTCCTAACCCTAAGAACGCGCGATTCAGTGAGTCTTCGGACTCTGGTGGCGATGACGTTTCTCCGGTGAAAAACGCTGTAGCACTTTTCGGTTCAGCTGACACTGATGATTTAGATGTCTTTCCAAAATACATTGCCGGATTCTGGACTTGCTCGTAATCAGTCTCAGCCTTAATCATCTCGAAGTGATATGCCCTCAACGTTCCCACAATGTCATCAAGTGATTGAGCATAATATTTGTCCTCATTCAGCTTAATCATTGCCACGTACATAGCCCATTTGGCTGGTAGGGCATCAAGAAGCTTGTTGTTCTTGTCAGTGTCCGAATACTCAATTCCATGACTTTCAAGTTCCGTTATCAGATGATAGAACCTTGTGATAATATCATCCAACTGTTCATCCTTAATTGCCTTGAAATCGCAAACTGTTGGGTCAACAGCTCTGTACGCTTTCGACGCACCCGAGGATTACCTTCACACCTTTTCTGGAGAGACTCCCAAAGTTCCTTCGACGTCCTTTGAGTCCGAAATGTGTGTAAAATATCTTGAGGTAAAGCCATACGGATTATAGAGAAAGCTTTGTTTTCAGCTTCAAATAGTTTCTTGTCATCCTCTTTCATCATCTGATATGACAAGACCTTTTGACGGCCTTCAACTTCAGATACTGGCGGAATGTACCCTTCATCTATGCACACCCACATGCGCATATCATTGAATCGTACAAAATCTGTAATCTGTCCTTCCACCAGTAATAGTCCTCAACTTTCATCAGCTTAGGCGGTGCATTTGCCTTCCCAACTTCGTGATCCATCTCAAGGAATTTCTGAAGATTTGACATCTTTTCTGAAACAAATTGAATTTGAACTTAATTAATTTAATTCGAAACTGATTTAGACTAACTTATTCGAATCTAGATAGATTCGAAACTAATTAATATTAAATCTTTTGAGATTAAATTCGATTAAGTCTTAAAAGTCAATTAGATTCGAAATAATGTCAGATTCGAACAACTCCTTAGATTCGATGGTCCTTAGAATCGAAGGCTCAGCAGATTCGAATGTCAGCAGAATCGAAGCACAGAATCGAAACAGTACCAGACTCGAAATAAACTCGAAACACTATAGACTCGAGATCCAATTCGAATGAAGTAACAGATTCGAAACAAAGTAGACTCGAAACTCTCTGAAATTGACTCGAAAGGAGCGTATTTAGGTTAGACTCGAGACTAAAGTGAAACCCTAATAACCCCTATAGATTCGAGCGCCGCAAACTCGAAAAACGGCTAACACGTTGATTTTTTGACGTTTTACAGATTAAATCACTATTTTTCAAACGAAAAATAATGATTTCGATCAAAAACGTGAAAAACGACAAAGTGTTTCCCGAATATGAATTTGCTAAGCTCAGAAACACGTTTTTGAGAGCAAAACCGTCCAACTAGCGTCAAGAAACCTAGAATGTATTTTATGAACACGAAGAACACCAAGAACACTCCGTAGGCTCTGATACCACTTGTAAGGTCTACGACTGCAAGATCTATCTAGACGCGGATCCGTGAACGAGTGCGGATTCCTCGTTGACGGTTAGACGGACAACTCTCAACCAACGGAACACGGAGACTATTAGACGCTGAACGAACGACACACGAACGATCCTACGTACTAATTCTCTCCGAAACGGCACTCACCTAGCTGATAAACTCGAGATCGCCTCTTGCTTAATTCCTCACGAATTCTGCAAAAAGTCACTTAATGATTCGAGTCTATCCCTAATTATAGACCCTGATTCGAGTCTGATGTGGGCCAAACTCGAATCTGGCCCAAGGCCCATTCGAGTCTGTCCATATTGACATCCTCGACTCTAGCCCATTCGAATCTAAGGTCTCATTCGAATCTATCTCAGATTCGAATGTATTCCCTTAAGTAATTCGAATCTAGCCAAAAACACTTAAACTCTTAAGTGATGAAACTTATGTTTTACTTATGCTTGAGTTAATCTTTGACCTTTATGTTTGAACTTCTTGTAATATGTTAAATCAAGTTCAAACACACAATCAATAACAGACAAACACATATTAAACATATATATCAAAACACTTGTTAATACTTAGAATATTACTTAAACCATAATGCAGATCGATTAGACTGCTATCGTCACACAGGGTGTACCAACACATTCGAGTTGATTCACAGAACAATTCGAGTTTGTTCATGTATCATCCGAGATTTTTCTAGAGTCATTCGAGATGGATGAAGTTTCATTCGAGTTTCTATTCAATTTTTTGCTAAGTGTTGGGATATTAATGTTTTAAGAAAAATGTGACATTTTTTTTCAAGAAATTATTTTATATTTGTGTTTTTCTAACATTGGTCTCTGAACGATTTACTCCGGAATCCTGTCAATAATATTTCATTATTATCTGGAATCCCGATGCCTTAAACAGAAAATCACAAATTTTTATAATTTCTAATAAAATGTTATATTGATCTTCTTTGAATGATTTCATTTGTTTACCTGCATTTTCTAACATTATTATTTTTTGTGTACAGGTTACAAATGGCATCTCCAAGTCATTCCCATAATTCTAAGTTCTTCGATTCCCATTCATCTTCAAACCATACACTCGTATCTAAACCAGTACGATCTGCCTCAGTTACAAGGCCTTCACCTTCAACCATCATACCAGACAACCAACTTGTAAAACCCAAACATTACCTTCCTTTCAAAGATAATAACCATCGTTTGGATACACCAAGGTCATTAAAGTCAATCACCCCATCATTGTAGATATTCTCAAAGGCCACCCTTTGGGATATCTTCTCCAATACAAACCATCTATCCCACAAGTATACCTTCAACAATTTTGGCATACAGTCAAATTTGTTCCTGCATATGGTAACCACCATTTCAAAGTTACCATTGATCAATATAAATCAAAGATAACATTGGCTAGACTTCGCCACAACTTGTTTCTACCGAGACGGATTGACACAGTTAACTTCCCAGAGTTAGCTGATTTTGAAGACTTTGTGTCAGATGAGGAGTTAGTTCATGACCTCATATGCTTGGGTTATTCAAAGCCACTCCCTAAGAGCTCAAAATTGCATCGCAATGGATTAAATGGAGAATGGTACACTTTATTCGCCACCATCAATAGATGCATGACATCTA
The DNA here is from genome assembly GCA_020465985.1 of Centrapalus pauciflorus. Taxonomy (NCBI): domain Eukaryota; kingdom Viridiplantae; phylum Streptophyta; class Magnoliopsida; order Asterales; family Asteraceae; genus Centrapalus; species Centrapalus pauciflorus. The sequence goes on from JAANYP010008125.1 coordinate 76,917, forward strand.
AACACACCGGGATAGACAGATGCAGTATCCACTGTCTAAGGATCTTCCACGACATCGCGTTCAATAAGCATTATGACTATGCTCAATGCATATGGGAAGACCTCAAAGAGATTGTGCTTGCTAAGAAAATGAACAAATCGAGGAAGTTTGTTCCACTTCAGAGATTCATTCAAATCCTAATCCGACGGATCCTCAGAGCTAATGAAAATATACCGAAGAGAGCAAATTCACAAAGATGCCCAGATTACGTGATGATGAGTTTACATGAGGTGCCAGATTATCCCAATGCGAATATAATGCCGATTCCAGAATCCTTGTTAAAATATGCAGATCCAGAAAGTGAGAATTTGAGGATTTATAGGATAGACCATGCTCTTATAGAGACCCAAGAACCGGGTTCTTTTAACCAAGGAGTTATAGGGAGAGAGGAACTTCAGCAAGGGGCTGAAGTTAAGGGAGCCCAACTTGTGAGTGAGGGAGCAGAAGCTTCAGTGAGGGGTGGTGAGGAAGAAGCGGGTAGTTCAAATTCTGAACGTACGCTATCAAATATACAAGAGGGAGCAGACGAAGGTAATGATGATGATGAAGATGATGATGGTGATGATGGTGATGATCATGATGAGGGAGGAGTCGCGTTAATGGATATTATTCATATTGCTCAAGAGAGTGTGAGGGATGTCCTTCAACTAGAAAGCCGGGAATTAACCAAATCTGCTGTTAGCTCCCCTCTGGGAGTTAGCATTGAAGAGGTCAGTATCCCACTGACAAATGCACACCCAACCATCCACTCAGTCTCCTCTCAACAGGAGACTGTTTCAATTCACCACCGGGATGAAACACAACTTCTATCCGATAATCCTTTGGATTTGATGGATATTGAAATAAGTACACATCTGCCGGAGTGTACAACTTCCATTCAAGCATAGAGTCTAGAACCTATACAGCATAGGACACTTGAGTCAACTTCATCTGTTGAAGTAAGTGCAGCTGAACTTAGTGTTCCCGCCAGAACATCCTTAGTTACGGAAGCATTTGTTGCTCCGTCGCTTGAAGAGGGTGGAAGTCCAGTTAGAGTGACAACACTGCCAAATCTAAGCACTGGCCACACAGAGGTTCTTTTTACAAGTGCCACTGTTGTGACAACTGGAAGTCTGAGTGACCCAGTAGTGAATTTTTCCCCTTTTGTTACTCAATCGTCACTAAGCCAAGCTTTGAATGCAGCTGTTGCGGGAGTGAACAATCATGTCTCTGCTCAGTTATCTGAAGTAATGGCACAGATGTCCAATATTCATAAGTTTTTGAAGGGTAAATCAGTGGCTGAAGAATCTGTAAAGCAATCTGATTCACATCAAGCCATAGATGAATTAAGGGAAGAATTGAAAGACTTTGTATTTGAACAGTTTGATGAAATGAGAGAAAGAATGATCAGTTTGGACAGTACAGTGATTACTGCGCTAGGCAACCTGTCTGAGAGGGTAGTGGCAGTAGAGGAGACGTGCAAGGCTCAAGCTTCATCTTCAAAACATAAACATGATGAGCATGATGAAGACTCCGATGATGCTCCTCATGAGTGGGAGAAGAGGAGGAAGCTTGCTGAGCCTACACCTGGAATTCTAATGATTACATACCTAGAGAAGGAAGCAGAGGTGAGTGTAAAGGAAGCAGGAAGCTCAAAAGAACCTGCTGATGTTTAAAGTGAGCTGGTATTGATTCTTTATGAAGATGTTCCAGTTCCTGTGAACATTCAGTCAGATATCTACAACTTTGAGGAGTATAATGATTCTAATGATGATAATGAAGAAGTTCAGAATCAGATGTTGATGATACAAGGATTAGAAATGGAAGGTGAGAAAGAGGAGTATGTTGAGTTATCAGAAGATGATGATGTGATTACCTTGAATGATATAGATTTTCAAGCTGAAAGGATAGAGGAAGAAGAAGAGCTAGTTCAAGTGATTTTGAAAGAGTCAATACCGACACCGACAGTTGAAAAGCCTGAGGTTGTTATTCAAGTTAAGGAGGAGGTGGAAGAGTTTCAGACTGAAAATGTGATAATACAAGAAAGAGTAGAGTTGAATGAAGTTGAAGTAATGGAAAAGTTCTTTAACGAGTATATTCTTGCGGGTGAGTCACGATAACAACACCGACTTAGATTCGAAGCTCGACAGGTGGTACAGAGGGAAATAAGAGATATGCTCACATTGTTGAAAAAGGATGACATAAGTAAGAAGAAAGTTAAAAAGTTTGAGCTATCTGCAAAACGGTCAGCTGATTTCATTAAGAAAATGAACAAATTGCCTTATCTCGCAGACATGTTGGAGAAAAGAATTTTTTGTAAGAAACAAGCTCGTTGTTCGTTTCTTAAATTGGTTAGGGTTCTGGAGCCGAACATGCCAAATCTTGTGAATTATGCTAGTTTTCTGAGAAACAAGACGCAAGCAGTTGATAAAGTGAAGAGTGAGTTCAGGATACTTGATTTAATCAAAATTGAAAAAGATCGATTCGTTCAGATCTTCTATCCTACATTCACTGTCACGAGGGCAGATGGCAATACCTATACGTTCACTAAAGCAAATATGTTTAATATGCACCTGGTCGATATTGAAGATTTATTTGATGAGTTGTGCCGAAACAAGAGAAATGAACACTGCAGATTTGCACTAAAGACCATTTTCCACTTCATGCATACCAAACTGGTATTGATGTCTGTGCAAGATTTGCAGATTGGTGTTGAACGAGGGATGAGAAAAATTAACATCACAGCTCCAAATAGAGATATCTAGTTTGCAAGAGAATTAAAAGAGTTTCAAGTCATTATGGTGAAGCATCCTGCGGTATTGTACAAAGACAGAAACAAAAAGTTAAGAGCAATGAGGAGTGTTGAACTCAACAAGTTCTCTGATGGTACATTACAGAAAGTGTTGAATGGATTGAAAGGAAAGCTGGCTTCAGACAAAAAGAGAAAAACTAAGAAAGAAGCGTTATCTGTTAACGATAGAAGACTGATGGTGGAGTTTATTTCAAAGATTGAATGGGGGCTTTCAGACCGAAAGAGCATCAGAAGATTTGAGCAAAAGCTTGAATTATCTACCTGAAGACTTTGCATATTCCATCAAAGGGGGAGATTGTTGGAATGTATTTTGTTGATGGAATACAAAGTATAGGGTGTATTTTGTAATTAGTCAATAGTTGAAAAAATGTATATAAATAGATTGTTGACTTTCAAAATAGAAATTAGATCTGACAGTTACTATTTCTGTACGCATTGAATTCAGAGATAGGGCAATAGTACTCAAAGTTTGTTGTTCTTGATTAATTGATATTGTTGTTTGATTGTTAAGAAACTACATTTCACAATATGCGACATAAGAGGGGGCCACTGGTGTTGGCGGGTCCTCTCCGGATGGTTCTCCCTACCCGCTGGAGGATTTGTCGACTTCCATGGGCTCCTCCTCGTCCGTTTCCTCCATTGGTTCCTCGGCTTCAGAGGGGTCTTCATCCTCGGATGGATCCTCCTCGGTGAAAACCTTCAGGTTATATCGGCTGGTAGGGGTGTGTTCTTCCTCCGAGCAACATAAAATGATAACCACGTGGCTCGACATTTTTCTGTCATTAAGTCCCATTTTTAATTAATTACAAAAAAGGTTTTTCTGGTAATCGGTAAAATCTTAAATGTAGCTATAGTCTAGATTACTAATGCAACCTAGTTCACTAAACCTATGGCTCTGATACCAATCTGTCACACCCTGCTACCCCGGTTGGCAGCGAGGCGTAACGAGTGCGGAAGCGTAACCATATTCATAACAAACGACCACTATTGGACGTTTTTAGAAATACATCGATTTAACTTTGAAATAAGGAACGTTTTAGAATCCAACATGAAATGTAAATAGTTCGCAAAATATAGAGGTTCGAATACATAATTAAAAGATTTATAGTAATGCAAATAAATCTCTGTTGGTTGATGAAAATATTGCAACTCCAAAATATGCGGAAGCCTCAGGTTGCTTCCGATGAATGCGCATGTCTTAATTACCTGAAAGTACATGCTAAAATATGTCAACAAATTGTTGGTGAGTTCCAAGGTTTATGCGAAAAGAAAAATGGTATGGACATTAACAGATGAGTTGAATTTATAAAAGCATAAAGTCCATTTATGTATTACATAAACCATCATGCAATCGAAGCTTAATTAAATGAGTTTGCCCTATGCAGTATCCCCGACTGTAATACCGTGTGTTAAATATATATGCATTCCACTGTTAGCCGGTAAGACTAACCCGAATGGGGGACATGACTCCCGACAGATCTATCCACAATATATTCGCGCTTACAAATAAATTTAACTGACGGTTCATGATATGAGGGCTGATGTATCCACACCAACACAAGTGTAATACATATAAGATATAATAAGTTTTGATGTCCATATGAAAATAGTGCATGAATTACCATCCCAATAGACAGTGAAAATAGTGGCTATGAAGACTCACCTTTGTTGATTTCGTTGATGTTTTGATCTGTGTTGAATATGTGATTACAGTGCCGAAACTCGCATATGCCCTATGATTTTCAGTGTACCCGTTAACTTTGTTATTTATGTATCTTTGAATATTTTATATAGAGTATTTATGCAACAATCTTACCATTTATTTTAAATGGTATTTATGTCGTATAAGTATTTATATCCAAAAATGTTGCTGATATATATATATATATATATATATATATATATATATATATATATATATATATATATATATATATATATATATATATATATATCTAATATATATACATATCACTTGTTATATATAGATGAAAAGTGTTATATTTCCTTTAAAAATGGTTTTGTGAACCTATATATGTATGAAAAAATTTTGCATGGTTATTATTATATAAAAATAAGTAACATATGTTCATTAGAATAAAATTTATAATAAGATATATTTACAAGAATTGCTTTGATGATCACTTGGAATCTTGTAAATGGTCGAAGAATAAAGAGAAGAGAGGGGGAGTTTTGATATTTCTGTTGGTGTGAAAAAAAAGTGGTCGATGGTCTCTACATATAGAGGTGAAATTGTGGATTTAAATATATAATAAATATAAATAAATTAGTTGATATGATGAAAAAAAGTAAGAGCATGATCGGTTGAGTGTTGGATAAATTAGCATGACTGATTTTAAAAGGTGTCATGATTGTGATTTGTTAATGTGTTTATTATTAAAATAATAAAAAATCAAAAGCTAATTGGCTGCTAGAATTGATAAGTGGGTGTGGCTTTTCCGTTATTTTATTATTATTATTTTGTACAAAACTGTACAAAAACGTGCCTAAATTATTTATTTTTATTTTTAAAAGTCCTTTTGAAAATAATTTAATTTCCAGACAGAAGATTTTTTAGGAATTCAAAACACGATTTATGTTTAAATCGAGTTTGTTGTAGTGTAATCCGAGTTTCAAGCCTTTTCTATCGAGTTTCAGCATGTTATTTTCGAGTTTCATGCTGTTTGGTTCGAGTTTGAAGGTTGTTTCAATCGAGTTTCAAGAAACTTGATTCAAGAATGATGTAACATATTTGGAGTTTGATAAAAGCATCATTCGAGTTTGATGAAACTTCAACCGAGTTTGGTTAAGTGTCACCCGAGTTTTGCATAGTGTTGTTCGAGTTTGGTCTATTTATCAATAGAGTTTGACACTTTGTTTTTCAAGTTTTGGCACTAATCAATCGAGTATGGTTCAAGACTTTGTACAAAACTTTATTTTTAACATTTTCCCAAGTCTTATACAAGTTTCACATAAATATCTGATCAAGTTTATTGAATCTTACTTGATTTTTAAGCCAATTGTTATAATATATATATATATATATATATATATATATATATATATATATATATATATATATATATATATATATATATATATATATATATATATATATATATATATATATATATATATATATATATATATATTTATATATATATATATATATATATATATGGGATCATTGTAGAATCTAAATTTAGTGTAGAACTGTACAACCAATATCGTCCATAGGTTAGATTAATCTAATGGTCTTGATTTAAAATAGTCAAGTTTGGAATTAGTGAAAACACGATTGGTATTAGTGATATTTTAATTCGTAAAAAAGGAAAATATTAGAAATAGAAAAAAGATTGACATTAGCAACATAAATTTCTTTTTTCATTAAATTAATTTAACATTAAAATGATTAATTTTTGTATCAAAAAAATTATACCATCAAAACGAGAATTTTATACTCTTTAAAACGAGACTGGTCAAGATATATTTTTTTCGAAAAAATTTTACGTGTTTATTTTTCGTAAAGATTTTTTTTACCCAGACAACGATGCAATGTATCATTACGAGATCATTCAATGTCGAAGGAACACTTGATATCGTATATTCAACGTCGATGCAACACTGCATGTACATTCAATATTAACAGAGCAAAAATATGGTAAAAATTAGTAGTCAAAGTTCGTGGATTTAATGAGAACGGTCATGATATATTTATTTCGAAAAAATTTGACGTGTTTATTTTTCGTAAAATTTTTTTTTACCCAGACGTCCATTCAATATATTATACAGAGATCATTCAATGTCCAATTACAGTTTATATCATACATTCAACGTCGAAGTGATACTATATATCATATATACAACAATGCATGTACCTTCGATATTAAATAAGCAAAAAATGATCAAAGTGGGCAGTCAAACTTGGTGGGCTACTATTAATTCAATGTTAATTGCTTAATTACCATCTTATCCCTAATGTTATATTATAATCCAATGGTTTAGATTGGTTTCATAGTTCTGCACTAAATTAAGGTTCTGCAATGATCCCAACCCTATATATATATATATATATATATATATATATATATATATATAGGGTCAGGTTCTATGGGGCACCTGTATGGATTGTGCACTTTGGGAACCTGTATGCACCGTTAGATCTTGAATTTTAATGGTTCAGATTGTAGTGGCAAAAGGGTAATTAACTTGAAAATGGGTGCACGGGTGCACAACTTCTCACGCGCGGAAGGACAAAATCGGAAGATGCTTGAATTCAAAAAAAAAATTCTATCCGAATCTAAACAAACATGATGCATCTTCATCCAATTCAATTTCAAACATGATGCATTTCGACCATATTCATCCTCGTCTTTGTTCCATCATTATGCATCACCAAAATCGTGATGCATTTCGACCATATTCATCCTCGTCTTTGTTCCATCATTATCCATCACCAAAATCGTGATGCATTTTGCCCATATTCATCCTCGTCTTTGTTCCATCAGTATGCATCACCAAAATCGTGATGCATTTCGACATTTAAACGTGTTAATTTCGTGATGCATATCTAAAATTTAAACGTATTCATCAACGTCTTCAATGTGTTCATCATTGTCGTGATGCATTGCTGTTGTGCATCATGTTTGAAACAATCAATACCAATGCTCCAACTATTTCTTGGAAGCAATAACCACCAACATTAATAAAGAATCTTAGAATCCTTTGACTAGCCATAAGCATGATACAGAATTGTAGAATGAACTGATTGTGAAAAAATTGATACTCAAAAACCATGATCAACAGATGCAAGCAAATTCTCGTCAACATCGATGCACAGGTTTGGTGCAGAGTTGCATGTCGATGGTGGACAGCGATGGTGGTGCTGGGTCTGACGGTAGTAGTAGTGGTTGTCTTGTGAAAACTGGTTGAGAGAAAGAGAGATGGAGAGAGGCTAGCCATGAAAGAGAAATGGAAAGAGAGAGAAAAGGGGATGGATTTATGGGATGGTGGTTGATCATGTTATTTAGTTTCCTAAATAAATGATAAATATTAAACTAAATCTTATAATTTAACAATATATTATTAAGCATTCCCAAAATGCCCTTAATGCACCCTTTGTAAAACAAGCAATGCATTTTTGGTTCCCATTTGGTTCCCGATGCATATGGTGCCCCATAGAACCTCAATCTATATATATATATATATATATATATATATATATATATCTTTCTGTTGCAACAATTTAACTTTA